>JAGTXR010000174.1:600000-935078 GCA_022606575.1 Glossosoma conforme | reverse complement strand
GAGAGCAAATGATGGTGCAAAACATTGTGATCCAAAAGCACTCCAATAAATAAAACACATACGGGCGCCACTGTCAAATTTAGGTAAGAACAACATAATCTAAGTTTATTGTTTCTAATTAGCTCCGGTCACGCCTCATGTCCGCCCTTATCCAATCGGAAGACGAGAGGCCCGACGAGGCGCTTCCATAAACACTCGCGGTTTCTTTTTAATGGCATTGCAACGCATGCCGGATACGCTAGTTATTTATATATTAAAAAATATGCTGTCTAGATTTTGCACAAAACTAAATTTATCCAACGTATATTTGACTGAAATAAAGTTTTATCAAATATATATTTGATTTAAATAGACACTTGCTTTGTTTGAATAGACACTTTCTCTTGAATATATATGCTTATAAGGTGTTATTGGGCATGAAAACTTTGTGGCACCTAAAGAAAATGTCACACTTTAACCATTTTCGGTGAGGGAATTTATCTTTTACATCTCCATCTCCTTTTCACCATAACTGTTCAATGAAGTGACCAAAATTGTTCAATAGAGACTTCCACTGAATTTATTATTTACTAACTGGTCATAATATAAATGAGCGCAAAATTAAGGAGACTTAATTTTTCTCCTGTTTGCTATGATCCAGTAAATCCTTATAATATAAATAACAACATTATCATATGTCTGCAGTTCTGCTAATTTTTTCCAACACCTCATGCTGATCAGTGACAAAATGGTCATTGTAAAAGAAATGAATTTAGCCTAGCTTAGTTACCGCGAAGGTAAAAAAAAAAAAAAATTTTTAATTTGAGGGGAGGAGATGGAGATGTAAGATACCCCTCACCGAAAAATGGTTAAAGTGTGACATTTTCATCATGGGCTTAGGGTTAGATATACTTGTTTTCCCATTCACTGGTATTTTGTACATTAAACCCCAGATGCGGATGGCGGAATATCTCTTATTTATTCGTAAAAAGCGGGTAACTTGTAAACAGTTATCTCTTGTTGAGATTCACAGCAGCCTCTATTGGGCAACTAACGGATTTGATACGGAAATGGGAAATGTGTTTTTTTTTATGAATTTTAACTGCTATTATGCTAAGCAGTTTAAAGAGATTTTTCAGAGCGTTTGTTAAATGTACACTCTAAATGTTATTCTTCAAGGACTTTAAAACATTCCGTAATACGTATTTTTTAATGATAAATGTTACGTACAATATAAATTTCATAAAATACATTTTTGTAATGTTGGCAGCTTACAGAAGTTATATTCCGATATAAATATTAATTTTTGTTTTGCACTGTTTTTTTATCATATAAAAATGACATCAGAATGATATAGCCTTTGCTGACTGGTACCGAAAACATCGATATTCTTTTCGTCTCTTATTTCTGTTCGTATGTCGTACATTTATGTGTCACCATATTGGCATTTTGGACATGTCTGGTCACGGGTGTGACGTTCGTTGCGTGCAAGGCTGCTGTAATTGGTGCACCATTGATTCTGTAAATCGCCATTTGCAGCGCTTGGCGACAGTTGATTACGAGCGCTCAGTCGTGAGTAAGTCCCGTTCGACCGAGGTAGTCTATGACGTTGGGAGACAAAACCTCCACATACAGCGCTTAGCCATTTGAGAATGATAAGCGTCATCGAATCCGCAGATGCCTTCGAATCACCATCTGTCGGAATTCTCCTGTATGTGTGTACATAAAAAATAAGGTTATCAACCAAAATTTACTAACGAATAAGTGAAAATTCGGATAAAGTATGAAGTTTTTTAAAAATATTTATTGTAAAAAATGTTATATATTTCTGAACATCATCATTAAAATCATTTAAATGCACTATTTATATATGCATTGAAAGAGATAGTAAAGTTTAAAATTTAAATGGTAAATTTGATAAGTGAGATGTGAAATAATGTATCCACAAAGCCGGTAAAATATAGTTTATGGATTTTAATATGAGAGAAAAAGCATTGTGGTTCGAATAAGCTGAAATATTTATTCTTTACGATATGTAAGGTAATTGTAAAAGTGTTCCCAGGAAGTGGAGCGTTCAATAAATATTCCGAAGTGACAAAAAATTGTGCAGAAATTAAATTTAAATTTCGAAACTCATTCGCTTGCCGGCCGTTAAAGCAAACACATGAGCATTTCATTGAGAATAATGTTGTGCTTTACAAAATGGCGGTAAAGCAGGGATAGCAATGACCTATGTTTTTTCAATGCTATCAGCATTTAATTTGAGATCCATTATAAATCTATATATAAAAAATCAATGTCTGTCTGTCTGTCTGTCTGTTTGTCTGTCTGTGTGTATTTGATGCATTCCGACACCATTAACCCGATTGCGATAATACTTTGTCGAATTATTGCTGATACTACAAGGAAAAAGATAGGATACTCAAAATTTGATTTGATTCCAAAAATTAATTGAATATTTACGTAAAACATGTTTTCATACAAGACTTTTGTAATACAGAACGGCCAATTTAGAACATTGTGTTTCCTTAGCAACGCCGTAAACAAAAATTCATTGACCTGAAGTTATTTTAAGTAGGTAATTTTAGTAGGTATTTTAAGTAGGTAATAACGTAAGCTACTGAATATTTTGAAACAAAATTCGATTTTCGAATAAACTATTTCAATATTTGAATTTTTGACGACTTTTTTGTTTATCGAATTAAAATAAATATAACGTATTATTGTGTGTGATATACAGAAGAAAGAGTTAACTTTGGAATTATAATTGCTGGTCGGTTTCGGATAGTATTATATCATAATTTAATAATTAATTTTAATTAAAAAATTAATAAATTAAAAAATATTTAGTTTTGATTCACAATTTATTTTAATGTTTACATGTTTCGGCCTTCCTGAAGACCATCTTCAATAATGAAAAAATAAAAACAGGCCGTGGCTTATATAGGTATGGACAAGATCCTATATTAGTACACACATATTTACAGGTTGTATATGTGCGGGTACAACAATTGAAAAAGATTATTTTTAAAATGAATTAGTATGTGATTAGTCTTAATGTATTGAGATTTTTTTTTTTTTTTATAAACACATACAGGAGAATACCGACAGATGGTGATAGTAATTTTTTGTCTCATCTGTGGAATTCTATGACGCTTACCATGGTGCATATGGCTAAACGCTGCGTGTGGAGTGTTGATCCGCCAACGTCATAGACTACAGCCCGAGATTCACGCATCATCCTTTATTATTACAGGAATCTACTATGAATGGGTGGTCTTCACGGGATGACTTTTGTCTACCACCAATTTTAATTGATAGGCTTTGACTGACATTTTACGGGTGATGGATCAAATTCACACCAACCGGGGTATTTTAGAGCTCAGAAATCGATTAAAAATCCTTTTTAATCTCCGTCGGGGATCGAACCCACGACCTTTGGCTTGCAAAAGCAAACGCTTTACCATTGAGCTATGACAGCCAGCATTATACAATAATATTTATTTTTTATTGCTTTCAATTTAAAAAGATATTATGAAATACTAGGTATTATATTTTTTCAATTATAATTAATTCTAAAATTATAATTATTTCACCAAGTATTGTCAGTTGATAACCTTAATGTTAGTTTTATATCAATCAATTTATTTTTATTTTTTCAAAGTGAATTTCAAAACGTAACATCCACTGTGATATCAATTATGCCACCCAAACGAAAAAGCAATAGGTCAAGAGTACAACTCAAGCACGAATGAAAAGGGCATCTTGAGCTTCAGAAACAGTCGAGCAAAAGGAGAGCAAGATTGAAATAGATCGAGTACGCTTCGCAAACCCGTTCATCTGGACAGATGAGCAACGGAAAGCAAGATTGGAGAGATTGGAAACAGTTAGAGTACACACTGCTCAAACCCGTTCATCTGAAACAGATGAGCAGCGGGAAGCAAGATTGAAACAGATCGAGTACGCGTAGATCGTACCAGACGTACTCTGCATTGATTTAAATCATAGTGCTTTCCATTACGATCCTAATTATGATTACACTCTGCACCCAAGTATTGTTATTGGAAAAAATGATAAATTATGCGTGTATTGTAGTGCCTGTAAATTTAAAAATGAAACACTAGGAATGGCTTGCACGAGTGGAAAATTGAAATTGCCAGAATTACATTCACCACTTGAACCTTTATTAACGTTGGTATCGGGTGAGACAAGTGATTCAAAACATTTCTTGACAAACATACGAAAGTACAATTCTTCTTACTTCCACTGCCGAACGCAAATTATTCTTCATCGTACAAATGGTCATGTTCAGCAATTCTCAGAAACGCATCGATCGTACGATGGATTGCAATATCTGATTTTATTTTGGCAAGGAGAAGACGGATACCATTTCAACATCCCGTTGAGAAATCCACAAACATATGAGGAAACGACCAAGAAAGTCAGTGCCATGAATTACTATTCATATCGATTGATGATTCGTGAAAACGCTGAAAATCATAACCTAAAAGGTCGACATTTGTTCCATCAATACATGTACGCGAAAATGTAAACTGAACGACTCCTCTACATTTGATTAAATCAAACCAAGTTGCGTTCCGAAGGGTATATTCATTTACGCGATGCAGCTGTAAATGATGGCTGAAAAACAAAAAAAACATTGTGTATCCAAAAGCACTCCAATAAATAAAAACACATTCGGGCGCCACTGTCAAATTTAGGTAAGAACAACATAATCTAACTTTATTGTTTCTAATTAGCTCCGGTTACGCCTCATGTCCGACTTATCCAATCGGAAGACGAGAGGCTCCCGACGAGACGCTTCCATAAGCACTCGCGGTTTATTTTTTAATGGCAATGCAACGCATGCTGGGTACACGCTAGTAATAAATATTTATTAATTTACGTTGTTTTGACATGGGTGACATTGGGTATCGCCTCTGTTTAGGAGACTGCAGTTTCGAGTAACTTTTAGCCTTCCCAAATTCATCACTATCAACAGACAACTTAAGACAGTTGGAGACAACAAGAGACTTTTTTTTTTGTCACTTGACAGTGATGGATTGAGGAAGGCTCTGAGTCGAAATTGCAGTCTCGTAAACAGAGGCCATACCCAACCTGATCCATGTAAAAATCAGGTAAATATTTTTCTTACTGATTACATTTGTACATATTATATATCACGTACATTAAAAGTTATAATTGATTGTTTTTGACAATAACTAATTATATAAGATATCTTGAATCTTAGACGTTTAATCAATGCAATCTCCCAGTATTGACTTATGGCGCAAATGAAATTAAATGTCACCCTACGTGCCATGTAAAGATTCATGCTCGGAGTGTCTCTAAAAGATATAATCAGAATCAAAATTATCCGAAGAAGAACTCAAATAGTGGAGGATACCCAAGGATCAGGGACTCGCAGGTGACAATGTGCAAGACATATCTGTCGAAGAGACGATGGTCGATGTGGAAGAAAAAGTGTATCAATTACTGGCAACCTTCAGTCTTTCAGCAAGTGAAACAGTGCTAAGTGTGATCCGTTTCAAAACGGGATAGGACAGAATTTTTCCGAAATTTTTTCCTTTCAGAAAAGTACGTATATATGGTGATGGAGAAATCTTATTTGTGGATTCTATGATAGTAACCTTTTAACGTAAGCCTAAAAGGCTGCATGTGGAATGTCGATAAGTCAACGTCGTAGACTAGATCTCGAAATTCACAAATCAAGTTTTCAACAAGAATTTACCATAAATGAGTGATGTTTACATACTGATTAAATTAAAAAAATGATTTTTTGATTAAGTTTCCTTAGCCTGAGTACTTTTTTGTTCAAAAATAATGGTTAAAAACTATTTTATGGAATCTCGGTATATCGGGATTTAATATTTCCAATACTGCAACCCTATTCGTGCTATTAGTATGAAAATATTTACCGCATCAAGTGGGGGGCGGAAATAGCAGAGAAAATGTCTTTGTAATCCGCGTCCCATACAGTGAGACGCGCTTATGCGTGTATCGCAAAGTGGAAGAGAGACAATGGGCGGTAGTTACGAGGAGTTTATCAAAACGGAAATAGCTCCTGAACCGGTAAAACGAAATTCAAAAATCGCCATTCGAACATTATCGTTGTGTATAGTTTTACACGCGCACCGGAATTGGAGGTTGTAGAGTACTGTAGAAATGCGAACCTTTGGTTATTTATTGGTTATCGATAGCAATGCATATTCGCCAATTGTACTTGTGCCTTGCAATGCAGGACCTTTTGTGTTTTCAATTTCATCTGTGGTTGATTCTGCATGTTTGTTTGCGGTAAAATATCTGGCCCTGATTCAGAGTTACGAGTATATAGTCGTACATTATGATGCAGTTTTTGTTAGCTTTGTTTTTTTTTTTCATATTTTTATATTTTTCAGTTTAATGAAGAGTAATTTTAAAAGAAAATTAAAACAACATATTTACTTATTGACCTTGTTTTTTCATGGATCACATTGAATATGACCCTGTTAATGAGACTACAATTTCGACAAACTTGTAGCCTTCTTTAATCTGTCACTGTCAAGATGAGACGGCTGCCGTTGTATCAATAAACATATTTTGAGTCATCAGTTTTTATAAGAAGATCAGAAAGTAAGTCCGAAGATTCTGGGACTTTGATCATTTTATCTTAAGAGGAGGTTCAATCCAACCAAAAATGCACGGTAAGCAACAAGCAGTTGTGATGTTTTGATTCGTCAAATGTTGCTTAGCTTTCGTGATCACATGAGAACTGCACTAAGTGCTTAAATCTTTACGTATACAAAAAAAAATACTTTCTTAATATATTAAATATTACATTTTTCCTGAAAAGATTTGTTGGAAATTTAAAAAAATGCCAATTGAAAACCGTGTGTTATGTTGCCACGTCGCGACTTTGCTACAATAGGAAACAATATACGTCTACAAATATCATTTCTTCCACGCCATACGCCTAATATTCCGCAGTCTATTTTCACGCTCGAGATCTGAAATTGACTGAAAAATGTTCCGGAAGCCCCCCATTTGGCTGAAAGTTGTTTTGATATTCCAAAAAAAATTTCGCTTCAGAGAGCGCGATTTTTATATGAGGGCCCAGAAAGTATTTGACTCTGTCGTTCAATAAGGCTGACTGAAAGATGCTGTTGAAAGGGTTGTCAACAGTGAAGAAGACACTTAAGCTAGATTATTGGTTTTAGACTTTCCTCCGTGAAGTTAATATAAGGGCGAGGCACGTTTTCAGAATTGCGCCTGAAAATCTTCGATATTGAAATTTTCGCTAAAAACCAAAGATTTTTGAGTGCCGTTCACTTTGTTTATTTACAACTTTTTGCGAATCTTCCGTTTTGACACTAAACCGAAGGGTTTTTGGAAAATGTGATGTTTTATTAGAAATATTCAACGCCGAAGAGTAAACTTAGTTTTTAATGAGAAAAAAAATCTTAAAGCATGGAATAAAATTATTAAAACACTTTACCTGGTATGTGAATTCTCACAAAATAAAAATTAACTCATTTCTATAAATAAATGAACCAATTTATTGGTTTCATGGTTCACAAATATATAAATTCCATTATCAAGGTTAACATCTTAACACCCGCTTACAGAGACAACTCTTAAGATTTGAGATTAGTAATAGGCTGAGGTTATTTCGTTTTAATAATTCTAAAGCAAAGTACCTATTAAAGGTTCCTTTATTTAAATGATCTCTTTGCATACGGGTATAACGATGGATACGTTAAGCCAAAATATGTCTCTGCAAAGTGGTTTGAGACCCACCACTCCCACGAAAAAATGTAAGCAATAGTTTATCAATTAAAACAAAAACTGAAAATCGATAATATTCCTATGAAAACCACATATTTGCAATGACTTTCTGTTAAGACGGAATAATGAATAAATTATTTTATGTTTTTTTTTATTATTTTCATTTTATCCAATAATTTATAAATAAAGGTAAAATAAAAATAAATATTTTTAATATGTTCATTATAGTAAATAAAATAACATTTTAATTATATTGTGTTCAATTAATTTATTCTTTAGATCACTTTAATCAGACATTTCTCATGATAAAATATAAAAATAATTCAACGTGATGTATGTAAAATATTTTGTAAGATAAAAATATTGCAGACTCGTTTGTTATTCTCAGAAAAACTAAGCAATTACCAAACTATTTATATTTCAAAATAATCATTGAAGTGGAAAAATATGAAATATATAATACACAAAAAATTTACTGCTTAGAATTTATATTACACTTACATAACATTTTGCAAAATTGAGAATTCAAATAATATTACTAGCTTAAATACTGAACATTCGATATTTAGGTGAATTTTATTTGAAACTAAAATTTACCGTTTAAAGCAGGTCAGAGACATCTTTCACATCAATATTACAGGAAAAACAGCCTACAGGTGTAAGAAAGAAAGAGATCACTTCATCCGTGTTTATCGAAAATATACAAATCTCTAAATATTTGATAATGCATCGTTTTTCAAGCGGAGTAAAGTTGGTAAAGGTGCGCTCGCTACAAGAACGTAGAAAATTAATGCGAAACCATATCAAATAGCAGGTGTTCTGTCTGAAATCTACGAGATACATTACAATTTTAATGGTCAGCGAAAACACCACTATGCGGTATATGTAACTCAAAGTTTACTGCAGCGTTCCAATAAGTTTATTTATTCTGTAAGAAAAACTAATTTGCTATTTTGATGAAAAGTTAATTTATATGACAGCGTTGAGCTGCTACTTACAAAAAATATGATCTAAGTGTCGGGAACGTCAGCTTAGCTGGTCATTAAAATATCTTCCAAAATATGCTTTGGGTAATAAAGCTTTCGTATTTTTAAATATCTGCTCTGAGGGTTGTCGAGAATCATATATGTTCACAAGTGGACTTATATGTCCTGATACAAGGCGTGAAATATGGCAACTGACAGAGCTTTTAAGTGTAAATTCGTGGCGGCTTATATTTCAGTTAAAGGAAAGGAAATTGGAAAAACATTAATTAATAACAAATATTATAGGTCGTGTAATATATCCTGCACACTTTATATACATCACAATGTAATACACATTATATATAATATAAGAAATTCAAGGTTGAACAGTAAATGTATCAACTGTATGTCAAGTTTTACGGTTATGTGTTTCGACCAAGAACTATCAGTTTCCAAATTTCCTTCCTTAACGCCATGTAAGCTCTGAAATACTTTTTAAGTATCTGTGTTTATTTTTTGACGCAGTCTGAATCTCTTCAAAAAGTAGATAAATATACTCATGCAATCTGTCCAACCCACACACAAACACCACATACGTTTCCCGCACGCCGCTTGCAGGCACCCTGGCTGAATGTCAGAGTGTACTGGCCTCTACAAGTTGTGTTCTCTTGCATGCGATTGCATAAAAAATAAGTTTTAATATTATATCATCATCATCACTATCAGTCTGTGTGTGTTCAATGTTGAACATAGGCCTCCCTCATGAGTCTCCATGCTTCTCGATCCTCCGTCCTCCGCATCGAGGCTCGTCCCGTTATTATTAAGCCGTAGATAAAACAACCATTTTCCTATACAATTTCATCTCAGTTAAAATCTGTTCGTAGAAAAAATATATTAAAAGAATAAAACATGTAAAACTTTGTATGAAACTATTAAGTTTTAATAAATTATCATTTTACCGGTTTATTCCTCAGAAGCTAAAGACAGTTTCTACATATATGTAAAATCTCTTATTATGTGTAAAAAATCGTATTCAGTTCTATAAACATTTAAAAAAGTATAAAGCTTAACACGATTTTCGCGTGTATTAACAATAAATGTGGTGAAGCCATTGATCCGGACTTGTTTCTCTATCATTTTTATTTCACTTTTTCTTGTATCGAATAACCTTAATTCGTTATACAAGCCCTTCCGTGTGGACATCAATCGAAATAACGAACTATTATCACAGTCGAGAGGATTCCTTTCCCGCGATAAAACTCTTTCTTCATTTTGTGGCAAACTAGATTTTTCGTGGGCGTGATATGTTTTTCTTTTCACGCTGAAAAATAATAAATAAATTTTGCAAAATTTTCTGTTTACTTTGTCAATAATGTATTTACAAAACACATTACGAAAATTGAATAGTGTTTATTGTGATATGTGTATATGTTATTTTGGCTACTAAATATTTGATTTTAGAAAAAAAACAAGGTTTTTATTCGTTCGACTATTTTGATTGATAAATTTGTATGGAATTCCAAAATTTCATTGTTTTTCTAACGATAATGCTATAAAATGTTGTCTGAAATAAAAATGCATAGTTTTATGCTAAAAAATTACGTTCTTAAGTATTCACTTTGAGATCTATTTAATTAATATAAAGTATTTTACATTACTTCGTAGGTTTTCACGACCAGATTTGGTATTGTAGCTTTTGAGTTTAGCTGTGTGTCGTAAATTTTTAGCACTTATATTTCAACAGCTATTGCAGGAGTTTTCTTTGAGATTGACGATTTTTGTGAAATCCTACTTCGGATACCACAGGAGCCCACTCTTCAAACACTTATTTTTTTCTGGAGATTAGGAACCATATATATTCCTAAGTAGATATTCAGGTAATGATATGTCCTAGAACGAGGGACGAACAGTAGCAGCTGACAAAACAAAGTGGCAGCAATTTGTGGTGACCATATATTCCATATATGGATTAGACGGAGAAATAAATAGTAGTGGAAAATATTCCTGTGTAGATTTCTTAGCAAAAGATCGATTATATATACACAAGTCTTATCCATCCAAACTTCGGACCTGACCCAATTACTTCACTTGGGTCACGCAACAGCGCGCAAGGTGCGAGAGGTCACACAAAGGTCATTACTCTTGCTCGCCTAATTTCACAGGTAAACGATATCGCGTTACTTCCATACTAGAATCGCTTATTAAACGTCCAACAAACACCTGCGCTCTTTTCTCAAAAAGCTCCTGGGAAAGTCGTCCTTGCGGAGCTTTCGCGTAAAGCTCACTTTTCATCGGAGCTTTTTTTCGGTTTGAATTCGTAGCGGAAGGCTTAAGGCCAGTGTTATATTGTTCTGTTTGAATACGGCTGTGACAAATTGCTCGAATTGTTATGAATAACTTTATGGCAATGGTGACCAAACGTATTTAAATAAAGGCGTGCATTTCTTTGTTCAGTAACTAATTCATGGTTAAATCAATTGGCAGTAAATAATATTTATCGGCCGTAGACTTAATAAATTGGCAGTATGCACTGTCTGTATGAGTGTGGTCAGTTAAAAAATTAAAGTGGTATAAATAAAATATTGGTTAAATTGAAAATAAATATGTATCTTAATTGAATGAATGATTAACGCATAAAATGGAATCCTAACATAACCTAACCTAACCTTTTATTAATTAACCTTTAATTATTATTTCCAGCCAATTTATTATTTTTTTATTGCCGATTGATTTTTTCTACTACTAAATGATTGTTTTATACTTTTCTTTTTAGGTATTTATGACTGCTTATCACTTAAAAATTGTGTAGAAAATCTAAAAAAAACGTTTTTTATTAAAACATCGTCAATTTTTAATCTAACCATATATCCGAATCTTCTCATATCCGAAATACATAATTAACATAAATTTCCTCCACTCTGGGTCAATCAGATCCTATTGTACGTTTCTTTTCTCACGCATCACCTGATTATTTCTGCACCTGAAGATCTACTTGGAAGTATATTTGTTTCCCAATGATTTCCAAGGCAGAAGCCAGGAACCTGAAAAGATAGAAACTGTTGTTTTTGAGGCATGTTTTGAGCTATTTGTAATCGGATTTTTAGAAAATCAGTTAATTAACCCTACGCTCTAAAGTTTTCATTTTTTTTTCTTAAAAAGTGTTTCAACCCGGCCAATGATACGCGGTAAGAAACAGGCGGTAACCCACCAAATTTTGGTCCATGTAAAAAGTACGTTTATTTCGGTGACCTTACGAGAATGTTTTATACTCTGTCGCCAGACTGTTAATATGGTATTTTTATTAATGTCTAATTGCAGAACCAAATTATGCGGTATCTTTTTAATATGCTAGATATTAAATCATTTTTATTTGTCATACATTGGACCCAAAAATGTGGTCACCTCATTAATAGGTGTATGAACTTTAAAAGAAAGTGTCCATTTGTTATAATTAATATAGCTGACAAAGGTGAACTTTGTTTTGTAATATTTCAAAAGGCAGGAATATTTTGACGCCGCGAAATTTTCGCTTTAATACACCCCTTCTGCTATTGTACTTGTTGGAAACTTTCCATTAGTTTTACCCGAGCAGGCGTTTAGTGATTTTGACATATTTTATAAATTGAGAAATGGCTTAGTTCCAAGTTAACTAATTGGTCAGTTATATAAAGCATGATTACAAGTTCGGCGTTTTCCGAGAAATTCAAAATATTTTCAAATAATTTAAATGTAAAATATTAACTACAACGTATAGACTATTTATTCATTTAGTTTTTGCTTCAAAAACCATTTTTTTCTGAACAACAAAAAACAAACTTTCGAAACTGAAAGGAAGAATAATACTACATTTAAATGAAAAATCTTAAATAAGCAGCATTCTGAATTTGCCACACGTTTGAAAAATTCAAATAATTATTTTCATACAAAATCTGGTATAAAGAATATTTAATTTTATAAAATACTATATAATTTTGGCGACGCGCATAGCTCAAGTGTTTGCTTAGGAAGCCAAATGTCGTGGGTTCGAGAGATTAAAAAATATATATTTAATCGATTTCTGAGAATCCAAAATACTTATTGTGTGAATTTGATCCCTTGCCCGTAAAATGACAGTTATAGCCTGTTAATCAAAATTGGTGGTAGACGAAAGTCGTCTCGTAAAAACCACTCATTCATAGTAAATTCTTGTAATAATAAGGATGATGCTTTAATGCCGGGCTGTGGTCTAAGACGTTGGCGGATCAACACTCCACAGGCAGCGCTTAACCATATATAACATGGTAAGCGTCATAGAATTCACAGATGAGACTTCAGCATCAGTATCACCATCTGACGGTATTCTACTGTGTGTGTTTAAAAAAATAAAAATATGACAGATAATAATTTTACATGTTGAAAATAAAATTATAAAACTAAGTAATCTAGAAAATCTTTTAACCTAGAAAATACTGAACACTTTATTAGATATATGTATTTAATATTCATACATATTTAATTATAGTTTAGTATGTAAAACAAAGGACAACCTCGAGCGGTGGGGAATGCTTCGACAGGTCACTGTTGTGCGACTGTGGAGACCTGCAAACCGCCTCACACCTTCGATCCTGCCCTATGTGCCCAACTAGCAGCACATCCCAAGACCTAATGCTGGGCTACACACGGGCCATCGATGTTGCCAGATTTTGGGCAGAAAAAATTTGACGTCGCTCACACGAAGAAGAAAAAGAAGAACAAGTGAAAGATTTAAGCTAACATCGTCTTCGTTTTTTTCTAAAAAGATAAATGAGAAATGTTTGAGAGAATGGTTTTTATGGCCAGAATTGATATTGTGGCTTTTGGGTTTAGCCGTGTATGTTGGTGTCTGGAGGTAGCTTAGCCGTCAGCCTAACATACCTTCAAAGCATCTTAGTCATCAACCCTGAATAAGACCCCTGCAATGGCAGTCAAAATATGGGAAAATAGTAATTCGCCATACACGGCTAAACCCAAAACCACAAAATTAATTTGATCATATTTTCAGAATATAACACAATTAGATAACAAAAAAAAGTCTAAACTCCTTCCTTATCTCCCTAAAGTGACTTCCATTTCATTTTCCTAACTTCCCTACATGCCTTCTTATTTTTATTATATTTGTAAATATTTACTGAACTTCACCCATCAGTAAGTTTATGTTGGGAAATGATGAAGCTTTCACTCTAGGTGAAACTGCGGTAATATAGAGAACGAATAAACAATGTTCGGCTTGATAATATTATTATATCAGAATTTGTATAGCGCTTTTTAATGACCGAATGGTCATTCCAAAAGCGTTTCTTTGCCCATCTGAGTAGAAAGGTGGGTCTTGAGTCTGCTTCTGAAGGATGCCTCCGCTTTAAGTTCTGTTATGCTTTATTATGATCCATGTTAAAACCTCGAAGCCAGTATTTATATATTTAATATTTCCACAAAAAAAAATCAATGTGAATCCTTCGTTCATTAATTTGGTTCAAAAAAATTACTCTGTGACTTTGTTAAAAATGAATTTCCAATGCCTTTTCAATAACTACAAATATTTATCATAAAAAGCATTGTCTAAATAAATACAAACATTAGATAACTGAATCAAAGCTTGAACTACGAAGATGAAGAATTCAATTTTAAAACCATGATAATTTTGTCGAAATGAGAGTCCACAGTAATGTTTGTGCCATTAACATAACGTATTTTTGTAATACGAAAAGTTTTCTTTGTGTAATGGAAAGAATCGATAATGCAGAACGTCTCATTCCCATTGCTATCATTTCGCCCACTTAATTTGATTGATCGAAAAACATGTGTTTCTTTATTGCATCAGAGTTGAGTTTGGAAAGGTAGAATCGTTTTGCCGTTATATGGAGGGTAGAAGCAGGCATAGTTGGGATCTCTTGGAAATAAAAGAGTATGGAGGAGGAATCACACATTGCATTGCAAATGTATTGAAATCCCTTAAAAAACTTTCTTTACCATAACATATAAGTCTTAAACTTAAAAAACGGTTTTTATATGTTTCAAATTAGTATCCTGTGTCATTAGTTGTATTTGACCCCACCTATACAGTACTTGGTAGTAGCCAATTTGCCTATGGATTTTGACTGTGGAAAGTGCAAACAACTGACACTCCAATTTTTTTTCTGAGAATGAAAAAATATGGTTCTTAATTGCATTACCTTATACCAATAAAAATATGTTTTTCGATAAATTTTTTGAATTTCAGATTTTTTTATATCCCTAAAAAGGCCAGGTGAAAAGATGGTTTCCTAGTTGTAATTTTTGTGGTAGTTATGGCACCTTAAAGTTGTGTGCCTGTCAGGCTCTTTGCAACCGATCGAAAAGGTGCAAAGCTATTGCGACCAATGTACGATTACATCTTCTTCGTAGTAGTATCAATCCGGTGGATTGGTTTGCAGCAACAGAATCTTGCATCTCGATCTCCATTCCTCTTGGTCCTCCGCAACCCTTTTCAGCTCAGCATAAACACTACAATTCATGTCCTCGAATACTTGCTGCAAATACTCCCGTCTAGGGCGCCCTCTACAGTTTTTACCCTCAACCATCCCCTCCACAATATCGTGAAGAAAACCATCGTGGCGCATGATGTTGCCGATCCATCGGGCTCGCCTCTCTGAGATGGTTCTTATAAGTTGCCTATCTTCCTTGATTATTCTGAGAACCTCGTTATTCGTGACGTGGTCTCTCCAGGAAATTCCGAGAATTCTTCTGTACGACCACATCTCAAAGGCCTCTAGTCTTTTTTTATCACTTTCAGATAAGCACCATGTCTCACAGCCGTACATTAAGATGCTCCACACAAGTGTTTTGGCAACTATGAATATTTAATACCTTGTATTATTATGGACCACACTGAGCACTATTAAATTACTTGCTAGAAAACGGCTGCATTGATCATCGAGCAAAACTGCAGTCTTTCAGAAAATGCTCAAAATGTTTAAACAGTACTCAGTGTGATCTATGTTTTCACAAGGTACTAATTATTTATCTATTTATTTAAAGACGATGCCTCATATTTTAAGCTAGGATTGCTCCTCTTATTCGCCATCTCTTGATGTTTTATTTCTACCTGGTCCCAGGTGCTTTGGCCGCTTATTTGATGAAAATGCAATTCCCCCCGATACCGGCGCATGTCCCGATGCAGCGGAATGCAGCCTTTTTATTGCATTTCCTTTATGCGCTTTCACCTGTTTGTTCGTCATTTTGATTGGAAAAGTTTCCACCGTGTCTCAGATACGCTTTCTCGAGACTGCAGTTCCACACTGCGCGTATTAAAATGGTTTCTTTCAAAGACGTTGGTCATTCACCATATCCGTCCCTATAATATAATACAGTTATGTAATGATACCAAGAGAAAAATAGCCACAAATCTGAAATAATTATTTTTTCTTTGAAATGTAATTAAATACAATGATAAATAAAATAAACTTAAAACTACGATACGCGTAGGTAAAAAACCTTTAAAGCTATTACACAGTCAGATATAGTGATCCCATCAAGAACCACCGCATATCCCGACCACTTTGGATTGAGATTGCCGTATCAATGTCTCTTTTGCTAGTTGTATTGTGGCTTATAGAGATATAAATCAAGCGTATAGTATAATCATTGCCTTCTCGTGATGCGAGCGTTCATTGGCTTGCATGGTATCGTTTTTCCTTTCTCGTACGGCGTGCGTTTATTGGCTCATGGGCATCATGACGTTCCTCATAGCTAACGAAGTTGCATACTAATTTCGCAATTGGGGCTGGTTTCAATATAATAGTTGAATAATATTGATATTTTGTTGGAATACCAACAACATTTGGATACCACTGCGGCATATTTAATTATCATTTAGGTTTAGCACATAACCGTTTTAAATATTGTGAAATTTTAAAGGGCTTGCATGAACTCTAGCAGAATCATATAGTTCAATTTGAAATAATTAAAATTAAAATTTACTAATAAAAAAGAAGTTATGTCTTAGATTGTAATAATATTGATGTATTACCTATAGTCGACGGTCATAGCTCAATGGTAAAGCGTTTTCTTTGCAAACAAAAGGTCGTGGGTTCGATCCCCGACGGAGATTAAAATAAAAATGATTTTTAATCGATATATGAGCTCTAAAATACCTCCGGTTGTTGTGAATTTGATCCATCACCCGTAAAACGCCAGTTATAGCCTAACAATTAAAATTAGTGATTTAAAAAATTAGTAACGAAAGTCGTCCCGTGAAGACCACCCATTCATAGTAGATTCCTGTAATAATAAAGGATGATGCGTGAATCTCGGGCTGTAGTCTATGACGTTAGCGGATCAACACTCCACATGCAGCGTTTAGCCATATACACCATGGTAAGCGCCATAGAATTTCACAGATGAAACTTCAAAAAAAATTATTATCACCATCTGTCAGTATTCTCCTATTTGTGCTTACATAAAAAAAAATAAAAAAATATTACCCATATTACAAAAACCCTATAATACAAGTCATTTCACAAAAATGGTGATATAAAACGTAAAAAAGTATTTTAAAATTTTATTTATTATATTATAATACCAATTAGTTAATTAGTCACTTGAATGAAATATATTTATAACATACTAGCGTGTACCCGGCATGCGTTGCAATGCCACTTAAAAAAAATAAACCGCGAGTAAAAACTGGAAAAAATGGAAGCGCCTCGTCGGGAGCCTCTCGTCTTCCGATTGGGTACGTTGGACTTGAGGCGTGACCGGAGCCAATTAGAAACAATGAACTTAGGTTATGTTGTTCTTACCTAAATTTGACAGTGGCGCCCGTATATGTTTTTATTTATTGGAGTGTTTTTGGATACACAATGTTTTTTTGTTTTTCAGCCATCATTTACAGCTGCATTGCGTAAATGAATAAACCCTTCTTGTATCACCCGATACCAACGTTAATAAAGGTCCGAGTGGTGAATGTAATTCTGGCAATTCAATTTTCCACTCGTGCAACACATTCCTAATGTTTCATTTTTAAATTTAAAGGCACTACAATACACGCATAATTTATAAATTTTTCCAATAACAATACTTGGGTGCAGACTGTATTCATAATTAGGATCGTAATGGAAAGCACTATGATTTAAATCAGCATGCAGAGTAAGTCTGGTACGATCTACGCGTACTCGATCTGTTTCCAATCTTGCTTCCCGTTGCTCATCTGTTTCAGATAAACCGGTGTGAGCAGTGTGTACTCTAACTGTTTCCAATCCTGCTTCCCGTTGCTCATCTGTTTCAGATGAACGAGTTTGAGCAGTGTGTACTCTAACTGCTTCCAATCCTGCTTCCCGTTGCTCATCTATTTCAGATGAACGGGTTTAAGCAGTGTGTAATCTACCTGTTTCCAATCTTGCTTCCCGTTGCTCATCTGTCCAGATGAACGGAATTGAGCAGAGTGTACTCGATCTGTTTCCAATCTTGCTCTCCTTTGCTCAACTGTTTCTGAAGCTTGAGATGCCCTTTTCATTCGTGCTTGAGTTGTACTCTTGACCTATTGCTTTTCGTTTGGGTGGCATAATTGATATCACAGTGAATGTTACGTTTTGAAATTCACTTTTGAAAAATAAAAATAAATTTATTGATATAAATACTAACAATAAGGTTATCAACTGACAATACTTGGTGAACTAATTATAGTTTTAGAATTAATTTTAATTAAAAAAATATAATATCTAGTATTTCATAATATCTTTTTAAATTGAAAGCAAAAAAAATATTATTGTATAATGTCTTAATACATTAAAACTAATCACATACAAATTAATTTTAAAAAAATTTAAAACCTGTAAATATGTGTGTACTAATATAGGATATTGTCCAAACCTATATAAGCCACGGCCTGTTTTTATTTTTTCATTATTGAAGAAGGTCTTCAGGAAGGCCGAAACATGTTAGCATTAAAATAAATTGTGAATCAAAACTAAATATTTTTAATTTATTATTTTTTTACTTAAAATTAATTATAAAATTATAATATAATACTATCTAAAGCCGACCAGCAATTGGGATTCCAAAATTAACTCTTTCTACTGTATATCACACACAATTATTACGTTATATTTATTTTAATTCGATAAACAAAAAAGTCGTCAAAATTCAAATATTGAAATAGTTTATTCGAAAATCGAATTTTGTTTCTAAATATTCAGTACCTTACGTTAGTACCTACTTATAATAACTTCAGGTGAGTGAATTGTTGTTTACGGCGTTGCCAAGGAAACACAATGTTCCAAATTGGCCGTTCTGTATTACAATAGTCTTGTATGAAAACATGTTTTACGTAAATATTCAATTAATTTTTGTAATTAAATCAAATTTTGAGTATCCTATCTTTTTCCTTTTAGTATCAGCAATAATTCGACAAAGTATTATCGCAATCGGGTTAATGGTGTCGGAATGCATCAAATACACACAGACAGACAGTTAGACATTGATTTTTATATATATAGATATAAGTTAAGCAATATGACATTAAGATGCATAATACATAATAAATTCAATCTCACTACATCGCGCAAGCGTTTCGACAAAAAAACACATTTTTCATATCTCACAAAGAAGTGTCTCAAGACCGCATTTGGGTCCTGCTCGCCATAAAGTAATGAGACGATTTGATCAGGTTTTTTCTACCGCCTTTTTTTGCGCCTTAACGTCAAGAATAATAGACCCGAGCTCACCGAACAACTTCAAAAATACTCACTAGAAAAATGATGATTTATTATTATTTTTTATGTTATTTGATGCAGGAGAGCACAACCGGTCGAGACCGTTGCAATCTATGACACTCATCCAGGGAGGCTGCACGCTACATGTGGGAAACTATAATGCGTTCGTGTTTTTGTGTGGGTTGAAAAGAGTGTAAAACTATAATTATCTGTTTCTTGAACAGATCCAGATTGTAGAGGCGTTTATAGGAAGGAGTTATGGAAACTGCCAGTTCTTGGTCGACACACATTAAGCGTGCATGGATATTTGGGAAGTGTATTTTATTTTATGTTAACATATAAGAGAATACCGACAGACGTTGATGTAGAAATCTCGTCGGTGTATTATATGAGCCTTGACTTAATAACTTCGCAGCCTTAGACTGTGGTCTATTTGACATCTAACTGATGCACCTCATATCATGGGAAGACCTTCAGCTACTCTTTAACAAGTAACTTTTTGCGTGCGACCAGTAACGGGTCCCCATCTGGGTCTTCAAAAATAGGACGGGACAGGAAGGGTTTTTACAAAGCGTGTCCAAAGCAGCCGAAGAACACGTTTCAGCCAAGTCCGCTTTTACGGCTGTTGGGGTTATAATGATGCTGAAATGATTTGAAAAAAAAAGTATTATATCACACGGTTTTATATCGAATTATTTAATTCGCGTTACTGAAGTAATTGGTCTCGTAGTTACATGTGAATTCGACAAACGCCAATTGACATGGGCGGTGAAAGAGAATATTTCGAATTTGATTTTCAAGTGAATTTTCGAGAAATGTATGTATTGTTGAGTGCCGAAAAACACGAATGATAAATATTTAATCGAATTCCGCGACCCAGAGACCGACGGATGGAATTATTTGATTGGTGACACAATCAATGCGATGCAAATATTAATATGCAGACGAGTTGAATGCAAAAAATATTGAAAATACGAACGGTTGGATAACTTTTTTGGCGTATTTTTTATTATGTAATCGTATGCAGGAGTGCACAACCGATTGAAACTACTCAGCTTAGATGCTGTATTCGGGTTTTTTTTTATGTACACACATACAGGAGAATAATGACAGATGGTGATAGTAATTCTGAAGTCTCATCTGTGGAACTCTACGACGCTTACCATGGTGCATATGGCTAAGTGCTGCATTATTTATTACAGAAATTTACTATGAATGGGTGGTCTTCACGGGACGACTTTCGTCTACCACCAATTTTGATTAATAGGCTATGACTGTGAGGGATCAAATTCACACCACCCGGGTGTATTTTAGAGCTCAGAAATCAATTAAAAATCTTTTTTTTTAATCTCCGTCAGTGATCGAACCTATGACCTTTGGTTTGTAAAGCAAACGCTTTGACCATTGAGCTATACCCGCTGGCATGTGATGTGTTTGTGTATGATGTGGCTAGATTTCAAGTGTATGAACATTTATTTTGATATCAACTTGATTGCTGGTGCCAATAAGCCTTGATAGAAGATCTTTTGTCTCTCATTTTTGTTCACTCGTCCGACTCACATAAATAAAAATGTAAGTATATAAGCTTAGATTTCATTAAGTATGAAATGCCGGCACCATTTTGCACGTTTTGGCAATCCGCTATCTGTCATGTGAGAGCGGATAGTTCGTCAATTGGCCGATATGTGTTCTTTGGGCGCTGCTACTGTTAATGCGCGGTACGATTCCTTTTTTTGCCGGGTACTGTCAGGTACAGATCATTCATTGTTTATGGCCTGGGCAGAATATCGATGTTTTTTATTCTTGTATGTATAATAAATTAAACTTCAATGTGTTTCTCGACAAGTACTTTGTGTTTGTGACCTGCTCCTCATCCATCCATCTTTTTATTCAGATGACGATCCCAGTGACATGGAGTAGAATGTGAGAGCAAACTGTTACCTCTCACATGACAAGTAGCGTCTATCAGAAATTGAAACACAATGGTGCATGTATACGATACGACTTATTTTACATTTTCATATATGCGTGTCAAACGATACAAAAAAATAAGAGACGAAAGAACGCATATGGGGGCTTTTTGGCACTTGCCCGCAAGAGATATATCGAGTTAATATCAATGCTTGAATAATATTTTTTATTTACAATAAACATTAAAGATCTTAGATTATTTGAGCATATAATAATAAAAAGACAGTATTATGAAAGAGTTACAGAGAAAAAATCACAAAGCACGTGTATAAGTCACGTGATATTACAAGAGATTTCATTTTCAACTTAAAAATAATCTTATCCGGAGCTTTCTAATCTATTACCGTAGCGAGGCGAGCTTTTGCGGAAGAGACCGTACAAGCCGTTAGATTTTATGGCAGTCGATATCGGGGTTGATTAAAAATAACCGAAAGATTAAAGTCTGGTGAGGAAGGGGGCAATTGAACGTACGATAAAACTATCGGTGTAATTCACTGTAGAACCTCGCGGCTAACTTACCGAATAAAGTCGTGAGCTTTAAGTTGCAATGGGTAGGATTGTCTAAAGCGTTTATTTGTAATGTGACTGGACCCAAATTACACCTGCATCAGAGTAGAGGACAATTAAGTATCCTTAGACGTTCGTTCGGATTTTGATCATTGATTAGCCGATTAGTCTCACTGAGAGTCTCTTCTGAACAATTGTTTCCACTGTACAGAAGTGATAAAGAGAAGAAAACATTGAAAAATATTAGAATCGTATTCACGGATTAAAAGGGGATGGATTTGAAAGAATAATTATTTAACCGATAAAAAATACAATGATTATTGCATGGAAAAAAATAGTTGCAACAAGTGTGCAACAATCGGGCGATTTCCTCAAATTACAGCGATAAGGACTTCTTCTTCTAACAAAAGAAATGATAGTCACAAAAAATTTGCTGTGAGGTTTGAAAAGGGGTGCCACAGGGGCAACTAGGGTTCGAAAGTAATTAAATAAGTTAAATATTTCGTTTTTATGTCACTTCTTATTTTATTTGAAAAAAATCTCTATAAAGCAAAACACTAGATGCAATTGTACAGTTCTACAAGCTCCGCATTTGCCGTTTATTTTTCTTTAATTGATTGATGAGTACCAAACTTAAGAATGTGGAATTACAGTTGAGCTTTTGAAAGTAAAAAAAACACCTGCCTTGAAAGAAATAAAATAACTTTTCCGTGTACTCGTATTCAAAATATTCTCCAAAATCAGTATTAGCACAAGCTGATGATGATGAATTGATGAGATAAGTTTCATGTATGATGGTTTTTTATTTTAATTCTTTTGTAAACCAAATTGTAACATTCCTTTTTTCTAATTAGCGCATGTTGATTGAGAATGTTCTTACATTAGAGTTAGATTAAGTTGAAAAATGGTTTCGATGATACAAAAACCTTCTTGAATACAGAAATTATATATTTCCAAATCAATATAATATATTTCATCGTGACTGAATAAGCAATAAGTAATTTGCATGCAAATAAACATAAATTATTTTTTATTTATATAGATTATGATAAGCGCAAAATGGCACAGTTTTCTTAGGAATAAATTTTCTAAACCTTCATTCACGATGGTAGATCGTGACCAGAAACGTTTGTAATAACTCAAAATTACTGATCTCCTTCCATTGCCCAATAGTTTTGAGTGCTTCTGGGCTCACGGACTTTGCTGAACTCTGCTGAAGTACTGAAATAATTTTATCTTGTTTGCAGATAAGGCCGGAACCTAGAGTTCTACTATCGCAGGTATCGGGTGAGGTTCTAGCCCCGTTTTCTACCAGTCATAAAAATGCTACGTGACCGTATTATAATTTATATGATTCATATCAGCCAGCTGGATGAGAAAAGACTGTAGGACTTGGCCGTCTGGAGACCAGAGACTATATCTATTCAAGAATTCATATTTTACTTCATCTTAAGATACGCTTAGACCAAACAATCAAAGAAAAAAGATATGATCAAAATCTTACGAAAATTTTGCCCTTACACATTCAGTAATTCCATCATGTTATTAATCTTTTAAATTCGGAAATTTTTCGTAGATTTTTGGGCAAATTATATAAACTGTTATACTTGTATATTTTCTATTAAACAAATTAATCGTAATTTGCTTATAGTTTTTAACTGGTATCATATATATTTTATATTCAGTTATATAGTACGTTTATTTTGAACATTACAACTGTAGAATTCAGCTGTAATATGAGGCTAATTTCATGTGAAGCTCATGACCGCATATAATCATTCTCAGCAAATGGGTTGATGAAGCCTTAACCTGATAAACGGTTTTCTAAGAAAATATTCTGTTGAGAGATAAAACTATGATTTTCAATATTTCAACTTTTACGTTCCCGATACATAAAAACGTGCTCAAAGCCATTCATTGTTTTCCATTACAGTTAGTACCTGTAGAGTGTTGAGTACTCAATTCAGTTCAATAGCAATAGCACTTGTTAATAGACAAAATTACTTTGATCCTTTTTCATATAACTTTTCTCTCTTGTTTATGCGATTAGTTATTAGATATCAGTAATCTTAAAAATGTGCCAAGTGTTTTTTTCATTAATTATATTGCACTTTTTATGTTGTCTTTATTGACATGAAACTACAGTCTCCTAAGCAAAGGCTATACTCAACATGATCTATGTAAAAGCAAGATAATTAAATAAATATTTAAAATAAGTAATTTATAATCAAACTATAATGAAACAAGAATATTAAATTGATTGAACAAAACCGCTATTTCCATAAACTTTACGTAATCATGTTTTAAATGATACAAAATATTTTTCAGTTTTTGCGAAAATGGCGCCCGCAAAGTGGCTAATTATGTATACTTTAAAAATCCGAATAAATCCCGGGCGGAGCGCAATTTTTCAGTATTCATAAAGTAATCACACCCGACGACTTTCCTTCGAAGCCTTCGGGTTTCTTTCCCATCCATTTTCCATAAAGAGCTCAGCCAACGATGCGTTTCCCATCCCCGGGAAGAATCCACCCCCGGTATCAACTTTATATTTACTGGTTCAAGAGCTCCACCGACCAATTTGTTTTGTTTCATCAAAAACGGGCTTTCTTCGTATTGGATTACGGATAGGGAATTTCAAGTTTTTTTTACCTTCATAATCAATAAAAAAATCATACGTGTTCTCTTTAAAAATGGACTTATTAATTCAAATAAAGTGAATAAAACTAAAAATACTTGAGTAATAATCTCTCAAGGACGAAAAATTGTCTACGCCTCAGCCGCGTGAGAGGTTATAAGTTAATAATCCAATCTTCTTAAAAAAAAAAACGATTAGTAAATACCCAAATATTTGTCTGATTCTGCAGTAGATCTATATGGACCTACAGAATACAGGTATTCTTAGACAATATGTAAGACAATCTGAAGAACTGTGAAACGGTTATTCGCAGTTTCCATATACTCCAAATATGCCGCGAATATGGTGAAATAAGAATAAAATTACTACCATACTACAGTCGGTCAAAGAAGAAAGTGAACCTGTTATGATATATGTAATACTTTGGATGCAGCAGAAGATCATTAACTATTACTGTGTTTTTTTTAAACCTCTGTGTTTGCGTCATCCTGGAAAGCCGTCGTTATCTTTACATACAGGTATAGTGGAGCTAACGACGAGTAAGTAGAGCTTCGGAAGAAAAACTGATATAGGATGAGTAGAAGACCGTGGCGGTTGACAAAGTTTTGTGGCGGCAGTTCTTGTCACATATATGATCTAATAAGGGGAGCGGATGAGGTATGATAATGATGAAAAAAGTGAAAAATTTGATAAATTTATGAGTTTTTTTTGTCAATAAAACGTTGATTGCTTGGCTCTCGTTAGATTACAGAACTTAAAAAACGCATACCAATACTTGTTACTGTTGCTTACGGTTCCGCCGCATATCGTTCACAGACATTTCGTTCAACGACTCATCGGTACCGTCGTGGGGCGCACTGGACGTCTAGTGCACGGGACCTTTGGCGCACGCGACAACTGGTGCACTGGCTGTCTAAATAATCTTACCTAATCTAAGTTATTTCGTTAACGGGACCTATAGATCTCAGGACTCACTAGACAAATATTTTGGTTAGCTTTGGTAAAGTTAGGTTAGCGAGACATCCAGTGCACCACGAATAAGACGTCGCGTTCAAAAGATTTTTTCAAATACAATATGATTCAGTTAAAAATGTGATAAATATTATTTACTTATATTTTTTATAAGTTCCCCGTTAAAGTCCCTGTTCCAGAGATTATACTATTTTTCGCAAATCCGCGGAAAAATGGTAAAATTACTTCATCTTCGCGACCTGACTGTAGCGTCTCTCCCCGCTGAAGCTCTCGCAATATGCGCTGAAACCAAAGCTCGCTCGTTCAGCCAAACCTTTTCAAAGGAAAGATTGCTTTTTTCCATCAAAAAACGCGGATTCGAGCAAAACGAAAAATTTACGCCTTCACGAAGGGAAAATTTCATCTGCTTTGTTTAATCTTTTGTAATAATGTAACGATAATATTACAAGTATCTCAAAAAATAATATCACGATTTTTGACTATTTGACTAAATTATTAACATTAATAAGAATTAGATAATTATATGGAATTTTTTAAATTATTTATTAGAATATTATTTTATTATTTCAATATTCTAATCTACTTTTATAGATCATTGACTATATAACAATATTATTAGCAATTAAATATACATATACTGTACATAAAAATCCTTAAACAAGTCAATTCATTCAGAAAAAATATCGGCAGGAGCGGGATGCGAACCGCGGACCTTTGGAACCAACCATTTTGCCCAGGTAATTATACCGCTCGGCCACCGGGCCAATTTCTTCCGCCTGAGATGACTCGTCTCTGATCTTCTATATAAGTTATCATCATATGATAGATGTCGCTATAGTATATATTCAAAGTATGTATATTTTTATTTTTTATTATGCAATCAGAATGCATTTATTCACAAGCTTAATATTATTATTTCCGACAGTCTATTTATTTTAGTAAGTACCACTCGGGTCTCGAACCAAAACTATAGATCGAATGGATGTGAACAACTTCTTGTAAGTACGACGCGCACATTGCAATTAGCTATTTACCTGTGTTACTGATGAATAATTTTACCTTCTTGATGTTTTCTCAAGGTGACATGATTATATGGATTATTAAAAATTATTTATTTGAATATTATTTTATTAATTCAATATTCTAATCTACTTTTATAGATCATTGACTATATTACAATATTATAAGCAATTAAATATACATATACTATACTTAAAAATAATGTGATTCTTATTAAAATAAATGATATAATTCTTAAGCAATTAAATAAACATATACTTTACATAAAAATCCTTAAACGAGTCAATTCATTCAGAAAAAATATCGGCAGGAGCGGGATGCGAACCGCGGACCTTTGGAACCAACCATTTTGCCCAGGTAATTATACCGCTCGGCCACTGGGCCAATTTCTTCCGCCTGAGATGACTCGTCTCTGATCTTCTATATAAGTTATCATCATATGATAGATGTCACCATAGTATATATTCAAAGTATGTATATTTTTATTTTTTATTATTCAATCAGAATGCATTTATTCACAAGCTTAATATTATTATATCAGTATTTGTTTAGCGCTTTTTATAACCGAATGGTCATTCCAAAAGCGCTTCTTTGCCTCTCTGAGTAAAAAGGTGGGTATTGAGTCTGCTTCTGAAGGATGCCTTTATGTATATTTATCTGTTTCTTGAAGATATAAACATTGTAGGAAGGAAGAAACATAAACGCTGTAAGAGCATTCCAAAGCTTACCGGTGGCATTAAAGAAGGAACTTTGGAAACTGCTAGTTCTTGGTCGACACACATTAACCGTGTATGGATGTTCAGCAAGTGTTAGACGATTTTATCGGTTGTGAGTGGGTGGAGGAGGAATTGGTTCTGTTCCAAAGAGCAGCGACCGTGGTAATAACGGCAGAAAAGACTAAGTGAACCAATCTTACGCCTGTGTTCCATTGATTGCAGGTAAGACGTAAGAGTGTCATTGTTTATCAAACGAATTGCTCTTCTTTGAACTGAGTCAATTAAGCTTAGAAGGTATTTTGGGGCTCGAATCCAAAGGTGACTGCCGTATTCAAGGATCGGTCGCATTTGTCTTTTATATAGAAGAAGATGTGGTTTTTCGTTGAAATACCGACGTGATCTATATTAAATACCTAGTTTTTTGGAAGTGAGACCGGCTTTATACTTAATTTTTTCGTAATATATGACATAGCAATTACAATGTTTTGTTATCGTTGTTAAATTACAAGTTTGTACTTTATTCAAAATTTAATTCCGTAATAATAAATAGTTAACTTTCAACAGTACACGATATATCACAAAAATGACACTGGATTAGTGCCACTAATAACAAAACTAGCGTTTAAGGGTCTTAACTAAGGGCGCCTAGGGCGAGATCGCGAAGTTTTCAAAATAAATCAGATTAGTACCAAAATAAATATCACGCAATTACGCTAATACTTAATGTATGAAACTTGTATGGAAGGCTCGGCTTTGGTCAAGTAATTACAAGATACTTTATTTGCCGTTGAAGGGATTTGCTTCGGCTGCAAATGACTCATAGTGAAGTTAACCACATCTGCATGATTACTTTTAAAAATATATTGTAATATTAAAAATGTTGTAAGTGTGAAATCACGGTCCTAATTTATGATGATGAATGGGCTGTAGTCTATGACGTTGGCGGATCAACACTCCACATGCAGCGCTAAGTCATATGCATAATGATAATCATCATAGAATTCCACAGATGAGACCTCAGAATTACCATCATTATCTATCGGTATTTTCCTGTATGTGTTTACATAAAAATAAAAAAATGTTTCATATAGGAAGCAGTGTATTAGAAATTTATTTTTTTCATTGAAAAAATATGGTATCTTAAATAACAGCACGTTATTATAAAATCAAAAGACTGACAAAGTAAACATTATGAATTTGATAATCCAGAATCTTAAAATGAAAATAAATTCAACGTTTCTTTATTGAAGTGTTTATTTTTTCAATTTTCCCGCTGATTTTTTCCTGAAACGTGTAGTCACCCGCATGGAAGCGTTCTCGTTTAATTTTAATCTGGGCTGGGCTTATTTGCTTATATCCGAAACTAACTTCGCCGCCCATAAATGTTTACATATCAGCGCAACTGTAGCTTCACCGCACTATGTACTGGGCCGGTCACTCCCGCAAGGACTTAACAATAGTGCCCGGCTAATCCCACCATGGTTTCAACGGACGAGTGTCCCTAAAGGCAGTTAACAGCGATTAGCGCTAAGCGTTTGTGTTATTAAAGATTACCGGCTTAATCGAAACAGAGATTCAAAATGTTAACTGTGTATCATGGTTACCTAATTAGTCTTTTCTACTGTTATTACCACAATAGCTGCTCTTAGGAACTTAAAGAACTTATTTCTCCTGCACCCGCCAACCACCGACAAACTCGGCTTACACTTGAACATCCATTCACGTTTAATGTGTGTCGACTAAAAACTGGCAGCTTCCAAAGTTCCTTCTTTAATTCCACCTGTAAGCTTTGGAATGTTCTTCCAGCGTCTGTGTTTCTTCCTTCCTACAATCTGGATCTCTTCAAAAAACAGACAAACGTACACTTGCAATCTCCCCAACTCACACACAAATATGAACACAACACACGCTTACCGCATGCAGCGTCCAGCCTCCCTGGTTGAGCGTCATAGAGTGCACTGGTCCCGACCAGTTGTCTCCCATAAAAATATATTTATTTTTAAAGTCATCATTTTTCAAAACGGGTGTTTTTTCTAAAAAGCTGAGATCTATCTCAGCAATCGATTGAAAATCTTTTTTTTTTTGTTTATATTCGATTTGGCAAGCAAACGCTTTAATCAGCGAGCTATACCCACCGCAAATGTATTGTATGATTTTATATTTTATGACATTTTATTTTACATTAAATCAAGTATTATATCAAGCACAAGTATGCAATTATGATTAGAATGCCTGTGAGTGTCATTCATAGATAATGCAGAAGCTTGTCAGTAAACCTCCTACAATTACTCATACCTGCTGCGATTGCAATTAGCGTCAATGTACGCTAATGGCATTATAATGGGTTTGGAAGCAACTCATCAGGCAAGTGACAATACTGCCGGAGCGTCAGTAATGAATAGTGATTGACCGCGGATCAGTTGTTTTCATAAACATCAATGTGAGGCAATCTTCATTAGAGTCATTATAATCTGATTAAAATGATTTTAATATATTATAACAACATTAAAATTTAATATTTGTAGGTAAGTATAGGCTTAAGTGTTTCTTTTTCTTCCTAATTGTATCAATACGGTGGATTGGTTTGCATTAACAAAATCTTGCATCTCGATCTACACTCTTCTCGATCTTGTGTTTCTTGTGTACTGCTAATTAGTTTGATGCTGTAAGAGGAATAGGTGGATAGGGGAAATGAATGTGTAGAGTTTAAATATAATTTGAATGATTTATATTTATGATATTTTTATTTAAGGTGGGTGGCATAGTCCAGTGGTTTAAAGGTTTGCTTGTCATTCAGACGCTGTTGGTTTGAATCCCGATCAAGCTTGATTAAAAAAAACAATATGCTCAATACATGCCCTCGGTAGGATTGAGCCACCCCTTAATGACAAAACAAAAATTATCCAGGCCTCGGCAGCGTCGCGCTTATCATCCGATATCCTTAAAAAGGCGCTGATTATTAAGCACCTGAATATTTTTCTTCTACTGCAGCTTACGCAATTCACTGGCTTTTGTTTGCAGGTTCCCGGGAATCATCTACGTTCCCATGTGGACCTTCTGTTATACAAATATTCTGGGACAAGACATAAATAATATGAGCTTACAAACAATTTGCAGTGTCCATATGCTCCAAATATCGAGCGGATATTGTAATAAAAATTAAACTTAATGCACGAGTATAGTTGACTCACTTTGTTTTTCATTGAGTTAAATTTGAGTTTTCAAAATAAAAAAATCATTGAGAGTTAGAAAGTCTTAGAAACTCAAGAAATTATTTAAAAAAAAACAAGAACTTTGACTTAAATGCTGTGTTAAGACTTTCTTGTATAACTCATTAAAAAGTGACCGCCTGCTTAGGCGACTTTTCAGTTTTCAGGAAAACACGTACGGTTGATCTTGATCGGAAAACTTTTTGAATTATTTCAGCTTTTGTCAAATGGAGAGAAAGAGAGAGGAAGGTGTGAGTAGAAAAGAACGCCGGCGTAATTATCTCTTATCGTGGAGACCGTTCAGACCGCGAGATCTTTTCAACTTAAAAAGCATCCATTTTCGGGCGAATATTGTTTTCACGTTAACATAATGAAGCCGAAAACTTTCCCGGGTCCCGAATGATAATTTGGAAAAAGTTTGCTGTTTTCACTCGGATTTGCAAAATGAAAAAGAAAGAGCCGCAACGCAACTTTAAAATACCACTTAACGTAAGTTTGCCCAAAGTTTGAAAGCAGTATTAAATGCAATTTCCTCTTGTTTTCTTGCTTAATGTTTGTATCATATGTCTTATTATACTTTTAAATGTAACTTTGCCGTTGTCTTTTAAAGTCAACATTTAAAAACTTCCAAAGAACAGATATGTTTAATATTTTTTGTAAAAAAATTATCTAAGGGAATGATTTACTTAAAAAAAATATATATTTCAACATAACGAATAAATTAATTGTGTTTTTGTCATTTTAAATTTATTTCAATAAATATAACATTTGTTAAAACATCCATTGATTGAAGCTTGCCAAAAAAAAAATATATGCAAAGATAAATAATAAGTTTTATTCATAAGGCACGATTTTTTTTATAGACTCGTTGTATCAGCATATTTATCCGATTGGTCATTGCGTTGAATATATAAAAGGATATGATAGAAAGTGTATATTTTCAGATTTTTTGACGAAAAAAAATCTTATAAGACGGTCTTTGCTCTGAATTTGTACGTATATCATTGGTTGACTATATCTCATACTTTAATCATTAAAACTAAAACTAAATATTTTTACTTTAAGTTGTTTTTTTCTGCCATGTTGAAAATCAAATATTGAGTTCAAATATTTATTTACCAAATATTATCTTACCCAAATTCAACCGACACTCTCATTACACACTTACTGAAACCCATATTAAAATAATTATATAAGTTTTTTTTTCTGCATCTGTGTTATCTTATTCAAAAAACAAAGATCTATTCAAGAAACTTATCAAGCTACACTTAAAATCTCAATCTTAACATAAAAATCACGTCGTTTTTGCATGAATCGTGTAAAAGATCTGTAAAATCGTTTACAGATCTTTAGCTTACTAACTTTGAAGTAATATCTCTCTTACATGCTATTATAAATAAAATATGCTTATAACATGTATGATATTCTTTCAACTTTCAAATGATATCAGCTCGATAAAGTCCTTTGCAGGCTGGTGCCAAAAACCTCGATATATGAACTTTCGTCTCTTATTTTATTCGCTCGCATACATAAAATGTGTTTTTAAGTCAAGATTAAATGAGGTTAAAAGATATGGTACTATGTTGACATTTTTGTTTATTTGACAGATCCTGGTTTTTGACAGGATGAGTTTTGTAGATCGCCACTTACGGCGCTGGCTGTCTCCCACTACGAGCGCTAAGTGGCAAGTTGCGAGTTGTACCCCAATCGCGACCTGTAGTGAACTGTGATCCAGCCGGGACCTAAAAGCATACGCTCTCCCTTGGATTGAAAGTTTGTCAATTTTTTACTTGTATATATGTCAATGCGCTTCTGAAAAAGTCTTTGTGTTGGTCATCTACTCTTTATCCCTCCACTTCGTCCTGATAACTATCCCGGGTACGTGAAGTCATTTTCTCTGAGACGTTACAATTATTTTCGCATATTTATTTTAAAATGCACAAAAAATACAATGCCTTAAATGTTATTTTACAGTGATGAATACTTTTACTTTTCCAGCTTATAATTTTGATCGCTTCAGTACATGGGTTAAAAAAATAATAGTCGTTTCTATTAACTGGATGCATTTTTAATTCCAAAAACTTTCCACATTTCGTTCTGGGTTCCCTTTTTATTTGTTGAACTCCACAAACAAAGATTCAATGAAACTTTCCGCTGATAATATCCCTGGTATATGCGGAAAATCAAAACAGACCGTTTTACAACTGTAACGACGGCTGAAATTGGGAAAACTTTTCACGGCGCGGACCAATTTAAGGCTTTTTTCAGGGTTCAGTCTTCAGTCGCTGAAGTCTCACGCTAGGTGGTTGTAAATACAGAGCCGGGTGTCTAAAAATACCATTAATTGAGAAACATAGTTAATATATAAAAATTAAAATACCGAGTTATAATAGCGTGTCCCAGCGTAAAAGCGCAAGATATAAAGTATATGTACTATTTTTATGTGACGATATTTGGCTAAATATCTGGCAAACATTGATGGTCCATGTACTGCCCAGCATTAAATCTTGAGGTGCAGCTATTCGGCCACATGGAGCAAGATTTTAGGTGTGAAGTGATCTGCAGGTCTCTCCTTATTTCTGCTGATTCTGTTTCTTAGTCTGTTCAAGGATTTCCATATTCCCCGTTTTTGCCATTGAAGAGGGTTCCCTGTAGGGAAAATTAAATATTCCAATGCGATTTGTTGCCAGAGCTAGAGTTTTTTTAGTTTCAGAGCCGGATGTGAGAGGTTGTGTGGATCTCAAAAAACTGATTCACAACTTTTGTCTACATGTTGGGAGTAGTTAGTTTAGGTTTTACAGGCAGTGGGATGATTGATTGATTGCCTTTTGCATTTCTTCAGCGCATTCGACTTTGCACCTTATTTTTGGTGGTGCGATACCAAAGAAGGGGTATGTCTTTAAGATACACTAACTGAGAAGCTTGAAAAAACTTTCGAACGGTGCCCCTGACATCCCTGCTTATTCAAAGGAGTCACCGGTACCGTCATCGGAACACATATTATAAACATTTTACTGTATAAGCGCGTCAGATGAGCAAACGAAAATAAGAGACGAAAGATCGTGTATCGAGGCTTTTTGGAACTAGCCTACAAGGGTCATATTGAGTTGATATCAATTCATTTTGGATTATTTAAAATAAGGACACTAGCCGATGGTGATGGTTAAAGATTGATACCCCGCGTAAGATTCCCTGATTCGATCCTGTCCGTATTAGCAGGTTGTCGTGCCCCGCACCCATTAGCGGGTGTGCTCCGCCAAGCCCCTGCTTCTCCGCCCACACCCTAACGATGCGAACAGCAGTTTGGGCGCCGCTTGTTTAACACTCACGGCAGGCACGGACCCACCGACGGACATTAGCGACAATTACACAGTCAAAAACTGAGAAACGCTGGCACAGAGATCCCAAACAAGATATCTGACCAATCTCAAGCCTTTCATTTACGACGACGCCATTATAAATTTTTCAATCAATTTAAAAAAAAAATTTTTTTTAATATTTGTAGCACATATACAAATTTACATCAAACATCTGTCGGAATGAGAATCACAGTTGTAACACAGTATTGGTATGTGAGTGTGTAGCGTGATCAGGAAGGAAAGATGTGAACATAGTGAATGTGAGTCTTCTATAACAAAATTTAACGATTGATACTTCTAAACAAATTCACTGCGAACATCATCTTATATGTTTGCAAAGATTTGTGGTTCAACTCCCAGCGTCAGCTGTTTTTTTTTCTTTGATTTATTTATGAGAAAATTCCGCAATGCCTTAAAACTAAGGCGTTTAACCAATGCATCCTCCCTGTATTAACTTATGGCGCAGAGACGTGGAATCTGACAGCAAGTCTTACCCATAAAATAAAAGGCACCCAGCGTGCTATGGAGAGATCCATGCTCGGAGTGTCGCTTAAAGATAGAATCCGAAACGAGGAAATACGCAGAAGAACTCAAGTAGTGGATGCTACCCAACGAATAGGCACACTCAAGTGGCAATGGGCAGGACATATCTGTTGAAGAGACGACGGTCGATGGGGAAGAAAAGTACTCGAATGGCGCCCAAGAACTGGCAAACGAAGCATTGGCCGACCCCTACAAGATGGACTGACGATATAAGAAGAATAGCGGGAGTGACCTGGATGCGGAAGACGGAGGATCGAAGAGGATGGAGACTCATGCGGGAGGCCTACGTTCAATTTCAATTTATTTTTCTTTTAGAAACATTACTTAATTCATTTCTAAAACAGGATACAGGATAAATAACAATTTATAAATAACACAATAATAATAGGATCATTTAAAAAGTCCCGGAGCCCGCTAAGCAGAAGACTCCACGAAATTACTTTGATAAATAAATTCGTGGAGCTCATGTCGAAACTGGGCTTTTCTCAAGTAGAATGTTTACTGTAAATTTGTTTGTATGGCTTATTTGTTAAAATTTATTTTTTCATCATAAAATACCTGCCAAAGCTTATATAAGGAAATAGATAATGAAAAACATACTTTAAACAGACGATGAACTTATTAGTAGTCTAATAATAGAGAATACATTTTTTGACGAACCAATACTATTTAGAATCGTATGAAATTTAACAATCCTACAAAAAAGACAAGCATCATCGAATCCACAATAAGATGTTACTTTAACACTCATATTTGGAGGTATTGTGTTTTATAAATAAATATTTTTCATCTGTTTGTGTAAGTATTTTTATAAAAAGTATAAGAAATCTGAGCGTTGTTTATTTTTCAGCAAAAAATGAATTAACATTCCAAGAAAAAATACGTATATTTGTATCTTGACAGAGTTAGTAAATTATAAAACTCGAAAAATATGCAAATAACTTACACCGAGAAAAACCGTTGAATTTTTCTTCGTTTTAATAACGCTGGATTTAAAATTCTCGCTGCCGGAAAAGCGGTCATAAATCCACTGTATAAAAGACAATCTTTGTCATAAAAATATAGGTAATACAAATCGTGGAATGTGAAAAAATATATAAAACACATAAATTTCAGACACAATACTATATTTGTACGATCTCATTTAGAAAATTTTACTTAAATTTTAGTATCGTAAAATAATGAGCTGTACGGATTTATTCATCAAAAAAGAGATAAACGTCTTTCATTTATTTTTAATTTATTTTTATACATCACTGAATTGTGTACATTTAATTTTTTTTTTCATAAAAAGGTAATTTTATAAGGCTTTCATATTATAAGGCTTTCATAAATAAAGAGCTTATTTAGAAATAAATTTCAAATATGAAAGAAATATTAAGCAATGCCTGTTAAAATATAGATCAATGTGAAATGTTTTAATTACAATATATATGTTGAAGATAAACTCGTCATTTACTTGCTAAAAACTATTTAAATATATCCTATTTATAAACCAAAAATTGATATCTGAGGCTGCAAACGATACATTTTTCAGAAGAAAATAGAAAAGGTGTCTCTCATTTTTTAATTCTACACTTTTGCATATATTTTCTATAGAAGGTGTGCACGTGAAAGTGAAAAAACATGCATTTCTTCGTTTTTTTCGCCCAGTGCTTTATTGCCTGTTTTTTATCATAAGACTTTTACTAAAGGCCTTGATGCTCACAAGAACGTTTTCATTTTGTTGAACAATGAGATATTAAGTACTAATAATTGTTACTAGCCCTAAATACAAAGTGCGCTTGTAACTATTATAATATTGCTTAAAATATGAGGGACGAAAGAGGTAAGCTTATGTGTTAAATAATTGATAGACGCTTAAAATTTCGAACGAAATTTGAAACGATTTTTTTAGTTGTTTTCAATTATTTCCAATCATTTTTTCTTTGGACGAAAGTGTAAAACTGACTTCGATCGAGACTGGTTAAGATTCAGCATAAAATATTTATATCCGTGGAATAGTAAAGGCATTTAAACTTACTTATGATGTAGTTTTAAGCCAAATTTATGTTAGCTCTTTAATTTAAAAAAGTATATTGGATTTTTTTCATTTTTCCATTTTTTTTAGTATCAATACATACAAGTATTTCAAAACAAGATGAAAATTACTACCATTTGTTATAAATAAGATTTTTACTTCTAAGGCAATCTGATTCGGGTACGGTTTGCAGTGGTAGTCGTATGATTCAAAAAGGCTAAAGCGCTTCAAAAAAAAAACTCGAATCTGATAAGCGCATTTTTTGGGGCATTTCTACTCGTCCGGGGTCAGCAGGGACTCTGGTTGGGATGGCATGAGAAGGGAAGGAAGCTTGGCTGGGAACAAAAGTAATCCTTTGGGATTAGTTTTGATACAAGGCAGGAGGTCCGCAGAGTCGTAAAAAGATATGACCGCACAGAACGGGGTCTCTCGCGAACGTTGCGCCTGATAAAAACGAGAAAGCAATCCTCCCATCACCGGAACTGAAATACTACAATTTATAATATGTGACTGCGATGTTATACGAGGATATAAATGTTTTTTGGATTGCATTATTCTTTAGACAGAATATGTATTGTTAAACGATGACACAGGCTATATCTCTAAGTGTTCATTCTCGTACTATAGGATGGTAATATTTCATTGTTAATATTTAATATAAATATGTGGATTCTTTTTTATTGAAATTCATTCATAAATTTCTCAAAAGAAATTTCTCAAAGAATAATTATTTATTTAGTTTGTTTTACATGGATTGCGTTGATTATGGTTTTTATGCTTTGGAGACTGCAGTTTCGAATAACTCGTATCTTTCCTCAATCCGTCACTGTCAAAAGACAACTCTAATGTGTTTATACGTTAATAAAATATTAACCTACTATCGACTTTAAGCCTACTCGTAAATGGGAATATTGTTTTAAATGACATTTCTTTCAATAATTTATGAGAGGACATTTGCTTTTAATAATATTGTAAATTATAATATTTGTGAAATATTTATAAATTTATCAAATATTGAATACGTCTAAACATTTGAACTTATAGATAATAAGTTATTTTGAGTTGAGTCGTGTGTAGCAAACTTCCTTCAACCAAAATATCAAAACTGGCCGTAAAACCTAAGAAGTTATTTAGATAATACGTTTTCACCAAGAGTTTGATGTTTTATTAGAGGATGATAGTTTTTGGTGAAATTTCAAGAGTTCATAAAAGTTCAAGAAGTTAATTGATAATACCTTTTTCCAAAGTTTAAAATGGTTTTCGACAAAAGAATTTAAAAAATACAGAATTATTATGAATTCAATTTTACTAACTTTAAGTTATAATATTTATTCCGTATAAAAAAGTTTAAAAATATATAATTAATAATTTGAAGGTTCACAAAAAAATCATACTTAATAAATGCAGTATAAAATAAAAAATAAATAAAATAAAAACAACATACATTATTGTAAAAATATGTAGTTTTCATATAAAATCAGTTCTTAAGGGCCAAAGGTTTTTTTTTTATTAAATTGAGACTCAAGTTAATTATGAAGCAAAAATAAAGAAACTTACTTTTTTGAACTTTTTTTTCTAAAAATATCTCATAAATTACAATGAGCTTACAATTGCTTAAACGAGATCTTTAAGGACAAGTTGTTGAGTCAAGTGAAAACCACTAAAAAGAAAATATCTTAATAAATATTTAAATTTAATTTTTAAATTCTGTTCGAAATACCAGCAAGCCTGTCACATAAACAGACTGAAAATGATACACAAATAATAATCAAAAACGTAAAATCTGACTTCCACGCAGCATGTGATTCCCATTTTTATTTCATTAACGGAGGTTTGAGGGCCAATTTATTTTCCACGCTATTTTGTACTGTAATTTTGTATTTTGCTTTTGTACAGTATACGGGTACTTTTGACTTCACTGAAAGCATGATGTACAATAAAATTGAAACAACTTATGTCAGTCTTTTTATAATTTCTCTTCCTTTTATTAAGTCATCTGTATTGAGCTTTAATTTCGTATGACTTCACTTGATTGTTTTTTGTGAATGAAAATGGAATTTTTTTAATGAGAAAAATCCCAAAATAATTGAAAAGTATTATAACTTATTCATTTCACAATTAATGTTTATCAAAAATATTTCCTTATTAATTAATTTACTAACGTAGATTCTACTTTTTTATCCCCGCTTCTATACACAACTTAATTACCCTAGTGAAACATTTTCTTTCTTAAGTAAATATTAATTTACACGTCAGTACGTTTGCGACACATTGGAACTGAAACAGCTTTAATAGATCACGAAACTACTTCCAACAAGTGAAACAGTGTATAATGTGATCTTTATAAAACAAAGCATGAAATTCTAATATACTTAATATTTTAATGCATTAAAAAGTTAATGCTAACAATATAAATAACATTATTAAAAATATGTAAAAATAAAATACACATGACCTAATTTAAGGCGAGTAAAGAATTTGTTTACCGGTCGCGATATATCAGTCGAACAAAAAACTATTCAATCAAGCTAAATGTGAGTATGTTGGAGGTTTGTTCCTCAACTAAACATAAAATAATTTAGTTGTCATAAATTTAATAGTTCTGAGGATTACAAAGGTTTTTATGGAATTGATTTTGAATATGCATTTTGAATATGTCATTATATTTTTATGTCGTGATGTATCTGTACGATAGAATTAGAGTTCAGTATATATTTAATGCATTAGATTCAATAATATTCAAAAAATATGTGCAACGCAACCCCGATTAACCATTCTCATTTAATACATTTTCCCACATTTATCGTTCATTTTGTAAAGATTTAGCAAATTTGATTTTTATAATCCCATATTTAAAGCATTCTTGCGTTAAGTTTTTCCGCATACATGCTTTTTTCTACGGTCTTTTTACAAACTTATAATCAAGGTTTGACTTTATTAGCGACTTAAGCGGCTAAGCAATCAACTCTTTGGGTGAAAAAATGATCACTGTACTAAAACACAGTGAGAGCTAAATCACAGTGCTACAACACTGTGCTAAAACACTGTGCCACACAATTAAGCCGATTGCATTCATTGCAAAACGCAGCGGCACGACTAGTGTACAACGCCAAAATTCTGTCACATTACTCTGATACTACACTGACTGCATTGGTTGGAAGTTCCGGCTACAATCCAGTACAAACTATGCCTCTCTTATTTGACAGAACTGATCAAGCCTTCGGATATAAGCGTACGTGGAGAGACACTCACATCAGCCAGACTATATAGAACAACCTTGCAGCTGACGAGAAATAGTCCTAGCATGGTCTTTGGCAATCGTGCTTTCAGTTACGCGGCACCAATGACCTGGAACTCGCTGCCGAAGTAGACTCAAGACCCACCTTTTTACTCAGAGAGACCAAGAAGCGCTTTTGGAATGACCATTTGATCATGAAAAAGCGCTATACAAATACTGATATAATAATAAAAATAAAAAAGTTTTTGGTTTGAATCCCAGCATCTTCTGTATACTTTTTTACGATTTTTATTGATGAGAGAAGAGCCATAAAAAACATATTTGCTAATTATTTGTATGTGTTCCGATTGCTGATGTATAAGAGCCGTTTTTATTAATTTTTTTTGAAATTTTCGTCGCTCCTGAGCTCTGTAGAACTTTATTTGCAATTTCCCCAATTTTCAGGAATTCTAGCAATAAGTCTAAATAAAAAGTATCATCACACCAATAAAAACAACCTGAAATGAATATTGAATTCTTCGTTTGAGCTTTCATAAATAAAAGCTCCCCGTGTTTGACTTTTTTTAAGTATCGTAATTTATTTGCGGCCGGCCAATAAAATGTTTCAAAAATGACCAGTATAAATTCGTATTTAGTCGCGTACAAATAGCCATTGATTTCTTTTTATTAGGGACTTAAAATTTTTGTGTACCTAAATGTGTGTCGGAAACAATTTTTGGAATCGTTTATGAGAGAATATATTTTGGTAACAACGTATAAATTAAAAAAAAAATTATTGGTTTGTGTTGTTTCTAATTGGATAAGAAATCGTTTATTTATTAAAACCTGTGTGTACGAGAGGATGGGGTATTGTCAAACACCCACGCTACAGCCCAAACTTAGCCCCAAGTGACCATCTCTTCCTTGACACGAAGAATCACCTGGGAGAAACGCATTTCGGCGATAAAGAAGAGCTGGAAAAAGCAGTTTTCAGGTTTTTGCGTGACATGGTAGCAGATATTTTGACTCGGACATTCAAAAGCTCGTATACCTTATGCAAAAATGAATTGAACTTAGTGGCTACTATGTAGAAAATTAAATAAAAGTCTGAACTATTAAAAAATCTACGCGTTCATGGAATTAAACATGTTTTACATCGTCAAAAATTGCTGGGAAACTTATTTCACGGATAATCTTCGTATAATATTATATATCGAAGATGATTCAAATTTCATTAATCTACCTAAAAATGGTGTTGAGTAAAGATAATTTTTTCGTAAATTTTATTGTTTTCTAGTGAGATTTAAACGAGATTGTTAAGATAATTTGCAACGCAATTGATATTGTTTTATTTTTTTTTATTTTAGACAATTATTAAGGTGAATAAAAAAAGGATTTATTTTAGCTAAAAAAGGAATAATGAGTTGTAAAAAGTAGAAAATTTAAAAAATATACATAAAATGGAATAAAATATTACAAAACTATTTCAATTCAATATAATCGTTTTGTTTTAAGAGTATATAAGGCTTTACATATTCTATAGAAGAAATTATATATCTGACACTAAAAGATTTTGTAGAAATTCGAAAATACTTAAATTAATTTTAAAATAATTATTTAAAGTAAGCTTCTCGATGCTGGGTATTTTGAATGGTAGTAATAATTTATTTTAGGGAGATTGAGTGATTCGCCTGAATTTTGAGGCCTGAACCATTCGTTTTGACATCCGCCTCTCTAGGATAAGGAGCAGAAGAACAACACACATACCTTTCCAGAAGCACATATATTTGCACGATAAACTTTACAAACTTCCGGCCCTAGCGGAATAACATGCTGGGCCAGCCATAATACGACATCCTCGCGGTCGGCACACAACTGACTGGGCACCGGGCGCCGTGTTTGGTGACACCCATTGCCACAAGTGGCAATCTATACAACTAGTCCTCCTAATGGCATTACAAAATGACCAAACATGCGTGTCCGATGAGCAAACGGAAATAAGAGACGAAAGATTGTATTTCGAGGTTTTCGGTACCAGTTAGCAAGGGCTATATCATGGTGATGTCAGTTCATTAGGGGCCGCTCACTCTGATCGTATGGGTCAGCCGTGGGGAAGAAGGTTACATGTTGTCAGAAAAGAAAGGAGAACAGGTAGAGGATGGGAGAACACTGCCTGGAGGGGACCTGAAACCGCTTGGCAACAATCGGTTCAGGCACCTCGGGATCACCAAGCCCATGACTCACTGGTAGAGTAAATCCCCTTAGAGGATATACTAAACTATACATAAAAGTGTACTCAGCGTAACTGCTAGAGGCAGAGCTGCCTTGGAAAAAGGCGAAGATTATGGCGGCTAACAGAGCTTTTTGGCAACGGTTCGAGAATGCCATATGCTCCAATGAGGGGAGCGCACATGGTATGATGATGAAACTTCTCCATTGGGTTTCATGTTTCTTATACATAGAAAATTATAAACACATTTTAGTGCAACGTACACTGCTGTTCATTTACAAAAAAAAAAAAACATTTATTATGTATTTTTTTATAATGCGTTGACGTCTTGAGAGATAGGTTCGCTTCCCAGCTAGAGTTTTTCAACAACAAAGCTGATGTAATCGAAAAACAATGCGACTCGTACATTAGTGGGGGTGAGAGCAAAAAAGTATTTACCACAAAAGCGAATTTAATTGAAAAGAATTGCGACCGCGAGCTCTGTAAGTACTATTATCCAATGCGACTCTGGTGGTTGGGACAGGGGCGGACAAGGCATTTATCTTGCTCTGTACAGTAGCAATAAAATATTTTTAAGACCCTAAAAACACATGAAATGTTATTTGCTAGGTTCGTTTAAAATGGCTAAAGCTTTTTTTGTGGAATATAATTGAAATTGAGTTGCGCCTTATACGATATCAACTAGATAACACTTGCAGGCTGGTACTGAAAGATCTCGATATATGATCTCTCGTATCTTTTTTTCGTTCGCTCGCTGGACACGCATTTATAAAATATCCAAGTTGTAGATTTAAGTAACATAATACATGGTATTTTCAATGTTTTGAGCATTCACTTTGAGATCCATAATAAATTATAAATATTTATTTATTTATTTACCTTGTTTTCACATGGATCACGTTACAAAAGTTCTCTATTAGGAGACTGCAGTTTCGACTAACTCGTAGCCTTTCTCAATCCTTCTCTAGTTAAGAGACTCTCTTAACTAGAGAAGGATTGAGAAAGGCTACGAGTTAGTCAAAACTTCAGTCTCCTAATAGAGAACTTTGTTACGTGATCCATGTGAAAACAAGGTAAATAAATAAATAAATATTTATAATAATACATGGTGCTTGCAGGCGCCGTCTTGCTTATTTTGTGTCCTGTCATGTGGAAGTCATCTTCAGAAAAATCTTAAAACTTAATTAACTCATAGATATATTGATCAATAGTTTTTTTTTGTTTTCCTTGTTTGGTTTTAAATTTGTCCTGAATAAGATGAGGTGTCACCAGAGTAACTGCGTTCCTTGAAAAAATGAGAAAGAAAAACGTTTTTTGAAATTAAAATAGGAAAAAATAAAAATATTCCGTGCCTGTTCTTCTTTCTAGTTCCCACTTTCACGAGCCTGCCTTGGATCAGCAGTTGAAAATTGAAAATTCAGACTGAATGTATTTATTACATGAAAAAATAATGCTTACCATTACGCAGGCGTTTACTATGCGATTTCGCGGCAAAATTAAAATGTCCCTGTTTTGTTTCCCGGCATTTTCGTGTGGCTAAAAAAGTATTTGACAACAACATAAGATATGCAATGTAAAAAATATATTTTTACAAATATTTATTTGCAAATATATGAATTTTATTTATTTACAGAACAGTTGTCAAAATGATACATGTTACGTATGGTGACATAAATAATTATCTCATAACCAGTCCGTATAATATAATGTCTATATGAGTACTTAAAATGAAACTACTATATCATTCACAATCACAATAAAAATTATATCATTCTTTTCGGCATCAGCCTTAAAGAGCTATATCGAGCTGATATCAGAACATAAAGAATTATCAACACACACAATATATTGCAACGAATTGGAGTAGGAAATAATATAATCATGCAATAGTAACAACGTCACCATGAAAACAGAAAGACTTACACACAAAAAATGTACTACCACACATTTGGTGACGAATTTACGTATATTAGAATATTAGAGAATAAATAGCTTATCTTTAAAATAAATCACTCAAATTTTTTAAGGTAATCAACTTATTTTGGAGAAATCGTCACGTCAGCTTATATGTAGAATTTTATAACCCTTAAATTATTTCACCATATTTTGTTTTAAAGTTTTTAATATAATTATGATACTTGTTGTTTTTGTTGCTTATATGTGGGCATCGTGTTAACATTCGTTCAAGTCATTTGGGAAATTACGAAATGGATAGACTTTGAAAAACAACTGTAGTAGAGCCGAAAGTAATGTTATTTCATTTGATATAGAAGTACCTAATTATTTTGGTCATGAATTATTTGTATCACTTTGTAGATTTATATATCCTTAATAATATAAATACAATCAAAAGCTTTTTTCACGTTAACACTGTTTTTTTTTCCTTTAAATATTTTGATTCTCATGAAAAATATTTTCCCTGGTATCACAAGTTGGAAGAACCCATACACCATGGACAAGCTGTCATCTACACTTACGATCAAATAAATAATTACAAGGAATTTTAAAGGCTTAACGCAAAAATATAATATTATATAATAGCTCAATACATTAAGATAACACATACTCTTGGTTTTCTGTCTTTTTTCAATGGTTTAACCCACACACATATACAATCTGTTAATATGTATGTACTTATGTGGGACCTAATACTTGTACATACCTGTATAAGCTACTGTCAGTTTATAATTCAACCATTATTGAAGATGGTCTCCAGGGAGGCCGAAACATCTAATCATTAAAAATAAATGTGAATCAAAACTAAATATTTTTAATTGCTTATTTTTTAATTAAAATTAATGTTAAATTATAATTATGCAGTTTCACTGAGTATTGTCAGTTGATAACCTGAATGTTATCCTGATGAAACCTTAATACGTGTTTTACATTTATAAATAAAAACTGAAGATTTATTTTATTATATGTATTGTAAACTGTACATACTATTTATAACGAAGAATATATTATAAAGAATAAAATGTTCCATAGCTCAAGATTGTGAGGCTAAATATATAATATTCTTAAAAAAATTGATAACCAATTGAAAAAATATGCCTCAGATACTACAGAGGTCTTCTTTTCGCACCCTGGAATAATTCGGGAGCTATGAATGTACATATATGAAGCTACAAATGCATAGATAATTCAAGATATGGGATGGATAATAGCAACTACAGTACTGAGTGGCTCTATCCATCCATTTTCAATCCATCAATTTTAACATATGGTCGCTACAAGCTGTCACCATAAGATTATCTTATTCGCCATGTTCCAAGTCGGTCCCATATCAACTCTTGAGGTCTACAGAGTTCTAACTCGTTGATATTAATTTTTGTTTAAAGATCTGTCAAACTTCGATCGTCTGCTCGGGACAAAAACAATGATGTGTAACTGACAGTTCCCGGGCAGAAATTTTGACAATGTTGTATCAGTGACAGCACCCAAAGACCACATATCGGTAATCTGGCAAATTATCCTCTCATAAATGACAGGTACTGGCTGTCAAAATGAATTTTAAAAAATACACCTGTAAACGCCTTATGCTTAAACATAAATCAACATTTTTATATAAGCGTATCAGACGAGCAAACAAAAATTATAGCTAAAAGATCGCATGCCGAGGTTTTTGGCAATCTGAACGGGTTACGTATCAAGCTGGCATCTCCAATAATACTGTAAAGACCAATATTTACTGTATAACAATTTCTTTCTCATACACAACTGACCTGTTTTTTTAAATAAATTTTTAACAACAAAATAAACAAAAACAGGCCTTAACTGTAAATAAAAACACTTAAGGCGACCTAATAGGTTCTTTACTAATTTAATTTTAAATTTGCTCACTTCCCGCATATGCCGACGAGCGCCCCGGTGTAATTTTGCATTAGACTGAAATTAAATTTTCTTCTAGTTTTTACTCGACTCCCAAATTGTTCATGAATAAAGCATGAGGAGAAGAGGAACCACCTGTGACAGTTTTTACCATAAAACGTATACAAGTTGTTAAGCGCAGCCTTTGTCATTAGCCCTTATTAAGGCGCAAAGTTGCTTAAATTCATTGTATCATTAGCGGATACGTCTCGCATTTAATTGATAAGGCAATCAAAACTTTTGCAAATTTAAGAATCGTTTTTTATAAATAAACTTTAACATACTGTTTTCATCAAAAAAGCTTTAGCCACACTTTTATACTAAATAGCACAAGAATTGCGTAGTTTCTTTCATCGTGAAAAATAACATATAAAACTGAAACGAAATTCAGGTGTATTGTTTGAAGTGAAATTTAAAAAAAAGCTCTAGCACTCCCTTAGGTGTGTCCGGTCATGTCCGGCGAAATAAAAAATATATACAAACCCAATTAGCGACGGTTCGTTTGTCAGGGCTTTCGAGGCTGGGTCCGCGGTACTTCCGCGGTCCCTGCCCCTAACGCGAAACCCCATTAATAATTTCAGTATGCGTGGAGCTCATGGTGACATTTTCAGTGTAAAATATCATGTCACTGAAAGGTCACGTGGAGTCCGCTTTTGTTACGTCACATGAACTTTTAATCAGAGCATTTTACTAGCATTTTCAGTTGTACGAGAAATTTGAGGATATAACATCGTTCAAGAAATTTCTTATCTTGTATGGTACAATCAACCTTATTTTAACGTTTTTAAGGACCTGATAAATTGCCCAATGCTTTCGAAATGTGGACTTCTTAGTCCTGAGAGGCTGTTTAACTGAATCGTTACAAATGAAAATGAAGCATTTATTGAAAAATCACCGCAAAAATTAAAGAATAATTCAAATTTAAAAAATCGTGCAAATATTTCATTCTATATTATTCTACAAATGTAAAAAATAAAATATGAAAAATATTATGATAAATACCTTTGACGGTTTTCACTAATTTTTAGGTAAGTCTAGGTTTGTCTTTTAACAGATATTTATAACGCAATTGCAGGAGTTTTTGAAGTTTTTTGAGAAAACGGTTTTGTGAAGAAATTTATCCATTACCATCAGTAAGCCTACAAGAAAAAATCCAATATTATATTTAACATATTTCATTACAATTTGGCCCGCATTGGCCCTTGCTTTTTATTACTCTTTCATCATTACATGTAAAATATCGATCCGATAACAGTCCAGCATTCACGCATCCTACATTTTTACCTGAGACTCTGAAGAGGCGATGTTTAATGCCACAATTTAATTAGTGACAAATTACAAGTACAAGATAAATTTTGAATATTTTTTTGAACTAATCATGCATCAATGGATTCCAAAACATAACCCTGGGTACTTAAACTAATACAAAAGTATACAATTTTAAGATGAAGCTATAATTCTATGTTCTTTAAGAATAAAATGTCAATCCAACGATTATTTTGCGAGATTACCAGCCGCAAACATACAGAGTCAACCTTTTGTATAAATGTACAAGTATGTATGCAATATACAAATAAACAAACACTTTTCAGTTAAAAAACTATATTCTGTACATTTTTAGAGTCAATCCGTAGATTAATTTTTAAAATAACCAGCCACAAATACACGAAACCAATTTTTTAATTGTACATAAGGTGTTTGTATAATGTCTGTGTGTAATTTCTTAGTTTTCGTGGCTCCTACTTCCAACAGGTGAGCTAAAGGCCTTAGCTTCTCCGTGACTTTCCGCCCTAATCCGCCCTAATAGGTAACTGTTACGCTCCTGATCAATTGTCTCACTCTAGTACTAGGCGAATCCGCCTACCTAATGCGAGCTAAATATCCGCAGTGAATCGACATATAAGATAAGAATTGTTGAACCTATTAAATTCATCATCATCATCTCACCATTTTTTTCAATTGATATATATATATTTTTCTATTATAACATTACAAATTTATCTAATTCAATGCGTCACTATACAAATTAAAGTACTTATGATTAAGTACTAAGAAAAACAAACAATTTATACAAGCAACAAAAGGTCCCATTGCTAACCAAACAGATGACTCCAACAAATTATTCTTCCAAAGAAGTTTCTGGAGTTCATGCCTGAATTAGGCCTCTTTTACGTGAATTATATCAGCATCCGAGGCGATTTGGTTGAACAATCTGATCCATGTTAACTCCCCTAGCAATTTTATTATTAATATTATGAAATATAGCTAATTATATTTTTACATTGAATATACTCGTACCTGCAACAATTGTCGAATCTTGAACAATTTTCAGTTCACCAAGTATATATAAGTATACTTTGTAAAAGTATAAGGTCGTATATAAGTACGTGAATAAGTTGACTTAGCCATCGCAGGCCTCGCATTCCCACCTTATCCAAACACGAATTCAGCAAATACACACAAGATAAAACGTCGCCCTAATGGGGCATTTAAACCAACTAATTATACAGTAGCGTACAGGGTTGGACTGGTGATTATTTTATAGCATATTCATTGCAAGAACATTGTAAATTTAATTCAAAGATAATGATGATAGAACATTTATTTTATGCTCGCCAAATTTATTGTATTTTTTCTTATATGATGCTTTGTGCACACAAAATTTGTGGGGAATAAAAATTCTTCTCAAAATAGGTAAAGGGTTAAATATAGGCAAACTCTGCATTTTTCACACACTGTCTAAACAAACAAATCTGTGTTACTTTACATTAATGGGTTGATATTTTCCAATAAAACATAATTTATAACATAAAAGACAATGTCCGATTGTAACCATTTTAAAGCTCTTGCTGATACTGGAATCTAATTAAAATTAGTGCAGCCGGATAATAAGTTTTTAGAATAAAGTGCCTATGCAGGCATTGAAAAATCATCTATTTATAACAGGATTTCACTAGGAATAGGTGTGACTTTCTCTGGACGACTTTCGTACCCCTATTTTTAATAAAATAGTATTACTGGTATTGACAAAAGGATAAAATTCACACCAACTGGGGGTATTTAAAAATCCTAGAAATGATTTTTTTTTTCGGTTTTGTAAATAAATACTTATATCGCTAACTGATACCTTTTTGGCCAGTGAAATTGTGAAAAATTGCTTAATTTATTCGTAATATATTGTATAGTTATCCTGTTAGGAATTTCTTCTTTGAACTTCGTGGAAAAGCATGCAACAAATTTAGTGTTTATTTAGACTCAAAGACTCTCACCGTTCTGAAATTTTTTCAGAAAGTAAACAGTATTTTACCACAGACGGTGAGTGAATTCTTGACATCTTAAGCTTTTCAGAAATCTTTCAGAATGCAAAACCATTATTTTTTCATATTTATTTTTCATTGCAGGTGCGGCTCTGTCTGAAAGTAATTTTACAACAGTGCCTTCCTACTCACGCACGAGCCTCGCAGTACATTCTGTGACCTGACGCGCTAAAACACTGTAGCAACGCTGTGACCCCCATTTATCAATTTACTTGCTGAGCTTTTTTTTCAGGCTCAAAGTGCGTTGACAACGCTTTTTTACAATGAACGTTGGGATACATTTTTTAGTGTAAACAAATATATCAACAAGGTTTGTTGTCATATTGCAAATATTACACAAATTTTCTATACAACAAGATCACAACATAACAAAGCATATATGTATATGAATTCAATTATTCGTATAAAATGTACAAAAAGGGTGAATTTTATACTATTTTCTTTTTGCAACACTGATTTTGACAGCTCACGTACGTTTCGTGTTTTAAGTCACTGTCAAACATTATCAGTTTGGTCTTTAATTTAACCATGAATCGTCTTACAAACGAACAGCGCTTGAAAATCATTGAATTTTATTGATCCATATTTTTATCGAAAAATTGTGTTCAGCGACGAAGCTCATTTTTGGCTGAATGGATTCGTAAATAAGCAGAACTGTCGGTTTCAGAGTGAAGATCAGCCAGAAGCATTGCAAGAGCTACCAATGCATCCAGAAAGGGTTACTGTTTGGTGCGGATTATGGGCTGGTGGCATCATTGGACCGTACTTCTTCAAAGATGATGCGAATCGCAACGTAACTGTGAATGGTTAGCGCTACCGTGAGATGATATCCAACTTTTTTTTGCCCAAAATGGAAGAGCTTAACTTGCATGACATGTGGTTTCAACAAGACAGTGCCACATGCCAAACAGCACGCGAAACAATAAACCAATTGGGTGGCAAGTTCGGTGAACACTTTATTTCACGTTTGGGACCGGTCAATTGGCCGCCTAGATCGTGTGATTTAACGCCTTTAGATTATTTTTTGTGGAGCTATGTTACGTTTCATATCTATACTGACAAGACCGCTTTGATTGACGCATTTGAAGACAGCATTGAAGCATTTATTCGTGAGATACCGACCGAAATGTTGAAAAGTGTATGCCAAAATTGGACTAAGCGGATGGACCATTTGAGGCGCAGCCGCGGTCAACATTTGAATGAAATAATCTTCAAACATTAAATTATATGGACTGTACTATCGATACTAGGCTTTTGTTTCAATCGAAAGCAAGTGTTTGTTAAATCGACTCAAAACTGATAACAGTTTTCTCAAGGAGTGTCATACTTTATGATTAAAGAATGCTTGATTTTGACACACTAAAGCATAGGTGCTGACACAAAGAACAGTTAAAGATAAGATGTTAAGTTGATGTGATACTTTCATCATAAAACAGTATTCCAGTTAAGTCTTATAAAATATTAAGTAATTCACCAATTTTAAAAATTGTTTCCGTTAAATAAATAAATAAGTTTAAAAATTATATATACGACATATAAGAAATATTAATAATAATTAAAAAATAAAATAAATAAAAAATAAAATAGAAAATAAAAATAAATTTATACCTAAACCACTTTAAATGTCCATCATTGTGAAAGAGGAATAAAGTTACTAAGCTACGTAAAAAAACAAATACAGGTGAACCCTGAATATAAAAAGCAAAAGCATTAAGATTTTCTATAATATCTAACGTTATTTACATGATAAATAATTAATAAATGTAAGATAAAAGTAAAACAGTGTTTTATTTGCTGAATAAACATTAAGTTTTCAAAAGCTCCTTTGGCCTCATACAAATATTGATATTACAACTTCAACATCGAGTTGCTATCAGAAAACATTGTCCGATAGAAATAAAATTTATTATGTGAGTTATTAGGACCAAATCACATAAAAATAGAGGTGAGCTGATTTCATTTCGAAAAAAAAAATTATAAAAAGCTTGGGACACCTTACCTTACGTAGGTATCAGTATATAAACGGTTAAATCTATGTTTTTAAATAAACATAATAATTATGTTTTTAGATCGAATTTTTTGCCGTCAACTTTTTTTCCAAATCTAGTACAAATAGTCACAAACTACCGCCACTCAGTTCTATCACCTGCAACTGTCCATTTTTCGTGACAGTACATCTCTTCACCTGAAGGTCCACCTGAAATTTTATATGCTTCCTGATAACTTTATGGAAAAATAGTACTTGAAAAGGAGTCAGATGCAGTAGTCTTTATTTTGGGTAATTTATTAATCAATTATTTCTTAATCGGATGATTAGCTCGATGCTCCCGAGACATGCAGCATTGGCTTTAAGGAGCAGCTCAACCCAACCAACTACTCGCAGTATTTTTTAAGCACATGCAGGAGAATATCGACAATTGGCGATAGTGATTCAGTGTGGTTACCTGTGAATTATATTGCATTTACTTAGGTACATATGGCTAAGTGCTGCATTTGGAGTGTTGATCCGTTAACATCATAGATTACAGCCTAAAATTCACGTATGATCCAATTATTACAGCAATTCACATGAAAAAGGTGGTGTTAACGGAACGACTTTCATCTACCACCAATTTTTGGTTAAAAGTCTATGAGAGGCATCTAACGACATGCATTTGAACCCACGACCTTCGGTTTGATAAGTAAACGCTCTAAAGACCCGCTGGCATGCTGGTGACCCATCCAAGTTTTGATTCACATTCAATGTTACTTAACTATGGTGGTCTATCGAGAACCATGGTTATGATGTACTATTTGTCGTTTGTTTAATATTAATCTCATTTTCATTAAATCAAATTTGTAATAGTAAATATTTATTTATTTACCCTATTTTCACATGGATCACGTTTATTTTGTCCTCTATTTAATAGTCTTCAGTTTCGACTAACTCGTAGCCTTCCTCAATCCCTTACTGTCAAGGGATAAAAATAAATTGAATAATTATTAATGATGTCTAAATATAAATTATCTAGTAACAGTATTGACATTCTTGCGTGACCGCCATTTAGGAAGGACTGAAAAATTTCGAATATCTTTAGTATTCGCATATTGAAATATTTGTCGAGATATTCGGTCTCACTAACCGGTTTTCTCTGGGAATATTTCATTAAATTTTCCCTCCGACTCCTACTCCGAATTGTTGACTCCACCGCACACCTACGGAACTACTTACCACCCAAAGTGGGGTTTTCAATGTAAGGGTCGCGAGCCAGCTTCATCCGGCGGGTATAGCCTACTGGTTAAAGCGTTTGCTTTGCAAGCCAAAAATTGTGGGTTCGATCCCGACGAAGATTAATAAAAGTAAAAAAAAAATCTGAGCCTTAAAATACCCCCAGTAGGTGTAAATTCGAGCCCGTGAAATGCCAGTTATAGCATATTAATTATTGTGATAGACGAAAGTCGTCCCGTACAAACCACCCTTTCATATTGAATTCCTGTAATAATTAGGATCCACAGATGAAACTTCGATCATTATCACCATCTGTCGGTATTTTCCTATATATTCATATAAAAAAGGATATATAAGTTATATCGTGAAAAGTACTATATATTCAACAATTGAAACGTACATAAAAATTCACAACAAGCTAAAATGGAAAAAAATAAACGGTGAACGTTGGCGTTTAAACCACGAACCATTACAACTAATGCTTGTTCAGTAAACAGTATTTGCCTTAAGGCATTTGCTCTTTTTCTAAAAAATTTCGGTCGAAATATTCGTACGATCTAAAATAAGTAATGTTTGTCTAGCTTTTATCTGTCCAAGTTTGGTGGTCGCTGTTCGAGAAGATTGTGTATTAAAGTCTTATTTTATTGTCTAAAGCGTGCGAAAATGAAGGCGTTATTTCGGGAATGAAAACAGCGACATCTTTTGAATTAATAAAATAAAAATAAAAAAGAAGTTATTGTACCACTTTGTATCGTGTGTCGTAATATTTGAATGAATTAAATTTAAAATTGGTTCTACGACGCCTTAATATGAAAATACGGTCGTATTATAAAATGCCTTGTGAAGCTTAATAACGTTGAAAGTTCTACACTTTAAGCACAGCATTAAGCCATTTATTAAAAATACAAGAGCCTTATAATCTCTAGATGCCACCAGTAGGCTTTGGAATGCTATTCCAGCGTCTGTGTTTCGTCCTTCCTACAATCTGGATTTCTTCAAGAAAAAGATAAAAATGCACATGCAATCTCTCCAACTCACACACAAACACAAATACAACAAACGTTTCCCGCATGCAACGTCCAGCCTCCCTGGCTGAGCGTTATAGTGCACCGGTTTTGACTGGTGGTGCTTTCCTGCATGCGATTACATAAAAGAGATTACATTAAGATCATTTGAATATTAAATAACAACAAGTTAAGCTTATACAAATTCATGACATACACCATATTTTTTTACACTTCTCTCAATAATTATTTAGACAAAAATAAATGGCGTATGCACGGCTTCGAACCGCTGACCTTGTACACCATGTTCATTAGCAAAAACTCCTGAGGGCCTAAGAGTTTGAAAAGGCAGCTATAATTTATACTTATTTACAGCATTCTAAGTAAATCATTTCAAAGAAACCTGCCCTCTCCGTTTTTTTAAGTCCTCATTCCTTGTTAAGTAAAAACCATCGTACTCCAAGTTTCAGTGGAGACATCTGTTTTAAAAATGAATATACTGCTGCTTTAGTCTTTGATGATATGCCATTGTTAGCCGCTCTCATACGCGCTAAAATAAAGAATTTAATTTTATATAAAAAATATAAGTATGTTGTCATTTTTAAATGTCATGATATTACTAGATGTAGTAAAGATAGATAAAGTTGAGTTCTATATGAGTGAAGTAACTACTTAACCTTTACATAGCATTTAGTTGAGAGTTGCTTTTTACATTTTTTCTACAACTCTACGGATTGAAATCCGTATATGAATATTTATTTTATTTTTAATATAAATTTATATATTCGAGTATGTATATAATATGACATTAAATGTAGTAAAATAAAAATAAAAATAGACAGCACTAAAATAGTATTTTTTCATTAATTTCATTACCTTGTATTCCTAGTACACAACAATTGCTTTTTATATTATTTTGTGTACATGCAAATATGGAACTAATTTGTCCGAAATCTAAAACAAGAGCTTTGTAAAAGCTTATGAAAGCCATGTGGTCGTATTTATTTATTTGAAAATGTGGAATTAATATTTAATACAATCGTTTTGTAAGTAAAATTAATAATTTTACTTTTGAACCTTCAAATTATGGAAAAATTAATAAAACGAAAGTTTATTACAATCAACAATGTTATTCTGAATGAATTCATGGAAAATCTCAATCATACAAACATTCAAAGACTAAACATTATTCAAAAATATTTTATTACGTTCAAAGTTTTTTTGAAGGCTTTACTGTACTATGTAAAATTTGTTCATAAATGGTAACACTTGTTTATAAACCTGTAACGTTTATTTGTAAAACAAAAAAAGTTCTAAAGATGTTTTTCTTATGTAAACATATACAAGAGAATACCGTCAGATGGTAAAAGTGATTCTGAAGTTTTTCAGCTGTAGATCCTATGACGCTTACCATTTTTACAAATGGATAAGCGCTGCATGTAGAGTTGATCCGCCAACGTCATAGACTACAGCCCAACATTCAAGCGTCATCCTTATTATTACAGGAATTCACTATGAATAAGTGGTGTTCACGGGACGACTTTCGTTTACCACCAATTTTGATTAATAGGCTATGACTGGAATTCTACGGGTGAGGGATAAAGTTCACTCAGAAATCGTTTTTTTTTAAATCTCCGTCGGGGATCGAACCCACAACTTTTGGCTTGCCAATCAAACGCTTTAGCAACTAAACCATACCAGCCGGCTTTCGACTTCGATGAACGAATAAGAATCGTTTTTTCAACATAATATATTCGTTAAACGAAGTATACAGAAATCTTAAATTAAAATTGGGCAAAGTTATTGATTGAATACTGCAGTGAAATTCATGTTCCAAGGCATATTTTATGGTACTGCAAGTCTATTTGAGAACTAAGTTCCGTTCCAACTTTTCGATTGCCAGAAGGGAGACCTCCTACCCCAGGGAGGCGACAGACTATCGGGTAGTTATATGCTCCAACAATTTTCAGTGCCTTATATTTTCGCGATTGTTTGGAACCAAAATCTTCCTGAAAATTTTTTCAGAAGGCCATACATTTATTGAGCAATTCATTGAGAATATTTTATTTGATGATTTAATGAAAAAAAATGTACAAGAATTCCACACCTCGCTTTAACATGGACCACTGAATACAGTTTCTGAGTGTAAAGGTGGGATTTGGTATGAAAAAATATTGATATCTTTGAGTTTCAGGAAATCCTTAATGATATTTATCTCGTCAATATCGGAGAAAAACAAAACGGCAGACGCTGGGATTTAAACCGCGAACATTGCACTTTTGTTATATTCTATACACTGCGCTAGCCCATTTGCTAATTGCTTCCACCTACCGACTTATTGATACGTATTATTACAGATGACGTTCGCTGCACATTGCATGTATGTATTTTTTTGTAAGATTCAATCGTTTTTTATTTTATAAACTGAATATTTTTATTTATTTTATAACAATTTGGTGTAAATGCAAATGAGTTTTAATAATATTTTTTAAAAAACATGAACAATAAAACTCTTCAACAACTGATACACTTACAAATTAATATTAGAAGCCATTTTTATGATCTTCTTTCATTAATTTATTGAATAAAAATAAACAGCAAAAGCGGAGTTTCGAACCATGAACCCTGTATATACCTGTGTTAATATCTTCCCTCAATGCTATGACCTCTCGGCCATTCATATTATATAATTGATATGTATTAGTTATAAATTGAGGTTTTTCTAGGTTGTGTGTCAATTTTAATAAGAAATAAAATACTATGATAAGAAAAAATATGCAATTGAATGCTTTAATTTCATAACGTAACCAAACTAAAAATTAATTCGCTTTAATAATAAATATTTCTTTTTTACCTTGTTTTCAAATGGATCACGTAACAAAAGTTCTCCATTAGGAGACTGCAGTTTCGACTAACTCGTAGCCTTTCTTAATCCTTCTCTTGCTGACAGATAACTGAGATAACTGATAAGATAGCATCGTTTTCCATCGATAAATACTTTTAAAGACATCAGATGATCAGCCCAACCCTCCGAGGCGTGTTTCAGTAGCGGCTCAACTCAACCATTGCGGCCAGCAACAACACCCATCCAAATTGTGGGACCAAATGTTTCTTAACTACAATGATCTTACAAAAACCACGCAATCAATTTAGTCTGTTTATCAGTTTAACAAATTACATTTTTGCAGTAAAATGCTTTACCATCTTGAAGGCAAAGAATCTGACAAAATAAGTCACGGATTTGATTCAAAAAGGCTACAAAAATGTTTGTTCCAAAAAAAAAAGAAAAATAATTACGTTGTCCGCTTTAGCACAAGTCGGTCCTTGTTGGTGCAAGGCTTTCGTACTTTTATTGGCCCAGCAGATGCGCCACTTTTCCTTAAACTGTTTTCTGCGACTGTTATTTTCCAAGGAAAGTACTGCAGTCTGCTGTTCCGTTTCCTTCTTTCCTGACATAATGTAATCAGACTCATTTTTATAGCTTTGAATGTCATGCAATTTCATTTTGCGCACAGATTTTTAATGCACATTATTCAAAATAAGATATTATTTAAGTACACGTAGAATTAAATGGATTTTATAATTTTTATAAGAATACTTTTCAATACTCTAATCTTATTTTATAAATATTCTATTAAAAAAATTAAAATCCATTTATTATTTTCACTTTGAGACAATATCAAGAAGGTAATAAATAAGGTTCATCAGTAACACAGGTAAATGAATGGTTGAAATATCAGCGTAGGATTTATAAAAAGTTCTTTTCATCCATTGCCGGCGGTCTCAATGGTAAAGCGTTTGCTTTGCAAGCCAAAGGTCGTGGGTTCGATCCCCGACGGAGATTAAAATAAAAGGATTTTTAATCGATATATGAGCTCTAAAATACCTCCGGTCGGTGTGAATTTGATCGAAAATTGGTGTTAGACCAAAGTCGTCCTGTGAAGACCACCCATTCATAGTAGATTCCTGTAATAATAAACGATGATGCGTGAATCTTGGGCTGTGGTCTATGACGTTGGCGGATCAACACTCCACATGCAGCGTTTAGCCATATACACCATGCTAAGCGTCATAGAATTCCACAGATGAAACTTCAAAAATTACTATCATCATCTGTCGGTATTCTCCTGTATGTGTTTACATAAAAAATACAAACGTAGAATGTCTATAAGTTCGGTTCGAGACCCGAGTGGTACTTACTAAATAAATAGACTGTCGGTGACTAATGATATTAAAAGCTTGTTAATAAATGTTGACTGATTGAATTATAAAAATAATAATATACATACTCTGAATATACACTGCAGAGACGTCTGTCGTAATATGATTTATACAATGGTATACGTCAGGTTTCAGGTGAGTAGAACGGAGCAAGGATCGTGGTTCGAATTCCGCTTCTGCCGATATTTTTCTGAATGAATTGATGCGTATAAAAAATTTGATGTATTATTGTATGTGTGTATTAAATTACTACGTGTAGAACTGGCGAAACACGTATTTGTAATATTTAAAATGTTTTTCGCAGTCATTTAAAGGAAATAATAAAATATAAAAGGTGACTTTATTGTAGAAGGTGCATTAAAAAAGAAGATTTTTTTTGTTAGACCTGTGCAAGTCATATACGGAATTGACTCTCAAGATCAATGTAACATGCTTTTGGATGTTTTTTTTGTTACTTTTCGGTTGAGGAGTGTCTAAGTTTTTTTTTACAAATTTCATGAATTTTCAATTCTGAAGATGCCTCCTGAAATGGCGGTCGAAATATTGTAGAGAAGATACAATTCACTAGATACGGCCCAACCCAAAAGCAACAAATCTAGCCGTGAATACTTACGAAATTATTCAAATGTTGCCTACCTCCTTTTATTCCAGTTTATTTTATAATTTCTAATACATTTTTTTACATTTTTTTAGTTTTTTTTATCGATAATTATTGGTTGAATTCCATAATACCAAATAAAAGATTATTTAGAAATTATTCGACAATATTTTATAATAGCCGATAACGTTTACTTGACAATGGCTATCCAACGTAGCCAAAACATATTGTCCTATAAAAAAACATTGTGATTTTTTTTCTAAATAATCGTCTATTTATATTTTGTTTATACTAGGTAATGGTTAATTTTAAGAAAATTATTATATTCATTTACTTTTTTTTAACGAGTGTCTTTATAGGATTACATATTTAAAATCCCGTCGAACCTGCTTTTAGAATTAATAAATTAAATGAATACTAAAGTTGAGAACATTTTTTTTTATTCTTTAGTAATTTCGTGTTTTTTTTTTGCGGTTGTAAAATAGGTTTGGTAAGTGTAACCTTATAAAAAGAAATTTATATGATATTATTGAAGGTGATGCTATATTTTAAGGCCCAATAATATACGGGTTCTCTAAGTACACACTTACGTCATGAAATATTATTAAGAGAATGATTAATATCAAGTCATCAATTTCAGGAGACATTCTCTTTCCTGAATACATTTATTCTGAAAGTCTCTTCATTAAAACAAGTTTCGGATGTTTTTATCTCTCGTACTATTCTTCACTTGAATATGTTTTATTCCTTATATGACGTATGGCAGAGTATTATTATTTATCTTATCGTGAGTGATTTGACTTTTAATCTAGTAAGAATAATATCATATAATATTGTCGAACAGTTGGATGAAATCATCAACTAATAGTTGAAAAATTTTTGCTATTTAAAAAAGTATCAATAACATGTTTTTTGTGCGTTTATTTATTTTAAAACACAATTTAAAGTACGTAAAAAACACTTTTTTTGAATTTATTTTGTGGGATTTGTAAATTGAATGTGTTAATCAAATATAAAAATTAAAATTTAATTAAGGTGATTGATCAATTAAAATGATTGTCGATTTAAATATTCAAAAAATAATAGTTACCATTATATGAACAAAAATATATATTTTCCAATTTTATTTATTTACCTTCTTTACTTAAGGATCACGTTGAGTATGCCCTTTGTATAAGAAACTGCAGTTTCGAATAACTTGTAGTTTTCCTCTATCCGTCACTGTCAAGAGTCAACTCTTGTCTCTTGACAGTGACGTATATAAGAAGGTTACGAGTAAGTCGAAACTGCAGTTTCCTATACATAGGCCATATCCATTTTGATCCATGTAATAAATAAGGTAACTAAATAAATATTAATTCTTTATATTGGATTTCAACTTGAATGCAAACACAAAAAACTTAACGATTTTTTATAATGGATCACATAGATTTTTTTTATTAATGAATCATGAAATTGTGTTCTGCGCACGTTTTTTTGACAATTTAATTCAAATACTCAAGCACTTAATTGTCTCATTGACTGGCATGAAGTGATACTATTCTAGAATAATTCAGAAACATCTATTTTATCATGAAACTTTTACTTTGAGATATATTTCATATACAATATCATATAGATTAAGAGTGTATAGAATAGCGAAGTATTCAGCAAATAAATAAATAGTACCCAACGTGTTAAAGGTGGGTATTTAATATTTATATATTGAAGTTAACTAGTTTGTTTGTACCAAGTTAGATGATTAAAAAATGTGTTTCGTTAAAAATGAATGAGTTATTATTTATTTCAGATGTTCGGGATTCTCTGTAAATTTTCAGTTCCGCAAAGTTCATAATTACAGTCCCGTGTATCGACATCTATCCATTAATTACAATAAACTCCAAAGGCTATTCTGCGGCATGTCACAACTGAAATTGATAGAGCGATCAATCATTCCCCTTTGTTTTGTGTGAAGGGTTTTCTGCGCCCCCTTGTGACAAAGAGCGCCCACCGGTCACCTGGGCGCAACAGAAGCGGATTAACAAAAAATACTTAAAATACAACCTTAAATAATACTACTTTAAAATATAAAGGAAAACCGCCTAAGATAGTATGGGTATGTGACACAGAGAGATGTGGACCACATGATGAAGAAAGCCCTCAACATACCCGTGCCGAAGAGAAGACCTGGAAGACCACAATCAACCTGTACTACAACTGTAGACAAGGATCTGAAAACTCTAGGCTTGATCGAGAATGCAACACAGGACAGACAGACAGGGGGAATAATCACAAGGAAAGCCGACCTCAGGTAATGGGTAATGGCGAGGCCAAAGAAAATAAGACTCCTTAATCAATACTCAAAGAAATATTTGATAAGTTGATACCAACTCGATATAGCCCTTTAAGGCTGGTGCCGAAAAGCCATGACATGCGATCGTATTTTTGTTCGCTTGTCTGACACGCACACATGAAAAATTTAGTACAGTTGAAGATTTAAGTAGTTGTAAGATGCGGTGAAGATGTCCGCAGAAGAACTCAAGTAGTGGAGGCTGCCCAGCGAATAGGCATACTTAAGTGAGAATAGCAAAACATATCAGTCAAAGAGATGACGGTGGATGGGAAAGAAAAAGTATTGAAGTGGCGCACAAAAACTGGAAAACGAAGCATTGGCCTGCCCCGTGCAAGATAGACTGACGAAATATGAAGAATAGCACGAATGGCCTGGATGCGGAAGGTAGAGGATCAAAAAGTAGACTCATGCGGGAGGCTTACGTTCAACAGTGGACGGATACAGGCTGATGATGAAGACGCCGGCGTTTGCATGCGCCATTTCGTTTATTTGCATTTCGACAGCCGCTCGATGTCATGCGGGAGCGGCTAGTTCCATATAGGCCGCGATGAGTTTTCGGGCGCAGAGTTTTAACTAATATTTAAATAATTTATTGACAAATTAATTTGAAATGAAAGTAAATATTTTAATTTGTAATTTTTTTTAATTTAAAATAAAATTGTAAATATGATATCAACCAAATTTTCGACATGGTATGACAGTGTATATGTAAAAATGGTCTATGAATTCGGAAAAATGTTGAACACGGTATAAATATCTGTGATTCGTATCAAGGTTCGCTGTTTATTTTTCTCCATTTAATGATAAGAAAAATTTCATAAGTTACAATTTGTTTTGAATTTGCATATGTGACACTTGTAAATATTTTCAATACGCCAATATTGTATATATAAAATAAATATGGGATAACAGTCCATCCCTGATTTAAGTATATACAGCTTGTGAGAAATAAATGTGGCGGAAAGACCGAAAAATGTGATGACACGTCTAAACACACGTATCGAAACTCCTAAACCTTCAAGCCATACTGAAAGCTGGATTAAAACGGTATATTTATAGGCTTAAAGAAGATTGATACGTTGTTTTTGGACATTTCACACAATCACATTTTTATACAATATATATAAACAGGAAAACAGGACTGCACCAGTTAAGGGTTTTGGTCCTCCATCGATATGGACTATGAAGCGAAACTAAGTTATTTGGATACGGTGTTTGGAAATATACATTTGTAAGCATTTGATATGCATTCAAATTCATAGCAACCACAGCTTTTTATGAGTATGATATTTATCTCACTAATTAATTGAAAAAAAAAAGTGGATCGCGCGTTTTGAATCGTATACTTATATACAATGTCCAATAGTTAAGCGCGCTTACCATTCATCCAATTAGTCCGTCTTATTGAATCAATAAATTAACAAATAAGTATTTCTGGTTAAGCCGCCCCTCAGGACAATATGGGCTAGGCCTCGGCTACGTTGGGTTTATTATCCGATTTCCCTAAAAAATCTGATAAAAAAATCACCTAAGAATATGATTCGGATACTATAGCTATCAACTCTTCAAGTGCTTTGCTCTGGAGGTTGTCGGGAACCATATATGTTCCCGAGTGGACCTTCAGGTGCAGATATGTCCTAGAATGGAGAATAGACAGTGACAACTAATAGAAGAGGCGGCAATTTGTGGTGACCATATATTTTATACACGGAACGGATATGGGGAATAAGATGAAGAATAATCTTTATATGTGGTTTTTATCGATAAATAAGACCTATTGAAATAAAAAAAAATATGAACAAACGTGTATAGAAGAAGAGAGCATTCATAATAAGTGCCAACAGCCCGTTTCTTATTAGGTAAGACGCTTATTAAGACCAAATGGTCCAGGCCTCAGAAGCTGAGCTATCATGGTCGAGAACTGTGGTGTCTGGAAAAACTTAAAAGGGGCAAATTATATTTTCTAAATCCACAGCAAATAAAAAAATATTCTTAACCATTACAAGACCAAATGATCGTGTGACAAATTCTAGACCCCTTAGCAACGGAACTTTCATGACTTATGTATATTTCATAGTATTGTTATCAGACTGTGGAAGGAATACTATAAATTATTTAAAGACACCAAAATTGATATACGATACCTCACAGAAGAAGCATACAAGTTGTCTTTACCAATATAAAAGTGGTCTGTAGGGTAATAATGCGTGATGAAAGTATTTATGAACATGTATATGGACAATACATGTTTTTTTTTCATTTGTAATTCCTATATTATTTTTTATTGTGATTTTATTTCTATTATTAAGTATAATTGTAAAGTTTTTTTAAGTAAATTTAGCATAGAAGTATGATTTGTTTGCCAATAATTGGATAATACTCTACTATTATAATTACCGATTGTAAATATGTGAGTTATATTCTATGGTATCTGTTGTGAAACCTAAATAAATTAATAAAAATCATAATCCCTGGATAAAAGGATGCTAGTGTAAAGATTCAAATGTGACAAGGAAATCCTAGTAGTAACCAATCATTAAATTGTATAAATCTATAATAAACTGGCATCATTTAAATACCTTACATTTACAGGAATTTAGCTTTTCAATTTCCCGAATAAGTTTATTATTTAGAGTTTGCGCTTTGATTCAAGGTTTTGCAGGTATTCGCGTAGCTTTCCGGATGTCGGTATTGGCTGGCGCCGAAACTTGCAACTTCCGCTCGGACAGGAAGTAAGCAGCGCGACGTAAGCGATGGCCGCCGGCCGCGCCCGTGACAGTGTGAAATTACGTACACGTGAGTCGACAAATATTAGTCGCAGGAGGTGACTCCTCCCATCCGTTAATGGAAGGCAAAAGGCTATCTTTTATTAGCCTTTAAAAGCCGGTAATTAAAAGCAATATTAATTGATTCCCGTGACGGCAGCCGCGCTGAAAAGTGTGATTAAATTTTTCAAAATAGACCGTTATTTAGATTACACATTTTTCAACAAAACAACCACAAAATATGTATACACAATCAAACTAATAAAAATGATTCCTTAATATTTGAAACCTTCATTGATTGATTTTTATTAGAATTACTAACGTTTTTCTCAAATAACTAATGGCTTTGTTAAATACATAAGTATTTTATACATTGTTTTAACATGGATTGCACTGAGAACTTTTTCACTTAATCGAAGGCTGCAGTTTCACGATCGATGAAGGCTTAATCAGTTCCAACATGTAAAAATGTACAGACGTGTAAATGAATATTTACTAACAAAAAAAGAGTATCGGCAAAGAGTAGGCAGGGTATGGATAGAGCTTAGGACAGGGGATTAAGAGATTTCCCATGTAAGCAAATACAAGTTGCTTTAATTAAAATATATATATAATTTTGTCATTCATTTTTTTCAAATAAGTAAGGAAACCTTAATTAAATGATTACATAGTACATCACTACGTCCCCGTTTATTAGATATTTATATAAGCCTGTTTTTTAGTGAAATTTTCTTGGGTATATTAGATTGAGCCACTCCTTAAGACCAAATGAACTAAGCCTTGGGGGCGTCGAGGTAATTATATGATCTCCTAAATAGAATTTGATTAACAAATCAAACAAAAATATGCCGTGAATATTCCAGCTGTCGTCTTTTGAAGTCCTCGAGTTTCTGCTCTGTAGGAAATCGGGAACCATGTATGTGTCTAGGTACACTTACGGATGCTGATATGTCCCAGGACGACGAATGGAGAGTGATAATTGACAGTGGCGGTAATTTGTGGTAAGCATGTGTTCCAGAAATGGAACGGATATGGGATGAAGAAAACATAGATATCTGAATAAGTACATAAATACAATGCGTGCATGTATTTAAGAAATACGACGAACCTCAGAGCGAATACTACAATATATAGTAAATGATGATGAGTTTTCTTTAATCAAATTTAGCTCAACGCTTCCGAAGCCTAAATCAAAAAGAGCCCAATCCAAAAAAAGTTACTAAAAACTGAGCGTTTTATTATTTATAAGAGCATGTATAAAATGTATAAGAAAATAATGGAATCCTTTATTTTGAATATTTAAGCTATGTCTTTGATACAAATTTGAAAATTCTTCAATAATGTTACAATCGACGGAAGATGCGCTGCTCTGTGCCAAAATAATAAATATGGCGGAGCAAAGTAAAACGGAACCGGAAACAAAATACCGACGGAAATATCATTAGTGATAAAATGAAGATATCTACCGTGTGTCTATGAAGTTTTTAAAACGATAATAATGACAAATGTTTTGATCGAGTATAGTACTTCTAATGTAAATAGCACATTTTTAGAGAAATTATATGTAAATTTACCTTATTTCTTGAATCAAAACATGAATATTATTTGCCTTTTGCTTATCGCACATTTGTAGCTAGGTTAGGCCGTCCTTTAAAAAAAATTGCAGCATCTGGTTAATCATTTAATTTAATTTTGTATTATCGAATAAATAATCACCTTTAATATACCTCAGATGCTGTAGCTGCTGTGTTTACTATTATTGTTAATTTGCCCTGAAAGTCGTCGAAAACTTATTATGTTCCCAGGTGAACCATCGGTTGTTGAAATATCTCGAAACATGGAATGGGCAATGGCATGTGATGTAGGTGAGTAGCGGCAAATTATGGTGATCACAATTTGAACCCAGTACGAAAAGAATATTAAAGAATAGACACACTAAACTGGTGATAGGGAGGATATGTCTGTCGAAGAAACGACGGTCGATGGCGAGTGTTGGAGTGGCGTCCAAAAACTGGCAAACCTAGCGTTGGCCGATCCCTACAAGGTAGACTGACGACATCAGAAGAAAAGAGGGAATTATCTGGATGTGGAGCGTAGAAGATCAATAAGGATGAAGACTCATGCAGGAAGCTTACGTTCAACAGTGGACAAACACAGGCTAACGATGATGATGACGATAATGGAATGGGTAAGGAATGATTTTCTCTTGTTCATACGATTGAGTTAAAATTACTTATAATCTACGAACCTGCCCCATGTGCCTGACTAGCTGTACATCCTGTTACGGAACCGAGATCGCGGTCCCGAAATTACAGCGTCAGCTTAATGGTGACGCCGGAATACTAAGGCTTTGGCACTGAGGATAAGTCCAAAGACCAGAGTTGAATTGGTAATGATTTATTTGATAACATATCCTGTTTTATATCTTAGCGTACAACATAAGTAACCATTCTGTATTTTATAAAATTAATATTAATAAATTGATTTTCATACCCCTCAAATTCCTCGATAGCTGTCGTTTTTGGACCTTGATCCCATCAATTTACATAGAGTGGCAGAATATTGGGATGTTCAATGATCCGTTTCGATGAGTAAGCATTCTTTATTTTATAAAATTCATATTCATAAATTGATTTTCATACACCGCAAAGTCCTAGATAACTGTTGTTTAGGGCCTTGATCCCTTCAATTAATATAAAGTGGAAAATTATTGTGATGTTCAATGCTCTGTGTCGTACCCGACTATATGGATCGACAAATTCGAGCTAAGATAGAGAATTTGATTATAATTTGACAATTAATACTTTAAAAGACTTTTGAATGTTTTGTACAAAATAATTATGTCCCAATAACGTTTTGAACACATCCCAAGACCTAATGTTGGGCGGCACACAGGCCATCTATGTTGCCAGATATTGAGCGCAATCAATTTGACATCGCTGACACGAAGAAGAAGTGATGTGTGTTACTGTGTATTTTAGCGCAAAGCAAAGTAATTTAAAGGGTGAAAGGTAAGCAACCATTACACTTTTACTAACCTTTGTTGTTTTTTATGTTTAGTTTAATAAAAAATACGAATTTTTATACAATAAACTGTATATTTTATAAAGAAACGAAGTATGGCTTTATTTTGAAAAGAGAAACATTCTATTTATTATGCATAGTAATAAACTCGTATAATAGTTTGTAAAATATTGAACGAGAACTTTTATTAATGTGTTTGGTGCTTAAGTACAACAATATTCCCAAGCGTATCAAAGTATCGTTGTAAATTGTCAATCTATTTGAAGCAAATTTAATCGCATAATGAAACTTGTTTGAAAGTTCTTCTCGAGTGTTTTCCCGAAGAAAGCGATCCACCTTTATATATAAATAAGTGTGTATACATACAATTACCTGTAGCATTATGTCACTGGTTTTGATAAATTTCAATTATATATTCATGAAAATGTTAAGCAGGTATAACGTACATACGATCAGATAGTAATTTATGCACTTTACTTGTCAAAGTTTCGCACACTCTACACTCAATACATGTGTTTCTCAAACTGATAGATTTTGAAAACTTGTGAACATTAAAAAGTAATTAACGATAAATTTAATTTAAATTAAATGTTTTGCCATTCTATTTTTGTGCTCATGATCTGGGACTAGAAGCTTCACTTATGTTAAAAACGTATCATCTTTACACCACCGTTTCACAAGATAAAGATCATAAGTAATAGATGCCTTATCTTCAAGCAATCGCATTAAGATTTTACGAGAATTAACTGTGTTCAACGAGATCTTTGTCAAAAGTTAATGATCTTTTTTAAGTAAGGTTACAAAAAAATTATTATATTTAGTGTAATTATTCTAAAAAAAAATGCTAGTGAACAACACATCCCATTTAATCCAAAAAGCCCTTTATCCCCAACTAGGGCGGCTGGACGATGCACTTAGAAAAAATGTTGTTTGTCATTATTTATTTGACGATTCACTTTTTTGAACTTATTCGATTAAGTCTAAAAGGTATTTTACCTTTTCTTGGCGCTCTCCTAGAAGACCAATGGGATTTTCTACTAAAAACTAATAATTATTAGTACTTCTACAACAACTGAGCAGTTCTGTATATTATATTCTATATAATATCAAAGTCGAAACCTTAGTCGATTAACTCATTGGTATCAGTAGGTATCAGACGGAGTTCCAAAAGTGGAGGGTACTAAAAGCTGTAGTGCATGATACCTGGCAACAACAGACCTCGGACTATTTTGGAAGAAGTAAGTATACTTCAGACTATATTGATAGGCGTATACAACTGGGACGGGCAGCATTTGGAAAAGTAAAGTTCATTTTTAAAGCGAAAATTCCGCAATGGTTTAAAACTAAGGCGCTTAACCAATGCATCATCCCTGAATTAACTTATGGTGCAGAGACGTGAAATCTAACAGCAAGTCTTACCCATAAAATAAAAGTCACCCAGCGCGGTATGGAGAGATCCATGCTAAGATCGCCAAAAGATGCAATCCGGAACGAGGATATCTGCAGAGGAATTCAAGCAGTGGATGCTTTCCAACGAATAGGCACACTCAAGTGGCAATGGGAAGGACATATCTGTCAAAAATACGACGGTCAATGGGGAAGAAAAGTATTGTAGTGGCACTCAAGAACTGTTAAACGAAGTATTGGCCGACCCCCTGCAAGATGGACTGACGATATTAGGGGAAAAACGGGAGTAAACTGGATGCAGAAGGCAGAGGATCGAAGAGGATGGACACTCATGTGGGAGGCATACGTTGAACAGTGGACGGATACAGGCTGATGATGATGACGATGATGAGTACACTAGATGCGTGCCTCGAGTTGCCTACCTTGATGACTCGCATCTTGACCGATGGATGCGCAAAAGCATTCATATTATATTTTGTTAAAAATGATTTTTGCAACACTGTATTAACCAAATTATTGTATTTATTCGAAGCATCAAAATAAAGGCAGTAGGCCAAATACGTTTAGGGAGCCATGAAAGCTCCGCGGAACAAGTACAATAGCGACACAGTGTTTTGTACAACGGGGCGTAATTATGGCTTAACGTTTCAGCGAAAAGCCACCTGAGAGAGTTATTCGGTTATCACACCCCACTGGACGGCGCAAGTTTCCATACGCCAGTTTGGCTTAGTCGGGCTTTTGCGGCGGGAAAACGGCTCTAGCTGACCATCCGAATAATAAATCAAACTTAATTAATATTTAAACGCCATCGTTATTATGTGTGCCTGAATTCAGTGTATCTCTATACGGGCAGACGTTGCATGTCTCTGGGTGATAAACGAGGAAAGTTGCACTCAATTTATTAGCTGAGACTTCGTACCTCATAATGCTATGCGCCTAATGGATTTAGTTGTATTGTTAAGTAAAGGATGAAAACTTACCACGTCTTTAAACAATTTTATAAGCATTTATGACTTTCTTTATTTTAGGACGTGAAATTTGAAGTCAGTCAACAGACAAAGGTGAAACTGGTTGGGACATATTCATGTCACCAGGATCGTCATCGGAACACTTGGATGAATGGATGAAGAACAAGTTGGAAAGTTAAGAAATCGTCGAGAAGCAGAATAAAATTTATTTTAAGTAAAAGATTGACAAACTTCAGGTTTCTGCCCAGGCCACAAAAAATTAAAGAACTGTTACTGACGGTGCCTGGGCAAAAAGTGACTCAGACCTCACGGTAACAGTAAAAGCGTCCAAAGACTACATGAAAAGACTACAGTGCATACCCGTCTGTATGGGGAACAACGAGAATACGTCCGGTCCACAAGAAACGATCTTTGGATGATATCAGTAATTACAAGCCTATCGCTCTTCTGTCTTCTCCCGCTAATTTATTAGAAATATTAATTCACCGCTCCCTTTCGAGACAGTTGGAGTCTTTCAGATAAACAACATGGTTTTCGTTGTGGTAAATCTACAGTTACTAACCTGTTAGCATACAATAAATTTATCGCACATTCACTTAGTTCCAAGCCTAGCTGCCAGGTCGACTCAATTTATACCGACATTTCAAAAGCATTCGATCGTGTTAATCATGACTTACTTCTTAGTAAACTGAGCGCTTTCGGTGCCTCTTCTATGCTTATTAAATTCTTCTCTTCTTACTTTTCCCATCGTAAACAATTTGTAGACTACGGTGGATATGAATCTCTCCCATTCTCTGCATATTCTGGAGTGCCTCAAGGTTCTGTTTTAGGTCCCCTTCTTTTTCTTGTGTTCTTCAATGATATTCTTAATTGTATTACCCACTCATCATGCCTTTTATTCGCTGATGATCTTAAAATCTTCTCTTCCATTTCCTTCATCGAAGATATGCATAATCTGCAATCTGACCTTAATAGTGTATCAAACTGGGTTGCCATAAATAAGCTCTCGTTTAGTATCAACAAATGTAATGTTATCTCTTTCTCCCGTTATAAAAATCCTATTTTGTCCAAATACTACTTATCTGGAACATTGCTCGACAGAGTAGCAGTTGTCAAGGACCTAGGTATAACCTACGATTCATTATTCACTTTCCATACTCACATAATCAATTTAACTTCACGCGCCAATAAACTTCTCGGATTCATCACCCGCCAGGCTAGTCAATTTCATAACCCTCTAATTTTTCGTACTCTCTATTCTTCACTCGTTCTATATGTTCTGGAATATGAGAGTTTAGTTTGGAATCCCAATAAATCCAAATACATTTTCATGCTCGAAAAAATTTTTAAGGAATTACTCCGACGTCTTTATTTTTATATTTACGGTAACTATCCATTCAATTCATTTAATTCCGAACATTACCCAACTCTTTTTCTTCTAGGGATGCTTTCTTTCCATTCGCTAGAGTCACGGAGGAAAATTGCTGCACTCAAACATTCATTCCTTCTTCTTCGCGGTTCAATTTACAACCCTGGAATTCTTGAATGTTTTAACTTCTATGTTCCTGATAGGTACACCCGTGCTCGCAGCTATCCATTGTTTTTGATCCCAGTTGATGCTTGTGGAGCTTCAAGCACTCAATTTGCTACAACGGCAATGTCGCTCATAAATAGCCTACCAGCACACCTCAATCCTTTTCTTACATCCTTTTCCTCTTTTGTCGATGGTATTGTTCTACTTGATCTCTGTGATCTTTGACACATGTCATCTTCTTATTCTTTTGTGTAATTTTTATTTGTTATTAATTTTTCTCTATTTATTGTATATTAATGTATACTAATTTTTCTGTATATTTGTAAAAAAGAATTGGAATTTCGATTCCGTAAATAAATAAATAAATAAATAATGATACCACATGTTTGGTGTGAATTTGATCCCTCACCTCCAAATGCAGTCACAGCCTATCAATAAAAATGGTAATAGACTAGTCATCCAGTATTATCACTTATTCATTGTGAATTCCTATAATAAATTAATGATGAGTGAATGCCGAGCTGTAGTTTATGACTTTGGCGGACCAGCACTTCACATGCAGCGCTTTAGTCATATGTAACATGGTAAGCGTCATATAATCCATAGAAAGACTTCAGCATCACGATCATCATCTGTGGGTATTCTCTAGTATGTGTTTAAATAAAAATATATTAAAGGGTGCCTTGATAACACGTTCACTTATTTTTTATTTCTTAAACAGAACAGTATATTACTTAAATATACATATACTATACATAAAATTCTTTTTTCAACGCGTCAATCCAAGCACAAAAATAACGGCAGAAGCGGGATGCGAACCGCGGACCTTGGAAACCAACTATGCCCAGGTATTCATACCGCTCGGCGAACTGCGCCATTGCCCTGCCTAGACTGCCTTGCCTTTGACGCGTTGAAAAAAGAATTTTATGTATAGTATATGTATATTTAAGTAATAATAATATTGTAATATAGTCAATGATCTATAAAAGTAGATTAGAATATTGAAATAATAAAAATAATATTCTAATAAAAAATTAAAAAATTCATAGAACAGTATATATATAAAACATTTAAGAAACATAAAAAATGAGTATACAAAGATATAAAAAAGGAGAAGATGACACGTGTCAAAGATCACAGAGATCTGAGAAAACAATACTATCGACAGAAGTGGAAAAGGATGTAAGAAAATAATCGAGGTGTGTTGGTAGACCATTTAGAAGCGCCATTGCGGTTGTACTAAATTGTGTGCTCGAAGCTCCACAAGTACCAAATGGGATGGAAAACAATACATGGGCACGGGTGCTAGTTTTCCTCACAAAGTCTAACCATCGTATTCCACAATATTCCACGCAATCACCTGTTTAAAAGATGCATTAAGCGAATTTTTAATCACACTTATACTTCAAAATGTAGCTAATAATATTATCAAAAGACGTACATAGTATTTCCATCACAAAAATTACATTTACCGTGCTTATCTCTCGCGATAATCCGATAGTAAAATTTCAAGCCTCGACGGTTATTAGTTTAATCATTTTGCGATTTGATGTATTTTTTTGTCGCTAAGTCGCAGCTTAGCCTTTATATCGAGTGTGTTTTTTGCGAATATTATACACAGAAAAGCTTCTTAACAAAGCTCTGTAATGTAGTTAGCAAACTTACTTAGAGGCTTATCAGCGCCAGCAATACTTGCGCCGCACTCGTTGCCCGAAGGTTCTTCGTGAACCACGAGTATGAACTTTCTAGTACAGAGTTAATCAACGAGATTCATATTACACAATATAAATACACACTCTAAAATTCATTTCGTTAATTAAAAATATCATTTTTATTTGCTATTTCTTATAGTAAAGTACGATTAGTATTTATTAGATTGTTTTGGTGGGTTTTTTAGTATATTTTTCAATTTATGCTTGTAGATTTACAAAAAAATCTCACGACGACTCAAAAGGTACACTAAATACGATAGGTACGACCTATGAAAGTTTCATCAGTTCCAAACTACGTTTGTACTAATTGGAATTAATAAAGCTTTCATAGATCGCAAAACTGTAGTCTTCCATCAAGTGAAATAGTATGGTTTATGTTAAAACGAGGTATGAAATTCTTTCATATTTAATATTAAGGCACATAATATTTAAGCGTTTAAATAAATTAAAAACCCCGACTGTGAGTGTGAATTTGATCCTTTAACCGTAAAATGCCAGTCATTATTATATTATTATTTCGTGCAAACACTTACAAGAGAATACCGACAGATGGTGATAATGGTTTTGAAACTTTATTAGTGGATTCTATGGCGCTTACCATTCTACGTTGATAAGCGCTGCATGTGTAGTGTTTTATTCGCGAACGTCATAGACTACCTTATCATTACAGAAACTCCCTACAAATTGGTGATCTTCACGGGATGACTTTCTTCTACCACCAATTTAGATTAATAGGCTATTACTGGCATTTAACGGGGGATCAAAGTCACACTTACCTGGAGTATATATAACACACGTCAAAACACGGAAAAAATATTAATAATTTAACATTATACTAATTATAAATTGATATCCATATTCTCTTGATGGCGTAAACATACAATAATTATTGATTAACCTAGCAGGTAAGTTCTCTTATATTTAATCATGCGTAGCTTTTACCTGTAATACCTCGCCCCCGTGTTGAACTAAGCCCTCTGAAGGTTCTACACCTGAAAATCGATAATTAGATTCAAGTTTCACAGAGCAACACTTATAGTGGCATTAATTATAAGCTAATATTTGACTCCTGAAACAAATTGAATCGAACGTTATAGTGGGCGGTGACTTTGACGGCTGATCAAAATTTCAGTTAACTTTGAATTAATCAATGACTTTACTATGCATATACATCATTTATCGTTTAATCACTAAGTTCACATATCATTTATTATATCGGACAATCTTTGGAGACTACATAGCACGAACTCAGAGGAACTTCGGGAGGCATAGCTGACATTCGTCAAAATTTCAGGCCACTTTGATTTAATCAACAATTTTAGTATACTGAAATATCAATTATCGTTCAATCATTAGAGTCATTCAACATATATTGTATCCAAAGGTCTTCGGAAACTATACTGACATCCCTTGTCTAACTAAGGTCATTCCAGGTCGCCAGGATCTTTTTCTGAATGGATGAGGAGCAGCTAACCAAATCGAATAACACGTCGAGAATCACATTTGATATTTATTTAGACAAAATAACACTGACGAAATTCGGTCCGCTGCCCAGGACAATACATTATGTTAACTGCACAGTACGTGGGCAACCATTGGTACCGTTGAAGTGAGTCACTACGTCAAAGTTTTATAGCGATCACTTGGCAAATTATGGCGCTCTACATGACATATAAGGCACTCAACGGAACTGCACCGGGCGATTTGACAGAAATGATTAAGCTTCAGAGATAAGCGCGCGTGGAGAGACATTCAGATCAGCCAGAGCAAATAGAAGCACCCTGCAGCTGACGGGAGGTAGTCCTAGCACGGTCTTTGGCAATCGTGCTTTCAGCTACGCGGCACCAATGGCCTGAAACTCGCTACCAGTAAGCATAAGATAGCTTGAAACGGAGGCATCCTTCAGAATCAAACTCAAGACCCTCCTTTTTACTCAGAGAGGCAAAAAAGCGCTTTTGGAATGACCATTCGGTCAAAAAAAAGAGCGCTATACAAATACTTACATATTAGTAATAATAAAGTGACTTGTTAAAATAAAAAATGGCACATTCGCGTGACGCCTTATGCCCACTTAAGTCTATAACTAAGACTAATATGTATGCGCTTTCACAAAACAGTATTCCTATTACATTCTCGCACTTGAAAAAGCGTTCTCGTCAAAGCTAAGATAAACGATAAAACACATTCTTAATATGATTTCAGATGAACTCAACTCATTGAAATTAATATTTAATATTCTCATTTTGTTTGACTGTGTGGGAACATTGCAATCTGCTGGTTTTATGGATGCATTAAATTTTTCAATATGTGATCCTCTCACCTTCCCACGACTAAAACTCATATCGACGAAGCATGCTACACGGCATCATAAATATAACGAGTCAACTTTTTACGATACCTGTCGTTATAGATAAATGAATTGTTTTTTTTAATACCAATCGCTGCATTTCAAAATTACGTTTGTTTTAAAAAGGTTTTCTTTTATTTTTTTATTTCTGCTATAAACAAACATGCTTTTGTCTTCTTCTTCGTAGTATCAATCCGGTGGATTGGTTTGCAGCAACAGAATCTTGCATCTCGATCTCCATTCCTCTCGGTCCACCGCAAACCTTTTCAGCCCAGCATAAGAGCTACAACTCATATCCTCAAACACTTACTGCAAATACTCCCGTCTAGGGCGCCCTCTACAGTTTCTACCCTCAACCATCCCCTCCACAATGTCGTGAAGAAGACCATCGAGGTGCATGATGTGACCGATCCATCGGGTTCGCCTCTCTGAGATGGTTCTCATTAGGTGCCTATCTTCTTGATAATCCTCAGAACCTCATTGTTCGTGACGTGGTCTCTCCAGGTAATTCCGAGAATTCTTCTGTATGACCACATCTCAAAGGCCTCTAGTCTTTTTTATCACTTTCAGATAAGCACCATGTCTCACAGCCGTACATCGAGATGCTCTAAACAAATGTTTTGGCAAGTTGCTTGCGGAGCTTGAAATTACTATTCTTTGACTAATTTTTTTTTTTGCTTTGTTATTGAAAGCTTGCCTTGCTTGATGTATGCGACTGTTGACTTCTATTTATGTTCTGCCAACTCAGGTGATCATACTTTCAAGGCATACAAACTCTTTTGCATCTTTTAGGGGTACTCCTAGCATTGATATGTTAATTTTCTGCTGCTCATTGCGGCTTACTCTCATGACTTTGGTTTTTGTGCTTTTTATTTTCATATTAAAGTTAGAATTTAAATATGTTTTCTGTGGATGTCAGCGCTTCTGTGAGTTCATCTTCAGTTTCAGCAATCAGAGCAATGTCATCAGCAAACCTTATCATATCAATCTTTTGGCCGTGTATTTTGACCCCCTCTCTATAGCCCATTTTTTCTCTCATGTTATTTATTGCATTTTGTATGTTTACGTTGTCTATAGCAGAAATAAAAGGTGGAAATGGTGGCCTTATAAATAAAATTATTGTTAATATAATATTAAAATGATTCATTGAAATAAATTAATATTCAAGTTAATATTTAAGTTTAAGTACTCTTATAAAAGATGGTGTCAGTAGTAAAGTATATTTAATATTGAATCAAATAATATCTTCAGGAAGATATCACTTCATTAATTTTCATACATTCAAATCTGGAAGCAGCACTAATATGCGAATTTGTATTCCTTTGACCACTGCTCTGGTCATCTTCTCTTAGTTATATTAACAAAGTCGCAACTCTATGTGTCTAGTCTATATTAACATATTTAAAATAATAATGTATTTGTAAATTTATATGAATAATAATTTTACTTGGTATATATTTTTTTCAATTTATTTAAAAATACTTTTTTATGTAATCGCATGCATGAGAGCACAGCCAGTTAAGACCAGTGCACTCTATGACGCTCATGCAGGGAGGCTGGACGCTGCATGCGGGAAACATGCTTAGTGTTCGTGTTTCTGTGTGGTTTGGGAAGATTGCAAGTGCATATTTATCAGCTTATTGAAGAGATCCAGATTGTAGGAAGGAGGAAACACAGACGCTGGAAGAGCATTCCAAAACTAACCGGTGGCATTAAGGAAGGAACTTTGGAAAATGCCAGTTCTTGGTTGACATACATTAACCGTGTGTGGATGTTCGGCAAGTGTCAGACGAGTTTGTCGGCTTTAGATATATGCAGGAGGAATTAGTTCTTTATTTATTATTTAATAATAATCTTAATTATTTCCTGCCAATTTTTTTTCTACTGCCGATTGATTTTTTTCAACTGAAAAATGATTATTTTGTACTTACTTTTTAAGGTATTTATTACTGACCGTTTGTCAAATAATTACTGCCCATCAATTGAATTAAATACCGACAAAATATTAGTCGTCAAAAAGAAGTAGAATAGTTTCTAAATGACTTTATTTTCATTTTTATTTTGATATTATGGAATTCCACCTAAAATTATCGATCAAAATAATCTACAAAGGAGTTATTGTTGTTGATTAGTTTAATTATAAATAAAATATCACCATTAAAAGCTTCACCAAAATGATATCCGTTTTGTACCTATGCCTTTTCCGAAGTTCAAAACATAGGACATTCGGCATTACTTTGCCCCGATGTGTTTTGACTAACAATAAATTAAATGCACAGCCTCGTGGTCCATACTAATGCCCCTAGCTGAATACCCCACAATGCAATCCACTCTGCGTCGAGCCAGTTCGAGTGTTGCCTTAATTTCAGGACTAACAGTGCAAGTTACATCAGCTTTAATGCAGAAACCGCATTACTGACACGTTGAGTATACTTTCAAACACATTATTGTGCTAAAATGTATATACTCGTATAAACAAGTACACATTTTTTATTTATTCAATTTTACCAGGTACACTTATTAATTACTAGCGAATTGTTTGTATATACATAGCGTTGCTCGGTACTAATATAACAACATAATAGTTAAGTTTGACATCTCCTGTCTAATCAAAAGCGACCAGATCGCCAGGATCATCATCGGAACGCGTGGTGAATTAATGAGAAGCGGGTCGCAAAACAAAAAACTCGTCGTGAAATATATTTTAAATTTATTTTTAATAAAGCAACTGACAATATTCATTCGTCTGCCCGGGACGGAACAATACCAAATCCCTCACAGGTTCCGGTCACTGCACCGAATTAAACCTAGCGCTTATCTATGGAATTAATTGTGCCCACGTGACAGGCAGCGACATGTCAAAACAAACAAAATTACTCCCGAAAGCGCCAAGTCTTATGAATACTTAAATCTAGAACATAGACTTACATTTTTATATATGTTTGTCATATGAGCGAACAAAAAGAGGGACAAAATATTGCATATCGAGGCTTTTCAGCACCAGCCTGTAAGGACTGAATCGTGCTGATATTAATACATTCATACATACTGATACATATAATTTTTATTATATAGATGGAAAAATGTATTGTAATAAAAAAATACTAATCTAGTTACGCTTATGATAAGATCTTTCCTGCGATACGTAGAGCAATAAATCTGCCAAGTGTTGCTAGTTCAATGCTATGTCATCTTAACCGGGTGCTCTCGCATGTCACGTGGTCCGTGAATTGATCATAATTAAGGCTCCGCAAAAAGGTTTCAGTTACAACGGAGCCTGGGTGAAACCCTCACAGTGACTAATGGAGATGTCTGTACTTTAAGTCGCAACACTATCCTGGCTGATCTCGGTGATCTCTAGCAGGGTTGAATAAGGACGTAAATTTCAGACCAATTGGAACTAGATAACTTGGAAAATCTTTTATAAATATTTTTTTCGTTTTTTAATTAATAATAATACAAAATTTATGCGCAGTAAATTTAAGTCCAAAATAAATTACACATTGTCTGAACCCAGTTGTTTTTATATATAAAAAATACACATTACTGTGAGCAAAAAATACCGGTGAATTTGAATTTAGATTTCTCGGCTAAGCGATTCGAATTATTATTTTTATTTTTATGTTGGCACTACTGTAACTGACATCTGCGCGAAATTACACGTCAAAGTATTCATTTCTGTTTGAGATACCCGTTCATTTGTAAACAGCTAAAAGTGATTTCTTAGGTGTTTTTTCTTTCAACCCAAAATGGTATCCACGGAGCAGTTTCTTGAGTTAGCAAAAAAGTAACCAGCAGTCACATCACACAAAACCTCAAATACTTGGAGACGCAAGGTGAGTAAACTTAGTCGTTTCTACTGTTATAAAAATGACCGCTGCATTTATAATTGTTTGTCCCTGAAAATTGTTTAAGGATAAGGAGGCACAGATTGTTTGTTCTTCCTAGAGGTAATACTAACCTGCCAGGGACTATGCCTCTTGGGAGAGTGATCAGACTGTTCAACGATATCGAGTCTTCTGTTTAGCGGGCTACGGGTTTTTTTAAATGATTGCATTATTGTTGTGTTATTTATAAATTGTTATTTTATCCTGTTTCAGAATCGAATTAAATGTTTATATTTGTAATGTTTCTGGAAGAAAAAAAAATTAAATTGAAATAATCTGAAAGGATTAATTTATCCTGTTATATACTTGTCTTAAAATAGAAGCACATCTATACATTAATATCGTATGTCGACCAAGAGCTGGTGATCCTTAAAATTTAATCCTAAACGGAACGCTCTTCCAGTATATATGTTTCCTTCATCATACAATCCTAGATCTCTTCTAGAAACAGATCACTTTACACTTGAAATGTCCCTAATCCACTCACAACCATAAACACAACACACTTTTCACGCATGCAACGGTTAGTCGTCCTGACTGAGCGTTCTAGAGCCCACAGGTCTTGACTGGTTTGATCTTTTTGCAGGCTAATCATAAAAAACATACATTTATTAAAATACACATTGCAAACAAAAAATGACATCCGCTTCTCAAAGTAAGTTATTGAATTGCGTGGTGGCAGGATGAGGAGCAGATGAACAACACAAAGACTTTTTCTGAAGCACATTGACATTTATATTTCGATAACTTTACAGACTTCTAGCGCAAACCTAATCACAGCATTCAGGCCAGGCCGATCGATGTGTGTACATTTAGAAGGACAAATGTGGTTAAGCTGATGCTCGAAACTAGGATGGACAGATTCCATGTATTTGAAAACAGAGACGTCGTATAACCTTTTTAAATTACTTTTATCGTTTTTTTATCGTAGTTATAATTGCAGTAATGTTTCAACTAATATCTGTGATATAGAAGAAGACTTGACTCGACTTTAGCTAAACCTTGCCAGAGAAATAGCGGACTTATTCAGACAGACTTGAGGACCTCTATTTTAACCAAAATATGATCCTCACTAATAAGACGTCGCTTGAGAACTCATCATGGGCGTAACGAACATTTTTAAGTTTCAGATATATATCAATTGATTTATAGTTGTGACATGGTTAACGGATCATGCTTAGCTTTCTTGAGTGTTTTATTGAATGTTAATTAAAATAATAGTAATGTCGTTTAAGCTTATAGTAAGATATAAAATATTTTTATTTCATTTTTAGCATTCACTTTGACATCAATTTGAATAGAGACGTCAACATGATATAGCCTTGCTGACTGGTACCGAAAACCTCGATATACAATCTTTCGGCTCTTATTTCTGTTCACTTGTCGTACATTATGTATCGCCATAATGGCATTTTGGACAAGACTAGTCATGGATTTGACGTTATTTATGTATATGGCTGCTGTTATTGGTGCGCCATTAATTCTGTACATCGCCACTTGCGGTACTGGGCGACAGCCCATCACAAGCGCGCTCATGAGTTAAGTCCCGTTCGACCGAGGCGAAAGTGACTTCATGTTACGGTCGAGCAAGGAAACCAATTCTCTATCGAAAACATCTGTCAATGTGCTTCGGAAAAAGTCTGTGTGTTGTTAATCTCCTCCTCATACTTCCACCACGCGATCCGACAATTATCCCGGCCGTGTGAAGTCGTTTCTGCCGTAGAGATGAGGAAGTTATTTATAAAAAGATAAATACATCTTTTTCATAAATATATATTCAGATAATAAGGTAAAAATATTAATTCTGTATAATTTATTTATACTTATATACTTAAAATAAAAAACGTTGAGAATGTATCAATACATAAAAATATTTTTTTTTTACATTTACAAGGGCATGTAAAAAAAGTAAGTAATTATCATATGTCTAATAAACTCGTATAGAAGCAAATATTTGGATTAAAAAATACATACAAAATAATGATATTATTACTTTTGACAGTGTAAATAAAACAAAAATGATGAAAATACATAACATGAAAATAAACTGAGTTTTATTTTTATACGAAATACTACTTTAAATTAATAACATCATAATAAAAAAAGATATGTACAATTTTTTCAATGTTTTGAGCATTCACTTTGAGATCCATAATAAATTATAAATATTTATTTATTTATTTACCTAAAATTACTCCCAAATGAGATAAAGCCAGCGTTTTATACAGATAATAAACTAGGATACCACCTTATAAATAATAAAGATACTAATGATAAACGCAATAATTCTGGAATATATAAATTAAATTGCCAAGATTGTGAATCTTTTTATATTGGTAGAACGTCAAGAAATTTTAATATTAGAATTAAAGAACATTTAAGGTGCCTAAAAAGCACTAATTTTTCTGAATTCGCAAACCACCTTATAGAAAATAATCATTCGTACAACTTAGAAAAAGTATTAAACATATTACATGTAGAAAATAAAACCGTTAAATTAAATAATTTAGAATACTTAGAAATTTATAAAGCCATTAATAAGAAAGAAGATATAATTAATAACCAACTAAATACCTTAATTAATTCACCAATTTTAAAATTGTTTCCGTTAAATAAATAAATAAGTATAAAAATTATATATACGACATATAAGAATAATATTAAAAATAAAAAATAAAAATAAATTTATACCTAAACCACTTTTATGTATTTATCTCTTCCTTCATCCTTGCAACACTACCTATCTCCCTCTCCTTTCATGTTAGACACACCCCCACCCCTCCCCTACAAAAATGTGTTACACCACTTACAAGTACAACGCAGCTCAGTTATCTCTTAACTAGAGAAGGATTGAGAAAGACTACGAGTTAGTCGAAACTGCAGTCTCCTAATAGAGAACTTTTGTTACGTGATCCATGTGAAAACAAGGTAAATAAATAAATAAATATTTATAATATAATATGTACAATTTTTTTTGTATCTGCCAGTACCCAAATTATTACTCTGATAGAGGAATTAATAAAATGGTCGTTTCAGAAATGCCTTTAAGTAATTAAAAATGAATAATCCTATTATATTTTAAGTAAATTGTTGTTTTTTAATATTATTTACATTAGATCTTTCGGCACAACAAGTGTCTTGTGTTTCTATATGATATATCTATTCAGTGCCCCTCGACTTTTACGCACTGTTGCGCAGTGGCGGAATGTTATTTTTGAGGACGCGCGGGGTCGCAAGATGGATCGGTGCGCTACTGGGGATAACTGACGTCCGAGGATAGTACGAACATTAATCACCAGTTTCTCGCCGGGCGTCGCGACGGTCCTTTAAAGTGAATGGTAACCAGTGGATCGCGTTACTCATATGATCTTTAGCCGGAGCATATGGTCGCTATAATTCATCGCCACAGATTCTCGCCTCATTTCGTGTCATATCTACCCCAAGAAGCTCCGCCGAATACATTCCAAGTATAGCTCCCGACGGTCTCCCAAAACAGCTAATTCTCGTTAACTTGAATTGAAAGCAATTAGTTTATTATCTTTTGTTATGTGTCAGCCAACCTTACATTCGTTTTTTGACCGACATTGGATAGAAAACAGTTATTACATCTCATACTGCCATTTTTTTTATGCAAGCACACAGAGGAGAATACCGACAAATAGCGAAAGTAAGTTTCTTCTGTTGATTCTATGGCACTTACCATTCTATATATGTATAAGCGATGCATGTGGAGTTTTGATCTGGCAACGTCATATACTTCAACCCGACATTCATCATCAGTATTATTACAGGAATTCACTGTGAATGGGGGGTTCTCACGTGACGACTTTCATCCATTCGTCACAAACTCAAACAATCGCTGTCCTAATATTCCACGTAGGCATCTGTTTTCAAAAATAAATATACAGCCTTGCTAGTGTTTATAACGTCCAAGAATTTTTAATACCCTGCAAGATGGATAGCAGAAGAAAAACGGGATTGTTCTAAATGCGGAGTGCGAATGATCGAGAAGGATGGAGAATCAAGCGGGAGGACTATGTTCAATAGTAGACAGACACAAGCTGACAATTCCGAATGAGTGAATATATTTAAAAAAATATATATTAAATGGAATTGTTTGCAATCGCTGAACTATCGGGTTCACCCGGGAGGGTATCCAGTCCTATCCTATCCTGGTAAACATTGCTAATGGGTCGACTCTTAGCGGAACTTTGCAAGAAAAGCATCATTTACGCCATTGTGACGTGCCATTGGGAACTTTGCCAGTCTGGGAACAGGTACAAGAACAAAAAATAAACGTGTGTGTTGAACGGAATTTGATGGAAAAATATATTGAAACGCTTGTTTTAAAGGTAGCTAATGGTGTGGCGTACAAGTAAAACGCTTGCTTATCAACTGACAAGTGTGTGTTCAAAGTGAAAATGTTTTCTTGTTATTCATTGTTCGTTTCAAATTTTGGAACTGATGATCACCAAAAAATTGTTATCACATTACTGTCAGTCACTGTCTATTTCTTAGTTCTAAAACATCTCTGTGACTGAACGTTCACTAAGAACCATACATCGTTTTCGATTATCTCCAGAAAATGGGTCCGAGTACTTAAAAAGGCGGGTGCTGTAGTAGCGGAGCATATTTTGGATGATTTTTTAATCGGAATATTTTAGAAGATCGGTTAATTTGCTTATTATCGGATACATACAGTGGAACCGATTAACCATTCATTTTGCGTAAAGCCAGCTAATTTATTTCAAATTATTATGTATTTGCAGCTTTCTCTCATTTCACGTTTTTCTGCATTTTAAGTTTTTTTCACGGTTTCCTGATAACCATACAATCGAGGTTTCACTACATTTGGTATTTTGGCGGCTCAAATGAAGAAAAAGAGCGGTATAATATAAATCATTTGTAACAAATTTTAAATAATAATTTTTATTAATTTACTATTGTATTTGAATTGTTTTATGGGCCCCTTTTGGAAATGCAGGTGATTACGAAGAGACCACCTTTACATATTTAGATCTTATTTTCTTTGACATAATCGATTTTCAGTCTCCATAAACAAGAAGCGGCAAAAAAAGCTGACGGTTTGATTAGTAAACAAGTAATCAAATTGTCAGATTTTTTTGTCGCTCCCTGTATTTTTTTCGTAATTCTCTTGTATTTCTTTTTATGCACATCTTAGCTGCGACCACAATTTTTCATTAAATTTCTATAGTATTTTTCTTCAAAAAAAATGACAACGAACAGATTTTTTAATTTAATAAATATTGTTTTAGTTTTATGAAATGGAGTTAGCACAATATAAGAAGCAGTATACTCGTATTCTATGACTCATTATGAATAATTGTGTTATTATAACTAGCTGTTGTTGAAGAATTGTTTCCTGTTGTTCTAATTTTATTAGCGATTTACAGCTTGTGATTTAAAAAAATATTTTTACTTATATTATATGTTAATATAGAAAATATAAAATATATAAAAATATTTGCAAGAAGTTTTAGATATATTTTTAGCTAAAATATTAAATGTTGTACATTTAGGAAATATATTTGTTTTTGAAAGTTCACATTATTTTCATGAATGATCAGTATTCGTTATGCTTTCTATGAAATCTAATGGAACGGAAAGTATCGGTGCGCATTTCATGGAAAATTGCGATATATTAAATTCGGTAATGAAAAAAGTATTCACATATTGCAAAGGTCAGATTGAAATATTGTCTGAGTATAAGCAAACATATTTATATAATGCAATTAGTTTAAAGTTTGAAATATGAATATTAAAGTCAAATATTTATGTATTGTTTTTAATTGCTTGTAAGACGCATCGTGTAAGAAATGACGAGTTGAGGCAGCGGTCAAGGCTGTAATTTATGCCACAGTGGGTCAAGCGACAAGGGTGGACTTGAATGACACTTAAATTGTAATTGCATAAAAATTTAAACACCAAAATATTTATCTGGTACTACAGCCGCAGTTTACGCAAGTTTGCCGGCTTCCGGGAACCATCTATGTTCCCATGGGGATCTCCGGGTATACAAGTGTTTTAGTACAAGACATAGTGAATCTGACCTTACAGAACTGTGAAACGGCAATTCGCAGTGTTCACATCCTTTTTTTGTCGTCAAGTTCGTATAAGAACAGCTTAGAGGTTATAATCTTAAATTATTATGTTTATAAAGTAATCATAAAAGTTAATACAAAATAAAATTGACTTATTAAAGTAAATTAGATATTAATCAAGGTATAGCACATGTTTCCAAATTTTCAGTGCGTGAAAAAATAAAAAGAATAATAAATATAAAACGAGGTTGAAAAATCTCACTCTAGTAAGGTGCGTGTATCGGTATTAAACCGCAAAGTATTCCTGTGCATCTTCATACTTTCTGACTTCCATATAAAGTGTAGGCTCACTCCAAGGAGAAGCATATTAAGAGTCTTATCCGTGATTTATCACCGGGCGAGATAGCTGTCCGCCGCCGTCATAAACTCTTCGAAAACTTCCCCTCTGCGGCTTATCTGCTTCGGCTTCCACTTCCAAACGACATCATCAGATGTAGAAGACGCCGGGGTTCCCGCCACGGGAGGGGCTGTTTAATATTTCCACGTAACAAACTTGAAACGAAGGTTATGCTTGGTCTCTTTGCTTTGACGGCAACGGCGTAATGGACATTCTCCTTGCTTTTAAACTTAGTAAGAATTTTATCACTTGTTAATAAAATAGGTATAGTAAAAATAATTAAAATTAAATGTTAATTACACTATATGCAATCTGTATTAGAAGTTATTGCGCTTTCTTACATATTGTCAGCTGTTTTATGTCAATGTATGTTCTGTCAGCATTGTAATGTTTTCTTCGTCAAAATCGTTTCTTCAACATGAGCATGATAATCATCATCATTACCATGTCAGCTTCCCTAACTAGAATAATTTTTTGTCACAAAATTGCTGCCGTAAAGTCGAGTAAATTATTAATTCAGTTTGTTATTAAAAATGTTTTGGTCTAAATAGCTTTCTAGGGCGGCGTTCATCTGGAAAAAATAACTTTGATTTATGATCTTCAGCGTCGTTCAAAATATATGTCCCAACAAGCTTAGCCTTATGGGTGGCATGAGCACAAATATAGGTCCGCTGCGGAAAGCCCGCCAGTACCATGAGCACACCGGTGTGTTATAAAACGGTATATTTTCGGTCAATTTTATAGCTTGGGTCTATAGCGACATCTATCGTCTGCTCAAGAAAAATAAAAGGTTAAAAATGGACACCATTTAGGGGTTAAAATCTTCGATAATCCACGAGGCGTTGCATAGATCTATTCAGGGTCGTGGGAGCCAAAAGGTTAGCCTTCGCTTTTTGTCCGACTGTAGTATGAAAAGCTGAATTTTTCCGCTCGTCGTCATTCCTCACAAAGTCAAGCCAGAACTTCACTCTGTAATTGTAAATATACATAATTTTTGATGGCATCCAAGGCAAAAATAGTAAAACTAGCAAAGTCAGTAAAACAAAGAGTATTAAGTATAATGATTGATATTAATAACAATTTTTAATGTTTGATTTTCAGTATTTTATCTTTTATGTAACCCCAGACATTAGATTGTGTTAAATAAAATAGTAAAAATGATGCTTATAAGTATATGGGCGCGTGTTTGCGGCAGTTCCAACGCAATTCTCGCTCTGTGGGCGGTTAGGTGGGACTCATGGTTGGAGGGGCACTGGATGCTCCTTCACGTGGCCATCCAGAGGGGATCCGGTGCTCCACTCACTGAGCAGTACAATAATAATAATGTGGTGTATGTGTACATGCCGATTTATATTTTTATTTATATTTTCTTTCTATTCTGCTTAATATAATTTAGATTTTTTATTTGCTTGGAATTATGAAATTTTGATTATGGCACTAGTGGCTAAATAAATTAAAAAATAAATATATAATAATAGGAATACTAATTTAAAACTAACTAGAGTGTAGTTAGAACTTTTATCAACTTTTCTACTTACTTACGGAAAATATAAATTATTTTTTTCTTCACAAAATTTGAATAAATGAAAAAAATTTACTACAATTTAAAGAAATAAGAATATATTTTTGTTTTTATTATTTTAAGACAAAAAAAACAAATAAATATAACAATTAAAAGATATTTTAAATAATATTCTATTAATTATATGCTTTTAGTTTTACTCATAGTTTGCGACATTAAAAAGAGAAAAATCATAATATCTATGATAAAAAATACTATATATTGTAAATAAAATATATGTACAAATCGGATAAGAGTTACCAGAAATCTCTTCACCTCACGTAAGCTTTAAAGCAATGTGGGGTGTTAAATATATTTCCACGTACATCCCGAAGTTCTCAGTCCTAAATGAGGGTTATGTTCGCCGGGAGTTGGTCCTAATGGGCGGACGGAACTGCTCGAACCAAACAATTAACTCCAAGTCATATAAAGAAACCTGAATGTCGCACTGGAAGGAAAATAGAAAGCGAAGATTTTAAGAGGAAATATAAAAAAAAACTGTTTCAACATTATAGCTTTGATTTTTTTCATATTTGTTATTAAATCTTAGATTCAAATAATAAGTTAATTGCTATTTATTGTAACTAGTCCTTTTATATCGCTTTCAGGTTAATTTTGAGACCTCTTTCGTGCACGCCACCTTACATTTTAATTTCAGAACACTGTGTTTCAGCTTATAACTAGAAAAATATCAAGGAATAACTTTTTAAAATATTTGAATATGTAGTTCATAATATAGTATACATAAAAAAAACTTCATAGGCCCAATCACTTATTATCATTCTTTTCGCTTTTTTTTTACAAATTATGTTAAAAAATGGCTTCCTGAAGTAATTACCCCTTATGTTATAACTCATTAAGAAAATTGATTTTGAAAGATATCAATATCACGGTTAGAAAATTTTAAATACCGAAAAAAATATGTGTATGTGTTCAACTAAAAAAGGGATTGTACGTTTGTGATCAGCTTATTATGTTCGAAACCAAATAATATTAAAGCCTGTGTGTTCGATTTGTTCTAGGTGTAATAGGTTGGAAGAAAAATAATATTTATGGCGTAATTTGTCTCATATTCACGGTATTTTTTACGTGTATATATTTTGCCTTGAAATTAAATAATTGTATTTACTACTGACATCCTCCTCTCTAAGATCGTTATTGAATTGCGTGGTGGCAGGATGAGGGGAAGATTAACAATACAAATACTTTTTCTGAAACACTTTACAAACTTTACAAACTTCTGGGCCGGACCTACTCACAGCATTCAGGTCGTGACAACCACAATACGACCTCGCCGCCGTCGGCACACAACTGACTGGGCACCGGGGTTGGTGACACCCAGTGCCGCAAGTGGTGATCTATACAGCTAGTCCTTCTAATGGCATTATAAAATGACAACACATGCGTGTCCGATGAGCGAACGAAAATAAGAGACGAAAGATTGTATATCGAGGTTATCGGTACCAGTCAGCAAGGGCTATATCATGCAGATGTTACTAGGTAGAAATCCAGTGAATTTTGTACAGTTCCTTTTCACTTGCATTGTATGTATTAACGGGATTTAATATATATGATTTGATTTTGTTAATACTCAAAATATGTATTGATTTGAAGAAAAAAAACAAAAAGCATTTTTTCAAATAGTATGTTTAATAGAGTATATCAGATTTTGATACCGAACACCTGAAACATTTACTGTAGCTTGCGTTCTTGCTTGTCTTTCCCACTATTTTTAATTTAAGCATATTGGCATTTTGCAAGAGAGGGATCATTTCACACCACCCCAGGTTGGTGTGAAATAATGAACCTTAGAAATCAATTGAAAAAAAATAGAAATAATCTCCCCCGAGAATGAAAATTCTTGACTCTTCGGCTTGGCAAGCAAACACCATCTACACTAAAACATACTTGCCTTAGTAAAAAACGATTCTAGTTTTAATAATTAAATAAACTTTATATATCATTTTAATAGTAAAAAACAATTGCTTTTGCCGCGGCGTGGAATTTAGTCAAATTTGATTCCAATTGTCTGTAAAAGCATAAAATATACAAAGTTTGATTTCTCCGCACAGGGAATTTTGTGAATTCCTTCAGCGGGAGCTTTCTTCCACTTCGCTGAAACGGCGGAGCTTTGTAAAAGCTCCCTGGAACACTTGTTCCGCTAGCAAAAGCTTCCAGAAGGAGGGAGTCAAATGAGAATTTGCCGGCAGGAACTGAGTGATTTTTTAGATGAAAATACTCTCGACCGAAGTGCATTATTTCTAGTTCAACTTGTATTTCCTCGACTGCGATGGAGTTCAAGTGAAAAATGCATACATTTATAGGATAGGTTTTGCACGCCATTGCTTAGTTTTTATGTATTATTAAAGCATTACTTTAATGCTTAGCTTAAAAAGTTCACCTTTTTATATTGTAAGGTGTTAAGATTATTAACTGAAATGGTTGAGCAAAAGTTAACAATTGAAAACCCCAAGAAAAGAAGTGGTTAACTGAAAAAATATGGAATTTTATTTAGGAATCGGTTTTATAATATCTTATATTTCTGTTATATCAATTAATTGGATTGTTTTTATTTAAAACTATATAATGATATTTCAATGAAAAAAATTTGGTGTTGAATGTATAAATAATTATCAAAAAACAAAAGTTGACATGTTTTATTTGCAGTTAATTACTTTGGGTACAGTTATAATATATCTTTTTAAATAATCGATGTTTTAAAACAAATTTCACAGACTAAAATAAAGAAAATATTTTATTAATTGAGTCAAAGTTAATAAAAAATGTGAAACGAATTAAATTTGATTTATTTATGAAACCTAAATCATAATTTTTTTAATAATGAGTATAGTATAGTATTTTCTGTGTTACAAACAAGAATAAAAACATCTTTTCCTGCCAATTGTGTTTAATACTTGTCTTCTTTTTACATACGTTATATATCTAGAACATACGGTCTCCACAAATTGCCACTACTCAGTTCAACTAGTACCGTGTTTTTCGTTCTTTCTACAATCTGGATCTCTTCAAGAAATATAAATATACACTTGTTATCTCCCCAACCAACTCACAAACACGATCACAACACACGTTTCCCGCATGCAGCGTCCAGCCTCCCTGGCTGAGCGTCATAGAGTGCACTGGTCTTGACCGGCTGTGCTCTCCTGCATGCGATTACATAAATAAAACAGATGAATTTTCTCCAGACATATACGAGTATGTAAGCAAAAAAATCACCTAGGAACTTATATGGTTCCCGGCAGGCAGGACCTTAAAGGCAGAAGCACGTGAACTTTTGGAGACGAAAACTATCGTTTTCAATTTGTTAATATTTTTTTTTAATGACTTTGAATGATCAGCCCTACGTAAGAACTTTTTGATCAGGGCTTTTCAGCCTCAGTGGCGTCAGTTAAAAATAATATTTTTCACAAAAAAAAGAATACAAATTTACTTTACAGTATTCCTCTATCTTCTTCGTAGTATCAATCCGGTGGATTGGTTTGCAGCAACAGAATCTTGCATCTCGATCTCCATTCCTCTCGGTCCTCCGCAACCCTTTTCAGCTCAGCATAAGCGCTACAATTTATGTCCTCGAATACTTGCTGTAAATACTCCCGTCTAGGGCGCCCTCTACAGTTTCTACCCTCAACCATCCCCTCCACAATATCGTGAAGAAGACCATCGTGGCGCATGATGTGACCAATCCATCGGGCTCGCCTCTCTGACATGGTTCTTATTAGGTGCCTATCTTCCTTGATTATCCTGAGAACCTCATATCAATGCTAGGAGTAGCCCTAAAAGATGCAAAAGAATTTGTATACCTTGGAAGTACGATCACCTGGGATGGCAGAACAAAAAGAGAAGTCAACAGTCGAATACAACAAGCAAGGCTAGCTTTCAATAAAAAAGCCAAAATTCTTGAGTCAAAGAATATTACTTTAGGGCTCCGCAAGCAACTTGCCAAAACACTTGTTTGGAGCATCTTAATGTACGGCTGTGAGACATGGTGCTTATCTGAAAGTGATAAAAAAAGACTAGAGGCCTTTGAGATGTGGTCGTACAGAAGAATTCTCGGAATTTCCTGGAGAGACCACGTCACGAACAATTCCTCTATAGAAGAAACAATACAATGAAATTCCCCTTATATTATCTAGAGAGTGTATGAAGTATGTGCCAAGTGCGAATATATTTGATTTATACTATTGATATATTACATGGAGTGAGAAGCAATATGTCCTTTGTAACATAGGAAATATGATGAATTGTTTGTAACTTTGAAATGAAACGATCGAACATCGGAGATTTTATTTGCTCAGTAGAAAAATACTGACAGGAAGAATGTCAAAGTAAAAGACATTCACAATATATTTGTACGTGTGTATCTATTTGATACATTAGTCTAAATAGCGTCATTATAACATCATTTCTTAGATCAAAGTTAGTCATACAAATTAACATTATATAGCTTAAAGCGTTAAAGCGTTTGCTTGGCAAGCCGAAGGTCGTGGTTTCGATCCCCTGCACATATTAAAAAAAAACGATTTCTGAACTCTTAAATGCCCTCGGTTGGTGTGAATATGATCCCTCGCCCGCAAAATACCAGTCATAGCCTATTAATCAAGTCGTCCCGTGAACACTACCCATTTATAGTAAATTACTGTAATATTAAGGACGATGCGTAAATATCGTCTATGACGTTGGCGGATCAACACTCCACATGCAGCACTTAACCATATGTAACATGGTAAGAGTCATAGAATCCATAGATTTGACTTCAGCATCACTATAACATTTGTCGGTATTCTCCTGTACTCGTGTGAGATTACATAAAATATTGTTTTGTTTTATGTACACACATACAGGAGAATACTGACAGATAGAAATAGTCATTCTGAAGTCTCATCTGTGGAATTCTATGACGCTTACTATGGTGCATATGACTAACCGCTGCATGTGGAGTGTTGATCCGCCAACGTCATTGACTACAGCCCGAGATTCACGCATCATCCTTTATTATTACAGGAATTTCCTATGAATGGGTGGTCTTCACGAGACGACTTTCGTCTACCACCAATTTTGATTAATAGCCTATGACTGGCATTTTACGGGTGAGGGATCAAGTTCACACCAACAGGGGGTAATTTTTGAGCTTAGAAATCGATTAAATTTTTAATTTTTTTAAACTCCGTCGGGGATCAAACCCACGACCTTTTGCTTTCAAATCAAACGCTTTGACCATCGAGCTATACCTGCAGGCATATAATTACATGCATGCAATTACAATACGTGTTTCAGATATCGATCGGAAATGGGAAGAAAAAAATGCTGAATAAACGGTAAGGTGATGTAGTTTTTATTAGTGAAATAGTCTTAATAGCGTCATTTTAACATCAAAGCTGTTCATACAATTTACCTAGGCAGTATTAATAACGGTTATATGGCGTCAATTTATATATGAGAGTGATAAATGGATGCACTGGAATTTCTGCCTCTATCGCAGTACCGGCGCAATATCAGCTATTACCTGCAAATGCAATTTTGCAATAGCATGCGACCGCGCTACCATTAGTCTGGGTTCTAGCTTTATTCCGACTCCAGTCAAAATATTAATGCACTTTCATAGCGCTTGTGGGATGCGAATTGACATCGAAATACCGATGCATCAAAACCAAAGTCCCCGGTGCTATATGAAGTATCCAGTACTCGATATAATGAATATTCTAAACATCCGTCCGGTGCGAATGGAGACCCTCGTGGACCGTGCTTAGTGCGGAACGGATAGCCACTCAGTTACTTGTGTGTGACGTATGTGATGAATGAATTTATACATTTGTGCTATATATTTTTTGTTTATAGCTTTTTACCTGGCTCACTTCGTACAGCAACAGATTTAATATCTCATTAAAGAATAAAACCAGGATAGCTTTGTATAAAACCAATAAGTTTTAATAAATAATCACTTAACCGGCTTCTGTGCCACCACACCTTCCTCGGAAGCAGACAGTTTCAAGTTTTTAAGGAAGGTGTGGTGTCACCGAAACTGGTAGTGAATATTTATTGAAACTTAGTGGTTGTATACAAAGATTTACTTGTTTTATTTTTTAAATATGGCAAATCACAAAGTTTCAGTGTTCTACGAGTATGTTATTCTTATTTTTATATATTATAAATATTACATATTTTCTAAACGGCTGCGAATCTTGGCAACGAATGCATCCGTATAATGAGATTCGAGAGTAGATATCTGCGTAGAATACTGGGGTATGACGGCTTGACTTTTTGAGGAATGACAAAGTGTGTTGTATTCGTATTTGTGTGTGGGTTGGTGAGATTGCAAGTAAATATTTATTTGCTTCTTGAAGAGATCCAGATTGTAGGAAGGAGGTAACACAGACGCTGGAAGAGCATTCCAAAGCTTACCAGTGACATTAAGGAAGGAACTTTGGAAACTGCCAGTTCTTGGTCGACAAAAATTAACCGTGTATGTTTGGCAAGTGTAATACGAGTTTGTTGGTTGTGGGTGGGTGCAGAAGGAATTAGTTCTTTAAGTTCCAAAGAGCAGCGATCGTGGTAATAACAGTAGTATAGATTAGGTGAACCGATCCTACGCTTGTGTTTCATTGATTGCAGGTTAGACGTAAGAGGGTCATTACTTATCAAAAGAATTGCTCTTCTTTTGCTGTATTATTCAATTAACTAAATTAAATACTACGTTTATCTTATGAAAAATTAAAACATTTATTGAGGAATAAAAGGTGAATAAAAATATTTTTCTTGTTTTAGTGATGACATAAATACAGTGTCATTAATTAACGAGGGCTGTGTATCAAAAAGTAATCTAATTAACGAATTAATTAAGCATACAGAAAGGTAATTAATGTTTATGTTCATAAATTATTCGGGTCAAAAGTTCAGTAATAAAAACGGCTTTGGATGTATTTATTACTTAAAATCACTGATTACGAGTAAACACAAATAATGTATTGAAGAATAACATTTTCACATTTTTTAAGTGCATCTAATACGTTTTTAGTAACTTAACATTGCGCAAGATAGTATTTTTTATTTTCAAATTTAAGCGCTTTTTAGGGTTAAACATAAAAAAGTGTAAAAACACAAATACCAACATGAAAATTCAAATAAATCAAACTAGTACATATCATCATTGAAGCATTAGATTGGCCTACAGGGTTATATAAAAATTAAATGATTACTCCATCTCCGTAGCTGCTTTTAAGCAGCTGTCTTTTCTATAGAACCCCGGGCAATAGTCATTCAGGAAAGCCGTGTCATAAAATATACTAGGAGTTAGTAATCAAAGTACATATTTATATATATTTGGTTTTTTTTCATGTTTCAATATTTAATAATTCTATGTCAGCTGCATTTACCTTGCCATGTTTTCTCTCACTCATTTTTATGTATCCTGATATTACCTTGTATTTAAAAATATGTCTGATTTTTGATAACACACAAATATTTTATTATAACTGCTAAATGGATAAGCCCTGATCACTGCTCTGCCCAACTTATGACTGGGCACGGCGCTTTTAATGACAGATTATACTCATTTAATTTAGTTTCGAACCCTAGTTGCCCCTGTGATGTCACATTCCAGACCCAAGAGCACATTCTCTGAGTGGGACTGTCGGTTCTTATTATTAGAAAGAGCAGTCATTTTGGATGCAATTCAAGGAAATCGCCTCTGCCCTGTTGGGCATGCAGACTATGTAGTGATGTGCAGCAGTGCGCGTATTCAAATATGTATCGGTTGGAATGCGGAGTAGTACAATAATAATATTGTGGTGTATGTGTACATACCGATTTATATTTTCTTTCTATTCTGTTTAATTTTCAATTTTGATTCTTTCTGTATTTGCTTAGAATTATTGTGTGTACAATTTTGATTGGTTATTTGAATAAATAAATATTATTATTATTATGTGGCCACTAAATAAAATTGCCACGCATTTACTATTTTCGCTCGTATTTTCGGTATGAGAATCTATCTTCTATCTTCAGGCAGGTAAAGTGCAGTCCAGCATACAGGATATTATGTTGGAAGCTTGACGAAAAAAGCAGTCATATTATCTTAGTCACATTTGGACAATTGATAATCAGCATATTTAAAAGTGTTTCACTATACAATTTTATAATATTATTATTGTGTATAGTGTAATTAAATTTCAAATCAAATATGAACTATCACTAACTGAAACGATTAACCAGTAAAAACAAAGAGTTTTACATTAAAATTTAATATTTTGAATAAATTGCTTTTATTTTAGTGAAATTATTTACAACCGTTCCGCCTAAACAAATGCTACTTTAAGCCACATTAATTTCAAAGCGTTCCATTGGATTATGCCGCATGATTCAAAATAATGGATATTACCTGCGCTTAATAAATTCATTTGTAAAATTCAAACACATTATTCAAATGAATACTGTTTCGTTGTTTGAGAATCTCTGCTTGCGTGGTATGTTTTTTTCTGCTATTAATGTAGGAACTTAATATCCTAACATCCAAGTATCTAGGAGTAGATCGGTTCTTTTCATTTCTTAAAAGATCACGTATTTAGAATGATTGCTTTCAAAAAATTTAACACATCTTGTATGATGTGATGTTCGTTGAGGATGCATCGAAACTGCGATAAGCCACTGAAATTCCCCTATTAATTAAAAGTGACTTAAGATAGCCGGGATCGTCATCGGGACGCATGGTGGATGGATGAGGAGCAAGTCGTTAAAGCAAAGAACTCGTTGAAAAGCACATTGGAATGCATTTAATTTAAGAATGCTGACAAAATTAGGTCCTTCTACCAGAACATTAGCTTGTTTACTTCACAGTGCCCGGGTAAAAATTGACGGCGGCCAGCGGCAGTGACAGTCACTGCGCCGAAATATACATAGTGGCTAAATATGGAACTAACCGCCCTACGTGAATGGGCTGGCAATAAAAACACAATTAAAAAATGCCACGTGAACGCTGCGTCATATAACTACTTAAACCTATAACTTAAACTAACATTTTAATATGTGCGTGTAAGACGAGCGAACCAAAATTAGAGACGAAAAATTGTAAATCGAGGATTTTCGACATCAGCCCGAACGGGTTATATCTAGTTTAAAACACAGCGCAGCGCTCGAAAAAGAAATTCCGATGACTCCTCCCTTAATACATTGTTGTCATTAAAGCGGATAACGTTCCGGCGATCTCACTCGAAAGTGGTCGGGATTGAGTGTGCTCTCGTCAAGACCGCTCTTCTTGACCGTGGAATAGCCTAGTGCCGGAATAATCAAGTGTACCAATTTCTGTATCTATGTCTATCTATTAATGTTTGCTTTGTATATCCCATACATGTCGATAGAATCGCTGTCACAGATGTCACTAGAATTGCTCCTATAGAGGTCGCATCAATTACTGTCGCATCTATCAATGTGTGCGTGAGCAGGTCCTATATAAGGGGACGACCATACGAACCAGGACCTTCTTCTGTTTGCCGCAACCCTCTTCGCAACTCTGATCAGCACATAGCCGCTCAACTAATCCATCGACTGTGTTATGCTGCTCGATCTTCGTCAAACAAAACTTAAACTACCTACATATAACATTTGTATATTTATTATTATATTATAAAATCAATTCTAGTAAATTCCAAAGAACGAAACTAAAGTCATTCATTAACTAAACTCAACCGCTCAATCTGATTGTAAGTAATTCCGCTAACCATTCTAAATTCAATGATGTGTAAATATACATTTTATTTGCATACCAGGCAAATTCAAGGACGATTCACTCATCTATAATTTAATAGTTGTTTAAAAAAAACACATTGAAGTGTCGTGGATTTTTGCTACTACGATATCAGGTCATTAATATACATTTCAAAGTATGATCGATGGTAATGCAGGTCGTTGTATGAAGTATCTTCCGGTACTTTGTTCTCGTATTAAACAGTATGGCGTTGTTACTGGCCTCTGTCTTACTCAGTTTACCGTGTTTTGAGTTATTGCTCACCGCGTTATAATAATACGTGTTGATGTGTTTTAATACAACATGGAAGGTAAAGTGATAACTAGACTAGTTGCTTAGGACCACCATACACTCCATGCTTGTACTGAAATAATAATTCATATCAAATATTAGATTACACGGACAGTAATTAGATTCTTCCCAATCATTTATGTCATTTTTGACAGCCAACTTCACACTTGATTTAATAATAATTATATATTTTGATAGTTAATCTACTGACTCATCCCTGTTCTTCTTTATGACTGTGTCACAAAGAACCAATGCAGCAGTGGAGATCATAAGCTATGTAGACATTTTCTTCAAGCTTACGGGCTCGCGCCGTCCTTGATATCCTTGCGGGAGGCGCAGATGAGGCAAAAACTATGTGAATGTCATATGTTTCAGTTAGAGGAGCATACATGGTATTATGATGAATTTGTCTATACATGATCATTTGATACGCCTGGGGAGAATCAATCAAATGTGCACTTTATGTTATCTGTGACTTGCTATTAATATCTCATAAATTTCGACCAATCACAGTAGACGTTGCTTTGTGTGACTAAGAACCCGCTAGAGCGGGCACTATATAATAAGAGGAGAAATACATTGGATTAGTATTTTCTCTGCGTTCTGTCAACAGCATTCTCAAACCTTCAGTTACCGCTAGTCAGACTAGTGACGTCACTTCGCAACTCGCTGTCAATCGATCTCAGAATTTTCTACAACTCGAGAGATCGCTGAGAAATCAAATTTATCAAATAAATATGTACAAAATGTTGTTAAGACAATTTGACTTTATATACAATTATATAATAAATTTAATAATTAAATAATCATTAAATACGCAGACTGATAGTGAACGTGTCACTTTGCGAACATGGCAAGTTCAGTAGAGGTTGGGCTATATCAGACACATCGTGTTTTGTGTTAGCCGGACTGTTCGGAACTGTATGTTCAACATTCAGCCTTTCCTAACTCAGTACAATAATAACATCCCTGTAAACTCGTGTTGAATTTCATTAAAATAATACGAAGTATCTGCCGCCCACCTCCAGACTCCCGCCCACTAGGTGTAGTTCCACTCCAACAGCACTTATTGAATAACTTTTGCCCTTATTTGTAAAGCTAGGAGCACATAACAATGAGGACATTTGAGGCAATTCAAGCTAACGATATCGCAATAATAATTACGGATTTATTAAAGATTTTCAATTATGTAATACAGCCATATTCTGAGTTATAAAATAAAACTTCTTTAATATAATATCTATTCAAATTAAAGTTTTTTAGTTTTTTTTAAGTGTATATCTATACTACGTTAGGAGGTTAGAAAAAACAGTCGTTCTTGTGATTAATTAAATTTGATTACATTCTAAAAAAATTAAATATATTTCTTCATCCGTGCGGTATAAACTAGTGGTACAAGTGTTTGTTTGTCATTCAGACGCCATCGGTTCAAAACCCGACCAAGTTTGATTTTACTAAATTGATTTTATCAAATCTAAGCACAACTAATGCCTCAGGTAGGGCTTAGCCATCTTTTAAGGACAAAAGAAATGACTAGGTCTTGGAAGCATCGGGTTAATGATTTGATCTCCTTACAAACAAACCTGATTATTTAACACCCAAAAATTTCTCCATTATAACATCCACATACTATGCAAATTTGCGGGCTATTGCCCTGTAAGCTTCCGGGAACCGTCTATGTTCCTATGTTAACCTCCGGCATATAAGTGTTCTGGGACAAGGCATAGACAATTTGAGCTTACAGAACTGTGAAAGTAGCAACTTGACGAGTCCATATGCTCCAAATATGGAGCGGATATGGTAAATTTAAAATTAAAAATGAATAAAACAATAGACTCGATGGAAATCAATGGAATGTTTTAGAATATCAAAATGTTATATTATATTTTTTTATAAAATTTGCCTTGAAAATATCGTAAAAATTACTTCTTGGATTTTTATGGGCATGTTAAATAATCTAGTTTTCTTTTTAATGACGCAGTGGATGCTGGACGTATCAAAAAATCACGCTCAGTTACGACGTGACATAAATCGATTATTCGGCCGTGATTTACGTCTTGGCAAATTGCAGTTCCCGATAGTCTCCGGCCCGGGACCGATAGAAATCACAATTAGTTCCAGTCATGCAGATAACGAAGCATCCTCAGTATCAGACAGCAGAAGGTAGTGAGGCTGTAGGCGCAAGCTCTATGGGAGGAAGCGAGGTACGTGACCGCTGAATTTAAGAAATGTTTTCCTGAAAAATTTCCGCGATAGCTTTTTTTTTCAGTTATTTTCTACGATTTTTAAAAATCGGTTTATATATAAGCAATCTTAAAATTGTGTCCTTTTGTTATTTCGTGAGCATGAACTAGTGAATGTTAAGACACTACATAAGTGTATTTTAGGCAAAAGGTTTTTTTTTTGGCAAATGTTTGTAATTTAAGTGATTATATGAATCAATAAGGCGACTAAAATAAACAAATTTAGATTTTCTAACAATATAACTATTTTTCAATCTTAAAATAGGGTAAGATCAAGTTGCTAAATGATTTTGATGATACAGATTGACATTCCGACTGGTCAATTAACGAACTCGTATTAATGGCAGATTGGGTATTGCACAACCCACCCAATCCTGCTGGAATAAAAAGCTTATTATTATTATGAAATAAGAACCTCATTGGATAAAAAGTAAAGGCCATCAGTATTTTATATGTATTAACATATTTTTTTTATATTAAAACAGTTATATTCGTGGTATAAACTTATCTAAGCAATACACGAATACTCAATAAAACGTTTTTTTTTTTTTTTTGATGATTTCATATTATAAATTACATTTTTAAATGATGACTTTTCATATTTAATTGACATAATCCGGATGCATATACGTAAGAGTATATATTTTTTATTTAATTAATATAGCCTCAAAAATTAAAAGCCTTATTTTTACATGGATAACGTTGAGTATGGCCTCTGCTTAGGAGACTCATGTTTCGACTAACTAGTTGCTTTCGTCAATCCGTCACTGTCAAGAGACAACTGAACTGCATGTATTCACAATTGCCCAAACACATTTATGTCGGCGGTCATAGCTCAATGGTCAAAGCGTTTGCTCTGCAAGCCAAAGGTCGTGGGTTCGATCCCCAACGGATATTAAAAAAAAAGATTTGTAATCAATTTATGAGCCTAAAATACCCCTGGTTGGTGTGAATCTGATCCATCATCCGTAAAATTCCAGTCATAGCCTAATTATTAAAATTGGTGGTAGACGAAAGTCATCCCGCGAAGACCACCCATTCATAGTAAATTCCTGTCATAATAAAGGATGATGCGTGAATCTCGGGCTGTAGTCTATGACGTTGGCGGGTCAACACTCCACATGCAGCGTTAAGCCATATACACCATGGTAAGCGTCATAGAATTCCACAGATGAGACTTCACAATTACTATCACCATCTGTCGGTATTCTCGTGTATGTGCTTACATAAAAAAAAGTGTTTTAACTGCGGTGTGATATTTTATGCCCGAGCAGTTGTGCTGATTATGAGACTGTTAATTTACCAAAGGCCTTTTGTCGTGGCGAAGACAAAAGGATCACGAAGCATCGGCCGACCTGTTGATAGCGATATTACTCAGGAATATTAACGACCTAATTTCCAAACGATTCAATATTGATCACAAGGGCCCTTTGCCCGCCGGTGGCAGAGTTTCAAGCACTCCTTTTAACCCGAATTTCGCAATAAATTTTATGGCATTGAATAATATTAATTAATATTTCCTGAAACAACAGAGGGAGATGTAATATCTGATGGGTAGGCCTTCACGCTCACAAAAACTCTGAGGTTTTCTTTATGTTCATTGATCGTTGTAAGATATTCTGCAGATAATATTTTGAACACCATTTAACTCGATGAAAAATTGTTTTTATATTTTTTTAAATATATACACAATAAGGATTTTATTTCCGTGAATAAATAAATGTCAAGATAAAGACGATTATCAAAATGCTTTTTGAATACGTAGACATTTTTTTTTAATTACTTAGAACAAAGATTTACCTGAGTGTCTCTTCTTCTTCCACGGTAGGAACTCGAAAATTTGTTGAAACTATAATTATGTTATTCAAGGTACGTGTAATACTTTGTGTGATTTTTAATCGGATTAATTTAGACAATCTTTTAAATGATCGAATTATTAGTTTATCATTCGATCTTTTAAGAATCTGGTCGAATGTGAAACCTTACGCTTATCAACTACAAATTATGAAGGAGATGTACAAATGTATCTACGATATGTTCTACGTCAAATATTGATAAGCTTCTATTATATAACTAAACTTGCGCAAGCAATGTACTACTGTCGTTGTTTTAATACTCTTAACACACACAATATCCAATGCACAGATTGTCAGTCTAACGTGTTAGGTGTTTTGAAGCATCACATCAACGTTTAGCCGATTGTATCATATCGGAAATCAAGAACGCCGTCCCCGCCCATGTTTATCATCACCGCCTATAAATCATCGTGAGGGGTTATATAGGGATACTAGTACCACCCGCCTCGTATCGCTACGTCGATCCTACAAACAACCTCCCGCACGTAAATCACGTAGCTTTGGTCGCTGCGGTACCGTGATATAACGTGTCATTACTGGCGGGGTGCAAGGGTCTTGCCTCGGACCTGCGAGCTGCAAAACTTGCTGGGAACGAACAAGGGTGGGAATTTCAGTACAAAAAACAGTATCATCATTTTTTCTACCTTCAAAATCTCTGCCTTAAAAACCGAATCAAATGACTGTTTCCTTAAAGCTTCGTTAACCGCTATGATCTTTGTCACGTGGGTCTTGAGTTGCAAAACTTATTGAAAACGAGCGGAAGTGAAATTTTCAAAAAAAAAAAAAACATGTACCGTCATCATTTCCATATCATCTACCCTACAAACTGAAGCATATGTCTGTTACCTCAAATTTCTGTTATTTGTCCATGTCCGCTCTCTCAACTGGAGCATAAAGACATCTCCAACTGCTGCCATAAAGCTGTGTCAGCCACATTGATCTTCGCCTCTTTCCATGTCAGCTCCGTATCCAGCAGCTCCGCCGAGTACATTATGGATAAAGTTCCCGACGGCTTACCAGAGCGGCGAGAGAGATAAGGCAGCTATAGTTTATGTTCTCTTGCGGCATCATCAATATAAGTCACAGCCAGGTCCACCCTCAATTCCTCACCGCCTATATTATAAAAGGCTCTTTCACCTTGTTATTCCTCGTAAAGTCAAGCCATCAAGTATTCTACGCAAGCATCTGCTCTCGATCCAGGCATCGGGAGCATCGGGCTAATCTCTCGATTTCATAAAACTCATATTTATGCAATGACAAAATGTGATAAATCAATAAAACGTGCATACATATAATTTAGAACAGTAAATTGTTACTGATCTCGAAATAAGAGTAGCAGATACCAATCTTGATTGGTAACTTGTATATTTACTTTAGAAAAATAAATTTGATGAATTGTTTTATCTGCATACATATTTGACCTGTCTCTCACTGCGACAGGTCTCATTAAGATATTCGTTGACTTGTGGCAGCTCTTGCTTCAGCTAAACCCTTGCTACGACATGACTGTATTAGCAAGATATATTGAAGGATATCAGCAATTTGGTAACATAGCTGATGTGTTTAAACACTAGTTTCAACATCGACCACCCACTCCTCTACGGGCTGTATTGTTAACTGATCGAACAATAATAATTTGACTATTATTTTCAATTAAATTTTGCATTGAAAGTCATTCATTTTTAGAATAAAAACAGTATCAGGGGTAAGCTTTATCACTGATAAAATTTGAGAGAAAAGAGTGCCTCTAAAAGATCGTAAGAAGAACTCTCGTAGTTACTCAAAAAATCAGCAAACTCAAGTGGCAATGGACAGAATATATCTGTCGAAGAGACAATGGTCGATACAGAAGAAAAAAAAATGTGGTGAATTGCTCATCATCATCATCATCAGCCTGTAGCGATATAAGTATTTTAACAAGTCCGGTCACGGGTGTGACGTTAGTTGTACATGACTGGTTCTCGCGCACTACGAGCACCTAGTGGCCAGTAGTTGTGCCCCCCGACCGTGAAGAGTGTCGAATTGTGGCTGGCCCGGCGCTCGAAAGCATGTTATTCCGACCGGGCCGGAAGTTTGTCAAGTTTTCGTAAAAATATATGTGCTTCTGAAAAAGTCTGTGGGTTGTTCATCTGCTCTTCATCCTGCCACCACGCGATTCAATCACATCTTAGAGAAGAGGATGTTAATAGTTTTACTAATTTGTTTTACTAAATTGAATAAGACCCAGTCTTGTTCTTTACGGTTGCTGGTCTTATAATACATAACACAAAAGAAACTAAAAATTCATGAATAAAGTCGCAGCACTTTGTACAAGTAATGGCGTACATATACTAAACACAATTTGTACGAGGCACCCACTTTGTCACCCGTACAGCTACTGTCGCCCAAGGATTGTTGCGACAACTCAGTCGGTCGCAGTGTGGGTGAATTGAATAAAAATACTAGTCCGTCTCTGGGCTGTTTTGCTTCGTAAGTGGAAGGAAAACATCCTCCGACGGTCGTGTTGACTCTATGGGACAGTTTCTTTTTCAGAGTCGGACAAGTACTACCATCTTTCAGGAATGCAACTGAAACATATGTTACTGAAACGTTTCAAACTGCATTAGACTGGACACAAAAAAACGACTAAGTGAAATAATAATTTTATTTTATTAGAGAGACAACTTGTCTGTTGTTGTATCTTTTTTAATTTTGCACAGGTATTTTTTTTTTTAAATATATTTTTGTTGTTCCAAACGAGATAAAAGATTGATGGTCTAAAAACTGAATTTAAAAAAAACGTTTTAAGCTAATATAAAAAAATAATAATTAAGATATTTGTTCTTATTACAAATAACAAAAATAAATTATGACAAAAAGGTTGCTTAACCAAAAATGTAATAAGAAAAACGCTAAATTAATGTCTATTTGAGAGACATTTTGACGTTAATCTACGAAAAAACCGTTCATAATAATTGATTGAGCTGCATATTATTAAATTTTCAGTCGCGTGAAAGATCATCATCTAGCCAACAAATTTAAAAAAATGCAAGGTGCATTATATCAATCGTGCATATATTTGCTTCGTGCAATGCACTAATTATATATTACTTGCTTAATTTTCACGTTGATGAGAGTTTAACTAGTTGTTAGACTTTTTTCTTTGTTCAGTAACTTCAGTTGTTTTTTTTCCATTGTTTACTGGCCTGAAAACGTCTGAATTGGATATGTACTGGATACAGCCTTGAATAGAGCCGTTTCTTGCTAAGAGAGTAGAGGTCTCAAGAAGACTCTAGAAGTCTTCGGAGACTTGGAGGGTGAGAATACTGCACTCGGGTTGCATCTGTCACAGCCGGAAGACACAACTGAACCTGAGAAATTCAAGAGTTAGAGGAGCAAAACCGTCGCAAGTTTCATTAAAACATACTTTGATTTGTAGAAAAATATTGAGATTTCGATAAAATGACTTTTTCAGATTCAAAACGTAATAATAATGTACGATCCTGAAATTGGATAATATACAAAAAAAAAAAAAAAAATATGGGTACTTATTTTTCAGCTCTTAAGCAAAAAAAAAAACAATGAAGACTTGCAACAGAAAGTCCCAATGCTCATTAAACAAAATACCCAACAAATTTATAGAGTTCATGTATGAACAGGGCTTCTTTTCCGAGGAATATATCAACATCCAAGGCAAAGTGGTTGCACTGTTTTAAAGTTGAACAAGGCGGAAATATTGTTGCAGACATGGTTTAGGACTAACGGCAGTTAATAAAGCTGTGTGATGAAAATTACAATAAGACATAAGCTTTTGTTATGATCGGATAAATAAGAAGAAAATATATATATTTTATATTATATGTCATATGTAATATTATATTTATAATGTGTGTTTTCATAATATATCATAGAAAACCATGCGCATTGCAAGACAACATAACTTCTCCGTATCATTTATTAAGCCAAAAGTGATGTACTATTCAGTGTTTTAGGTGTCAGAAGTGGGATTTTCTCGGAGACTGCACACAAGTGCTGGTCTTATCTTCTATTCGAGAGTCTGGACCGTATCTTTTATTCAGTATTATACGCGGATGAATTACTTAATTTTTATTTACGAATAACCTGACGTTGTCTTTATTTTGTGAAAACATTTTATTTTCATTTTTCCGTGTCCATTTTTTTTAATTGTCATAAATAGACGCTCAAAATTTTTACCAGCTGCTATGATATTTGAGCCACGTTGATGTTCTAATTAGAGCATTCAATGTGTTGTTCCCTTTCATTAAGATGTCAATAGACATAATTTCATGTATTAAGTTTTTTTATTGGAATCTCTTCGACAGATATCTCTTGCCCATTGCCACTTGAGTGTGCCGAATTGACTTATATGACATTGTTAATAAATAAATAAATATGAATAATGTGTTTTCTTTTCTAAAACTGATTTTTGCAATGCACAAAGCGTTGACTTAAACCGCATATTGGTGTTCATGTAATAGTGCATTTTCCATTTACTCCAAAAGCTCTAACCCGTTCGTGACGAGATCGGAAATCGAGAGCTTCACCGGCTGTAAAATATCCCCAAGAGTCATTTTGTGCAACGCCAATATAACCTGCATAATATAAAATCTGGAATATTTTAACCCCAGCTTCCACGGGTTAAAAAGAAAATTATGAATCGCACGTGCATAATGCGGTCATATTTTGCAAGGAAAAATTCCAATTAAATTACATATCTAGTGGATCAATAATCTTTATGTTTTCATTCAGTTTAGTGTTCAAGATCTTTTATATAAAAATTTATTTATTATTTATTTTTATAGATTTAATTAATTTTGTTATTATAAAATGGCATATTCTTTTAAAACAAATACTCTAAATTTATTTTGAATCTCAATTGGCGGAGATTGAAATCGAGATACATACTCGAATATTTTAATTTTTTATTTTCGTCGTGTTGATAGCTCCATTATTTTAATGGAACATCTTAAATGTTTTTTTTTTCTTTCAATTTTGTCTTTATTATTCATGTTTATTAGTAATGCATAACATATTAGAAATATAAAATTAAAAAAAAAATGCTTTTAAATATTGCTTGACTTGATGTAAAAGATGAGTAATATGAAAACTATCTTACAAGTAAATAAAACATAACGCTTATCTAACATATTCATAACTTTATACAAAACTATCGATATTTAAAATAATATATATTTTTTAACAATATCCGTTACATATATGGAGCATATAGATAATAGCACATTCTGTAAGCTCAAATTGCCTTTGCCTTGTTCCAAAACACCCATATCCCAGAGGTCCACATGGGAACATAGATGGTTCCCGGAAGTCTCCAGGACAAAAGCCTGCGAACTTGGATACACTGCGGCTGTTAGCAAACAAAAGAAATATTTGGGTGTTCAATAATCAGTTTTCATAAGAAGATCGAACGAACCTGACGCTTTCGAGGCCTAAACATTTTTGTTTGTCCTTAATGAGTGGTTGAACCTACCTGAGGTATATATACGGCTTAGATTTGATTAAATGAATTGTAGTTAAAATCAATCTCGGTCGGTTTTTGAACCTATGTCGCTTAAATAACAAACTAACGATTTTACCACTGGACCATCCGGTTTTTTACTTTAGAAAAATAAGTAAGTTATTAAATATACTAGTATATATTCATACATAATGTAATGATATTCTTTGCATTCGCTGAAGCATATATTGAAAATATTTTATTACTTTTAACCTTAACAAGAAAAAATGTATTTACGTAATATTTTAACATTCACACTCCCAATGCGATATCTGAGAATATATTATTGTAAATACATTTCAAAGAGGTTGACCCTGACCTTATAAAAGAAGCATATTTTTCAGAGAAAATTATGAGCGAAATATAAAGGGTTGCTTGAAAAATGGAAGGTCGAAGAGTGTAAGAGTATATGAGTATAACCTGGGGTAGGTATTTCCATTCCGTCCCTTATGATTTCCCCTGAATACCAGAAGTAAGGAATAAGGGTAGCATTCGTGTATTTTTATTCATAATATCCTTTTTTATTCAGAGAGTTTCCTCGGGATAAAATCTACTGTGAATGGAATATTTTTATTATTATTTTCGAACCGTTTTTTTGGCACACTCAATATTTTTCTTTTGTGTGAAGTGTTTATCTGCGTTAAGAAACGATGTTATTTATGGTGAATTTATGATTCAAAACAATTTATACAGTTTTAATAACAACAACAATACAATTTCGAAACAGTTAATATCCAGACGTTTGTACATTTAATCGAACATTTTCATATGTAACATGGTAAGCGTATGTGCTTACTTAACTTCTTAGGTCACATGGCTAGATTTGGTATAGTGGCTTTTGAGCTTAGCCGTGTGTGACGAATTTTCTAGCACCAATATTTCGACCGCCATTGCAGGGGTCTTCTTCAAGATTGACGACTGTATGATGAGTTGATGTCTTGAATAAACTTAAGGTTATCAACTGACAATACTTAAAATTATTTTTTATTAAAAAAATTAACAAATACTTAGTTTTGATTCACATTTATTTTAAAAGATTACATGTTTCGGCCTCCCTGGAGACTTCTTCAATAAATAAGACAATTATTGAAGATGGTCTCCAGAGTTATTTTTTAATTAAAATTTATTAAAAATTATAATTGATGTCTCGAGGTAGTTCAGCCGTCAACCTTACGCACTTTCATGGGGTCATGTCGGAGAGTTGTTTACGGTGGGTATGTTATAAATAGCGTAACTCTGCGATCGTCGTGATGAGTACGTTCTAAGGAATGTCCCTCTACGAACATCGTGTTGAACTATGTCGTTCGTCCTTGCTTGTCTGTGCAAAATTTTAGCGTGCGCTAGAGATGAAAGCAATGCTGTTTTGAGGATCGAACCGCCATCCCTGTTGATTTTTATTGGATGTGTATTGAACTAATTGGCATTTTCCCGTTGCATTTGAGCCACGATTTCTGTTTCGAATGAAAGCTTATGTCCCGTGTAATCCAGATCTTCTACCAGCGCTGTCACCATTGGATGGCCTAGTCGGCACGACCTCACATATTTACGTAAAAAATAATAAGGCCTCATTGAAAAATCCTTTCTGGGTAGTAAGGTAAGATATTTAGTGTATAGGCTGTTGTGAGGCTATTTTGACCCTCGCCTCTTGAGCGGATAGATGCGCGTAATGATATAGGAGGCTCGTTTATTGCCCGTCCATAAATAATCGCAACCCACCTTACGAAGTACCCACCGCGGTAAAAGCTTCCCTGGCCCTCATGCGCCCTTACCGCCCTGTGGCAAGCAACTCCGCAAAATTTCATAGAAGATTTCTTCCTTTGTTTCAATTGATACGCATTCAGTGATGCCTAGATAATTTATCACCAAACAATTATTTCATTTATATACGCATGTATTTAATACATATTATGTATACTCGTATTTTTAACATAATAAACGAAAAGGGAATTTAAGGCAATACCGAAAGAGGACTTAGCAGCATGTTTTGAAAATTTGAAAAAAAAATTGACAAAGGTGTATTGCATCCGGAAGGGACTACTTTGAAGGAGTTGAAGATTTTTAGATTTCTAAGCCAATTTCCGGTTATTTTGGCCCACAGTAGTAAAATTACATAATAGTTTTTATTTGACTTTACACCTTACTCGTATTATTTGATATCAGCATGATAAAATCCTTGTTGACTTGTACCGAAAACCACGATATACAATCTTTCGTCTCTTATTTCAGTTTGCTTGCGTCCGGGCCGGCACAACGTTAGGTCGGACGAGGAAATCAAGTCTTTATTCAAAATAAATACGAATTGTGCTTCAAGAAAAAGTTCCTTTGCTTTGTGATCTGCTCCTGCATCCTGCCAACACGCAATTCGATAGCAAACTTAGAGAGGAGGATGTGATATAGTATTTACTTATTAATAAAATCAAATCAGTGAAATATGTCATATTTTTTTGCGTGTGGTCAAATATTGTAATATTTACATGTGAAATCATCATAATCAGCATCATTACTATGTCTGCTTTCATAACAGAAGTATATATGTCATCAAGAGCTGCGGCTACAAAGCTCTGTCAACTGTCTTGATTTTTGCTTCATCGCATGTTGGCTCGTGTAAAAAAACATATCCTTTAACAAGTCTTCTCTAATCATAATCTTTGAATATTTCCGTCAAAAATATTCTCTGGCAAAAATCACAAACTATTACAAATATATTATTTCTTTGCATCATATTGGCTCCTAATTTGGAGGATATTGTCACGAAAGAAAAAAAACTTCTAACAAAAAATTTATTAAAGGATGTCTTGTATTATTATTTACGTAAGTATTCTCTTTCCAGTAGGTGCAAAAGGCCGTCATACGAATCAAACATTTTTCAAATATTCCATAAACTGCCTTGTTTATAAAATTAAAATCATTTAAAAAAGTTTATTATGACATTCCCTTTTATTTGATCAGTAAAAAATAATAAAATATTCATTTATATATTCTTTAAACGTATGAATATTTTGTTCACATTGAAAAATAATTAAACTGTAAGCAATTATTTCAGTTTTAAAATGTGTTTTGCGTGCATTCATGCATAATAACCCATTCTCATGTTTTTTTTATGATCGCATTTCATCGACATGGGAGCCTTCATGAAATTAATTAATCGAGATAATTATGCAGGTAATGAAAAGATAATTAAAAATATAACTCAAACGCAAAATCAAGTACGCGTTTTTAAATATAATAAAAACGTATTCGAATTGTTTTTTCATTGCTTGTAATTGGACATTTAATGACACGTAAAACAATTTTAAGTGAAACAATCAATTTTGATTTTATTTTTTATGATTTTCGAGTGCATTTTCTTTTAAATAATGTTGTGTTTTATTTTTATGATTTAACTATTACTTCTAGTATGGTATTATGGTCGTAACTTTTATGTGCATTGCAGTCGAGTTATGAATTAAATTGGTTACCTAGTTTATTGTGAAATATTTACGAGACCATTCGAAAGAATTATATTCCATCATATTTTATTATGTTAAAATTTAAACATATTTATTCCAAAGCAGTGACATATGGCCATCATGTGGTTCCCACAAGGCTCAGTTCTCCGTCCATTGTTTTTCATACTATACACCAAGGAAATTAAGGAGATTGCTGAGAGATTCGAGAACATTGGCACAGTGGATGTCAGAAAATTGGCTCGCTCTCAATCTGGAAAAGACGGAATTACTCTTTATGGCCACAGCTCGAAGACAACATTTATTGTACTTTCAACCCTTAGCCATATGTGGAACCTTCGTCTTCTGACCGACTGTAGTAAGAAAGGCTGTCACATATTACACGAAAACAATTTTGATGATTTTCATTTTGTATTCGACTTGTTTATACCTAAATGGTGCGTTTCGTCTATAAATCTGAAGTTTTGCAGACTATTTAACATCGTATAAGAAGTTTAACCATCAAACGTGTCCCAAACATGGTGTGTTCGCTACAGCTGGTCCAATATTTCGTAGTTTTTGTCCTTGGTCTTGGAAACTTATGTGCGTGACTCGACAAGGAATGCGTGACAGTTGAACGTACTGAAGAATATTAGCAAGAATCGAAACCACAAACTCAGAAGACCACACTATCCATCCATAATGAAATATTCCAGATTTTTGTCAAACTAGGCAAAACCATCAAATCGATAATACTCATTAAATGACATTTTTTTATATTTTCAGCATTCACTTTGAAATACATTATAAATAATGAATAATTGTTTATTTAACTTTTTTTTACATCCATTACATTAAATATGACCTCTGCATAGAAGACTGCAATTTGAGCTTACTCGTAGCTTTCCTCAATCCGTTTCTGTCAAGAAACAACTGAGCTCAAACACATTTATGTAGGAGAGAGATTGGGGGGGGGGGTGTCTATTAGGGAATAATAAGAGAGGGAGACACATAGTGTTGCAATTATGAAGATAAGAATGCCTGTCTGTCTATTAATCTTATTATTCCCTGAATCATTTTTCTGAAAAATTATTAACGACTACTTTAGTGGCTCTACAATGTTCCGGTGACTACATTCTATGCATTGTTTTTGACGTCTTTCCAGGACAGCAAGATCTCGGGGGCTAAAAAATAAAACTGAATCAATTGTTTTCTTTTCCATTGCATACCTATGGAGTTTCATGAACTGAATTCAGTTCAACTGCAATGACGCTTCAAAATTGCTATCAGCAAACTTCGATCCTTATTTTTACACACTTTTCCTCTCCTCTCACTCTTTAATGTAATTGTTATACCTGCTACTAAAACATATCTACCATAGTTTTACCTAATACATGTTAAGTCTAAGCCAATTTTAGGTTAACACCTTACTCGTATTATTTGATATCAGCATAACATAGCCCTTGCTGACTGGTACCGAAAACCTCAATGTTCAATCTTTAGTCTCTTATTTCTGTTCGCTTCTCGACATGCATGTGTCGCCATATTGGCATTTTGGACTAGTTACGGAGACCGGCGCTTGTGGCGCTGGGCGACTACCCATCACGAGTGCGGCAGTCGTGTGCCGACCGTCGGCGAGAGCATATTGTATTGTAGACCGGCCTGAATGCTGTGACTAGGTCGGGCCATAAGTTTGTAAAGTTTATCTTTAAATATGTCAATGTGATTCAGAAAAAATCTGTGTGTTATTAATCTGCTCCTTATCCTGCTACCACGCGACTGAATAACAACCTTTGAAAGAGAGGAGGATGTTAACATGCTTACCAAATGTTGCAGGTTTTCAAACCTTAAATATGATATACTCAGTGAAACTTTGATATACATACCTATTTTGAAACGAATATCTACCATCGATTTTCGGCTATTCCAACAATTTGCAGTGTTTTTTTTTTAATAGTTTAAGTTTTTTTACAGACAGTCTATTTTTTGGCCCATTTATTTTTACAAACCATACACACCCTAGTGGCACGCCAAACGTTTTTACTTTTATGTTCCTCATAGGCCGCATAGTTGTAATAAAAAACATACTTTATAAACTTGTATTTACTACTACAGGCCTCGTGCTGTGTTTATTGCGATTTTTATTTTTAAATTAATAACAACAATTATAAACTCCCCGATACACGGTACATGATGCACGTGAAATAAATACCAGAACTAAACAGTGTCGTAAGTGTTCACAATTTCTTAAAGAGACATCACTATAAATGACAGGTTTTTGAGAAAATTATGAAAGAAAGGTACTTAATAAAAAATATAACAATACAATATTCACAGACATCCCTCGACATTAACGCATCATCCTTATTATAACAGGTATTCACTATGAGTGGGTGGTCTTTACCGTGATGACTTTTGTCTACCACCAATTTTGATTAATAGACTATGGCATTTTGCGGGTGTTGAATGAAATTCATATCATTTAGGGGTATTTTAAAATCGATTAAAACTATTTTTCTTTTTTTTTAATCACCGTTCGGGATCGAACCTAAAACCTTCAGCTTGCCAAGCAAACACTTTTACCACAGTGCTGTAAATGATTCGATACTATTAAAATAATAAAAAAAATGTTTTGGCTACATGGGTTACCATTGTCGAAGCATTGATGACCAATTTTTGAAATTCATTGGCATGACTATATATTAAACAGTAATTAAATTTATCAATAAATAAACGCAAATTCTGAAAATGAATTCTATGAAAAATATTGGCGCTTATGTTATTTTTGAAATTGATAAAATCGGGTGAAAAATCGCAGTATTTTTAATTTTACTAGTATCAAGTATTGCCTCGTTATATTTTTCAGTTTTTTTTCTATTAGCCGGAAATGCTTTAACAAGTTCATTTGCGGCCTAACAAGCTTTACAAAAAGCTCGTTTAATCATTTGTCAGGCCTCGTGACCTGATTCACGTGTGTTTGCAAACTCAATTACGCATACAAATAAAAACAAAACTGAGCTTTCAAGTAACAAAGCTCAATTTGTTTAAAAGTACCTTTTCTTTGAATTCACTACCTTTTAGACAATTTATGCGTGGATTATTAGCTTTTTTTACTAGATCAAAGTTCTGTTTATAGAACACTTAGTAGAAACTGCAGAGGGTGATCTAAACGGGAGTTTTTGCAACAAGTGCTTAAAGACATGAGTTGCAACTCTTATGCTGAGCTAAAAAAGGTTGCAGAAGATCGAGAAGAGTGTAGATGGAGATGCAAGATTTTGCTGCTGCGAACCAATCCACCGGATTGATACTAAGAGATATCATCTACATTATACTTAATTACTGTGAATCTTTGCACTTTATCAAAACCCAATGCACCCGTATAATTGGTTTTGAAAACAGATGCCAGATTAAAATACTGGGGGTATTATGTTAGAAATTGTAAAGAATGAAAGGTGTCAGAGCGTACAGCTGCCATATTGCAGTCAGTTAAGAGATGAAGATGGACTTGGTTCAGACATATACAAGTATGACAGATTAGAGTATTGCCTGAAGCTGCTTATTTTTCAAGTCTCAAGGCACGCTTCATTTAAGAAGGCCGTGGGGAACTATTTATAGTATGTACTAAGTGGAGCTACAGGAACCAGAAATGAAATGGAATGTGGCAAATACCATGGTTGCTGACAGAGCTTTGTGATGTCAGTTCTTAATTGTACCAAGTATATCATTCTATATACAATATACTTCTCCGATCATCCAATATCATTCTATGGTTTTTATTGTCAATTTCTGGCGTGACGACTTCTTTTGGTTGACTTAAACGTTTGGCGTCACATTTGCTAGTACTACAACAGAACTCAGTAAACTAATTTTTTATATTATAACTTTAAAATTAATTTTAATTAAAAAAATAATAAATTAAAAATATTTAAATTATTTATATTATATTTCAATTATTAAAGATGGTCTTCAGGAAGGCCAAAACATGTAATTGTTTAAAATAAATTGTGAATCAAAACTAAATATTTTGAATTTATTATTTTTTTAATTAAAATTAATTTATAAATTATAATTATGCTGTTTCACCAAGTATTGTCAGTTGATAACCTGAGTATTAATTCTTTATATTTAAAATTGATGGTGCAGAGTGCACATAGCATCAAGCTTTACCTTGGTTTTAATGATAGTTTTTACCCAAAAAATAAATGCTTAATTTGCAGACGAAATTCACTTTTTCCGTTTTCATTGATATGTACGAGGTTTTCGTTATTATATTTTTTATGTAAGCACATAAAGGAGAATACCGACAAATGGTGATAGTAATTCTGAAGTGTCGTCTGTGGAATTTCATGACATTACTTTGGTGCATATTATGTGGAGTGTCGATCCCCCAACGTCAGACTACAGCCCGAGTTTCACGCATCATCCTTATTATTACAGGAATTTACTAAATAGGGGTGGTCGTCACGAGACAACTTTCGTCTACCAATTTTAATTAATAAGCTATGACTGGCGTTTAACGGGTTAGAGATCAAATTCACACCAACCGGGGGTGTATTAGAGCTAAGAAATCGATTAAAATTCCTTTTTTTTAACCTTCGTCCAAACGCTTTGACCATTAAACTATACCCGCCAGCGTTACAGGGACATGTATCAAATTATGATTACGGTGGTTTAAATTTTATTTTATTTATATAAAGTTTGTACAATGTATGAAAATATAAAATATATCTTATTTTCAGTATTATAAAACAATTGTGTTATCCATGCTAAGTATCAATGACGTGAAAGGATGCAAACAATAAAATATTTATTTTTCAGCTAAAACTTTCGTGTTTGAAATTGAAAAAAAGTAATTGAAAATAATACGTGACACGTGAATTTTTCAAGAGGATTTGTATAGAGTTCAAAATATTTTGAAAGAGAAATAAAAGGGATTTAATTTTTCACACGTCCATTAAATCGCTCAGCGAACACACGAAGTGTATCTCTGCGAAAATTGCCAAACAAGGCAAAAACGTTAGCAATATACTCCGGGAGACAAAAAAAAACCTCGTCTAAATTAAAAACAAAACGTAGTTTTCAGCTGGAAAAACGTCCATTGAATTGTTCTTTAAACTTGCATGGAATATTTTATTAAAATGCATACCAGAACACTTTTTCAGTCACCACCAACTATTTTTATGATATATTTTGGATTTTTTCAGTTTTTCCTTCAGTTATTTTTTTCAGCTTTTTTTTCATTGAATATTTTTTTTATGTAATAATTAAAATTATTACACGTGTTATGAAACACACTTATCTATTTTGATGTACATAAATAAGGGTTATATCAACAAACGGAGGTATTGAAATCGCATCCTTTTAGTTAGTTTTTTGAAATTTGTATTAGCATTGAGATTAGAATAATTAACGGTAAAAAGTTAAGCTCACTATACACCCATCATGCATTTCTACAAAATTATTATTATTATATTATTATTATATCAGAATTTGTATAGCGCTTTTGAATACCCGAATGGTCATTCCAAAAGCGCTTCTTTCTATCTCTTGAGTAGAAAAATTTCACTATGAATGGATGGAGTTCACGGAATGACTTGATCTACCACTAATTTTAATTGATAGGCTTGTGACTGGCATTTTACGTGTGAGGAATAAATTTCACAGCAATCAGGGGAGATATAGAGCTTTGATTTTTTTTATATCTTTATCGGAGATCAAACCCATGACCTTTGTTTTGGTAAGCAAGCGAATATTGCCTATGCTTGTTGCTAGGCTCACACAAAATATGTTTTGTTTCTATATGTATTTTTTAGTTGTCACTTTGAAATCCGTTATATTATAAATAAATAAATATTTCTTACATTGTTCAAAAATGAATCAAGCACTGTTTTATCACTTGCTGGTAGAGTACCGTGGAAAACTGATGAAGCTTTAATTGAAAGCCAAACTGCAGCTTACCAGCATGTGATAGAGCAGTGCTCAGTATGACACATATTGTGCTTTTAAAAATTGCTACGTACATACAAATTTACAGATATTGTCATGACATATGTTATTTATTACATAATAAATCATCAGTAAATGGACGGTGAGATTCATACCACGAACCTTTGCAATCAATGTTTTTTCCGTAGTTAGTGAGACCCATGGCCTTTTTCTCCACTTACTTAGTTGAAAAATTATCATTTATTGTAATTGATACGTATAACATCAACTTTCAATTTGTATGTACGTGTCAATAGTTAAATTACTATAAAGATCATAAGTAATTTGTATATTTTTTCTTTTCATATCCGTTCCATATATGTAATATATGGTGACCACCACTTGCCATCACTTAGTTATGTAAGCTGCCACTGTTCATTTCTAGTTCTAGGATATATATATATATATATACATATATATATATATATATATATATATATATATATATATATTTATATATATATATTATTTATATATACATATATATATATATATATATATATATATATATATATATATATATATATATATATATATGTATCTATATATATGCACCTAAAGGTCCACTTGGGAATATACTCGTATATGGTTTACGATAAGCGACAACCTCCAGAGCAGAAGTTCATGTATTTGAAAAAAGGGTAGCTGGAGTATCCATTGCATATTTTTGGGTGATTAGTCAATTGTTTTTTAAAGGAAGTATGGTAGTAAGCCTGACATCCCAAAGCTTGGACTATTTTATCCTAAGAGACTGCTCAACCCATTTATAATAGAGTATAGAAATATACTTTAAAAGCTAACCAAATACAATTTTGGTTTTATTTTCAATTTAAGCTCAGCTTACAATAAAATCTCCACTTAACTCAAATAAGTATTATTTTATGTTCGTTTTCTTGACTTGGTATTTCCTGAAAATTTCCAGTACCCTACTGAAACGCGGCAGCCTTATCAGACGGCTGCAGTGATCTCCCCTCGCTCTCCCCTAATAAATCAAAGGCTAATCCGCTGAAAATTTCAGCTTATGACTTTAGAGTCTATAGTATAAACTCTATACAGACGGACGAGTCGACCCGTCCCGTAGATAACCCGGCTTATTGGAGGTCTACCTATCCATTTTTAGCGGAGCAGTTAACATGAATATCGAAAATTACCATTCGATCATTTATTGATGACCGTTCAGAAATTAAATCAATTTTACTTTAAATCCTTTGAAGAGAAACCATTTTTTTCGTATATGAAAGTACTTGTTACATATATGTAAGTTATTTGTTATCAAAGCAATCATTATTAAATAATTTTTCCTTAAAATATTTTCGCAATATAATATTAAGGAAATTTTCACAATTCTAATTATAATAGTTAATTTTATATGACTTTTATGGATATTTTTTCATTCAATATCACTTTCATTCACTATTTACTACAATTTGCAACCAATTAATTATATAATTTGCCACTGTCTTTGCCTTGTCTTAATACATTTGTACACCAGGGCAGACACTTAATCCTACCAAGAGCAGAGATTAATAAATATATATTTTCTTAAATGAAGCTCTGTAGGGATTTGAACTGACAGCGTCTGTATGACAAACAAACGTTTGGAAACTTGAAAAAAGGTTAAGCCTTTGCTTACCACATTGACGGTTGTAGATTTGACCCCCGACAGAGAAAAAATATTTTTTCAATCGAATTCTAAGCTCTATAAATAACCCTGAATAGTATAAATTTATTCCCTCACCCGTTAAATGCCAGCATTAAAAATTCTGGTACACAAAAGTCGTCTCGTGAACAGCATCCAATGATGTTGAACTCATTTAATAAATGGGTGATACGTGATTGTTGATATGTAGTCTATGATGCGGTGGATCAACACTTGCAGCGCTAATGTATGATATTTAAGATGGTAAGCATCATATCATCCACAGATAAAAAAAATGTATTATTAATATCATCAGTCAGTATTCGCCTGTATGTATTAACGTTAAAAAAAACTTTACTAATTTGTAAAATTGCACTAAGAAACAAAGCGAATAAGATGATAAAGAACGCCAACGAAATAATAATGCAGATATTACTCACGCAATTAAACTTGACTGAATTTTTCAAATTTTCAGTCGAAAGTCTTCTCATTATTAATTTCAGAAAAACTTGGCAATTATTCAGCCGGCGTTTCAGCCACCCTGGTGTTGGAATACTTGAACCCCGGTTCGTAATCTCGAGGACTTCAGCCGGCGATGAATAGTCTTCCATTTAGAGGTGCCTCTTAGAACTTTCGCGGCCCAAGCAGCACTAAGAGAAGCGGATCCCAAACAAAATAATGATAAAATTACATTTCTTAACCACATATCTGTTCCGAAACATAACTACCTGTTAAAAGTACACCTACCGCATGAGTTTCTATCCTTTTTGATCTTAAGTCCTTTCACATTCCAGGTACTCCCGCTATTCTTATGATGTCGTCAATCTATACTATAGGAGTCAACCAATGCACTCTGCTAGTTTTTGGATACCACTCGAGCATTTTCATTCCGCAACGACCATCATATTTTCGATAGATATGTTCTTCTCACTGCCACTTGAGTGTTTATTTGTTGGGTAGTCTCCACTACTTGATTTCTTCTTCGAATATTCTCGTTTCAGATTATTTCTTTTAGAGAGACTCCAAGCACGGATTTCTTTGTGGCACGTTGAGAGATCATTATTAAGGTAAGGATTGAATTCTATGTCTCAGCGCCATAAGGTAATAGAGAAAGGTTGCATTGGTGTTCTGAAACAAATAGTCTTAAATTTCAAAGACATGCCTTGTGACGTTAATAATGAGAACTTGTGTAGACGTTTACTGACCTCGGGTAGATGTTAAAAAACGTTAGTAAAGACGGACTCGGTATATTTAGAAAGATCCTAGTTTTTTAGTTTTTCCTCTTTTCTTGTCACGCTTGTTCATGTCTTATCATATAACGTATATTAATACACTTCTTGAAGGAGTGTCATCTCCCGGGAACATTTACTTACTTACTACTTGATGAGTCAGCAGGTGTATTATTTGAGACATATTGAGGTGTTTTTTTATGAAACTCGAGAGCGAATAGTTTGCCAAATGGCCGCTATGCAATTTTCGAGCACTGCGACTATTACAGCTTACAAAATTTCGGTGCTTAAAAAGTTGGACATTTTTATTTTTTGTAAAACGTTTTTTTTTCAGGATGCGGTACTGTTTTCAGGCAAAGTTTCCCTCGTGTTAAATGATTGTGACGCCTCGACGGCTTGCCCGGTATATTGCATGTGCAGCGGCCCTTTCGAAGAAGACTTTCTGAATGGAACTATTCACTGCGGAATCATATTAAATTTTAAATTGCACCCGCTAATCTGAATGGTTAATCTAACTAGACTGGCTGCAATAATAAAGCCTTGTTTGCGTCGCTATTTTTAAAAACTATTTTGCAAACAAAAAATGTTAATTTATTATTAGAAAAGTAATTACATACAATTCAATTACATAATATTGACTGGTATTTTATACTCATTACTTTTTCTTAATTTAACCTCACTATGTCAAATAATTTTACAATTGAGAGTCTTCTCGACGTTGCTGAAACATGTCATTGATAATAATATAGTTTTATACATTACTAATTCTGGTGGGCATAGCATAGTGGTTAAAACGTTTACTTGCCAAACTGAATGTCGTTGGTTCGACCTCTAAATGATATAAAAAAAAAAACATTTTTAAGGTCTACAAATACGGTTGGTGTGAATTTGATCCTACACCTGTAAATTTAAAGTCATGGCCTATTAATAAAAAATGGTGGTAGACGAAAGGCGTCTCGTAAAGAACAACCATTCATAGTAAGTTTCTGTAAAAGTAAGGATGATACGTGAATTTCGGGTTGTAGTGTATGACATTAGCGGATCAACACTCAACATAAAGAGTTTAACCATATTTAACATGCTCAGTGACTACAAATCCACTGATGAGACTTCAGCATCACAATCACCATCTGTCGCTATTATCCTGTACGTGCTTAAAAATTGTATTAAATGAATCGATAAAAAATCAAATATTGTGCAAAAATCAAACACACTGCTATTCACGTGAACGTAAATCTGATAGATAGCACTCTTGTATGACAAAGTCTAACATGATAAGAAGCCTCTTTGTTGGAATCACCTAAGGCTGCTGACAGATTGCTTCAGGGAAAATTTCAACACCATCCTGAAAAAGCCGTACGCTGAAACGCGTTCTATTTACGCAAAGGCCCGCGCACTTCAGGAGTTTTTAACTTTGGAATTCACATAATAACTAACGCGCGACGATTGCGAAAAGACAATAACTGAAAATAAAATTTATATTTATTTTAAATGGTTTTTTAAAAGAATAAACTCACGCAAACATCACAAACAAACTTACAGTTGAATAAATAACTACTTAGGTTTTCACGGCCAGATTTGATGATGTGGCTTTTGTGTCTAGTGGTGTGTGGCGAATTTCTTTTTACCAATATTTTGACCGCCATTGTAGGGGTCTTCTTCAGGATTGATGATTTAGTTGTGAGTTGCTGTCAGGTTCTTATATCACGAGCGTCAATAAGAGATAACAATGACACTCGTGATATAAAATAACCTGACACCAACTCATAACTAAATCATCAATCCTGATGAAGACCCCAGCAATGGTGGTCAAAATGTTGGTAAAAAGAAATTTGCCACACACGGCTAAACCCAAAAGCCACAATATGACTTACAGTTGGTTACGGAAAAGATATACCAATATTTACACAAATATTCCCGCGTAAACTTTCCATAATATATTCATCATAATTTAACAGGATTTTAAAAAAGTCGAATAACTTAAAATTTAAATTATGAGAATATTTTTTACTCCTATTGAATGAAGTTTTATTTTAATTTTAACAATTTCATTTGAAGTACTCGTAATAACAAACAATTAAGAGGTTCATAAGTAATACAAGTAAATGACTGGTTGATAACTTTTCGTGAAGGATTTACAAAAGGCTATTTTTATTTAGTTTATAATTTTGACAAGACCTGTAAGGTGTACTAAATAAATAGACTGTCGGTAAAATAATGTTAATAAATAATGTTTGATGGAAACTTAATAATGTAAAATATACTCGTATTCATGAACTTACAGCAAAGTGCCATCAATAATACAATTTTTAATACATTAGTATCAATAATAAAAATTCGTCCAAATATTTTCAATTCAATAGGAGGAATGATAAAGATCATAGTGGACCAAGTGGTGTATAGAATTGAAATAAGGGTCATAGTACGCGGCTTGCATCCCATCGTCATCCATTTATTTTTCTAATATTGATGAGAGAAATGTCATAAAAGATGTTATTTAATGTAGATTTGTATGTGTGAATCAATGGATTATAAATTTAAATGCTTATATTCAAATCCCCAGTAAATACGGTCCACGGGCTTAGAATACCCCCAGTTGGTGTGAATTTGATGCCTCACCCGTATAATGCCATTCATAGACATCAAAATTAAAATATATAATACACTTTAAGAATGCAGTGTCAAGTCTCCCGAGTACAGAATCATAAAATAATTTTGATAATTTTGATTCTTATTTAGTGTTCTTTTGAATGTGATTTAATATATTTGTATAAAATATTATTCAAATAAAATTTCAGTTGTGTCACCACGGTTGTCGAGGTGCGACTTGTCAACAGCTAAAGTCAACCAAAAAACGTTTATCATCAATCAATTTAATGCCATGTATGAGGCCCCGTAATAACTTGCGCAGCCCATGTGCGTGAACCTGCCAAAGGAACTGCAAGTCATTGTCACAGGGAAGAGAAACCTTTTACGTTGGGACATCACACTCAAATATTATGTTTCCAAACTAATGTTTAAAAAAAATCAAAGTCTTTTTTAATTTATTACAGAAAGTATTTTTACAGACATTCATAGTTGATTTTCTGTCTTTATTTTCAAAACAACGACAATAGCTCACCAAAGGCGTGGTTTTATAAGATGACGAAAAATAAGCAAGATAAGATGCAGAAAATGGTGGGGTTTAATTGTTTTTAGTACCAAAGTAACAATGCCCTAGGAATATCGAACTTATTATTCGATATTCAAAAAAATATATTTAAAACTATCCAAAAGATGCCTTGGATACTATGGCTGTTGTTTCATCAACAACCTTAACTCCTGCTCCGAAGATTAATGGGACTTTCATGAAATCAGTTAAATTGGAAACTTTATTAAATTTGTTAATATTACAATCATTTAGAAATTTCCTTTTTATTTTTCCTACCTAAATTAAGAGTGGCGATAATTTTAATAGATTAAGATGATAAAAAAAAATTCAGGGGAACATTTGGTTAGTTCCTCAAAAAAATGAACATTATTACATAAATGGTAGAGGTTTGGGTGAAAGTTGAAAAGAAGCTCGTACTGCATTTTCTTGACTTTCTTTATGTACTGTACACGTATGTGCACGTTGGAGCTGATGAAGTTTTCATAGATTGCGAAATTGCAGTCTTCCAGCAAGTGAAAGTCAGTGTGATCCATGTTAAAACAAGGTATGAAATTTTTGTTAGTTGTGAAAAAAACAAGTATCATGGCAGCTGACAAAATAGTACGACGTCAATTAGTGGGATCTGTACAGTTAATATTATATATTTAACCTATTTAGATGATATAGAAGAAAAAAATTATGTACTATTAATGTGATCACAGGGCCCCAAGTTTTCTACCCCTGATCTAACCTGTCAGTATGAGGCAATATCACAGCAAATTTTGAAACCATCCTATTTTTATATAGGATGTCAACGTCAGCATTTTATGACCCTGGAAAAAATGTGTTCTCTTGAATGAATAGTACTATAGATTATTATTATAAATTCAATAATTAAAATTTGCACACTGCACAGTCTTCTTCGTAGTATCAATCCGGTGGATTGGTTTGCAGCAACAGAATCTTGCATCTCGATCTCCATTCCTCTCGGTCCTCCGCAACCCTTTTCAGCTCAGCATAAGCGCTACAATTCATGTCCTCGAATACTTGCTGTAAATACTCCCGTCTAGGGCGCCCTCTACAATTTCTACCCTCAACCATCCCCTCCACAATATCGTGAAGAAGACCATCGTGGCGCATGATGTGACCAATCCATCGGGCTCGCCTCTCTGAGATGGTTCTTATTAGGTGCCTATCTTCCTTGCTTATCCTGAGAACCTTATTGTTCGTGACGTGGTCTCTCCAGGAGATTCCGAGAATTCTTCTGTACGACCACATCTCAAAGGCCTCTAGTCTTTTTTTATCACTTTCAGATAAGCACCATGTCTCACAGCCGTACATTAAGATGCTCCAAACAAGTGTTTTGGCAAGTTGCTTGCAGAGCCCTAAAGTAATATTCTTTGACTCAAGAATTTTGGCTTTTTTATTGAAAGCTGGCCTTGCTTGATGTATTTGACTGTTGACCCCTCTTTTTGTTCTGCCATCCCAGGTGATCGTACTTCCAAGGTATACAAATTCTTTTGCATCTTTTAGGGGTACTCCTAGCATACTGCACAGTAGTGTACAAATAATGACTTAAAAATTTGACAGTCAACATTTTTATTTATATTTATTTTTTATATAAACTTGTATGTTTGCATTATCCTGTTTACTGTTACAAATCACATTGCAATACTTATATCATACGAGTAAATGACTCATTTTTGGTGTGGTAAAAATACTCGTTAAGTTAAAATTAAAACCAAAAATACCATTAACAAAAAACTTTTAATGCCTGGATAAGGAGCTTAGACAACACGTTTTGGATATTTCAACCTACGTTGCATTCGTCTTGAATGTATTCAAGAAAATCATCAACCATGAATGACTCTTTCAACGATGGTTGAAACATCAAAGTAAAATAATAATTCATCCACACCCAAAAGACATCATTCGATAGCTGGCCAAAGAGCCTAGTTGTACTATTCAAAGTTGACATGTGTCCTCAATCCAGAAAATTGAAAAATACAAAATAAGAAGCTGTCGGAAATTTTACATAGAATGTGCTCGCAGGACGCAAAATTGACATGAGATAAAACGAAGACCATGTCGGCTGACAGAGTTGTGAGACGTCAGTTTGTATAGATGAGATATTCCAGTCAAGGGATCAGATATAAAAGATGATTATCAAAATTGCATAAAAATCATTTTGGACGTATTTTCATAAAAAAAAATATGTTTTCATGAATCTCAACTCCATCGCATCTTTGCAAGTGTCTGCAATGCAATGTGGTAAAAAAAAATCAGGGATATTTCAGGGCCGTTTCAGGCGCCGCGGAACCGAGATTCGAGCACAAGGGTCGTCGGCCTCTGCGCTCGCTAGCCACGCTGAACTTCATACTAGACAATTTATATTTTTGGGAAATTTGTACGTCCGGCTTACTGGCGCGCGCCTGAGACCGGAAATTGTTTGACTAGAGTGCACCGAAAATTGTGAAACCGTGAAACGGCTGCTTAAAGTTTAAATTGTGGCCAGTCTTAAATATTTATAACGTCGTGAAGCTATTGTTTATTCTTTACTGGACAAACATTTTCTCGAGCTCGTTTCGTTCGTGATAATAGTTTATGATAACTCGTCAGTAAAGAATTTATAATTTCTCTTTTATATTTAAGTTCTTCTGAATTTATTTTTCTCTACTGAATTTAAACCAAAAATTAACGTTACTCAGTTTTGTCAATTGTCGTAATTCGTGCATTGACCCAAGACATATTTTCGTCTACAAGACTAGTTAGAAATATATATAATTCCTGACTTTTTTCAGAGCAGAAGCCTGAAAACTTGAGCAGACGTATCCGAGGCATATTTTTAAATTGATTTGTCAATCATATATTTTATAAAAGAAACTAGAGAGTTAAGCCAAAGCTGACCATTTTTTTATAAGCAGAAACTCAAACAGACCAGTGACGCGTCCAACATTTAGTAAGAGCCTAATATTGTGCCCAGCTGAACATTGGTGATTTAAACAGAACCAGGCTAACACTGTTATTGCCGCTGGACTAATTTTGAAATGATGTATTTACTACTCAATAAAATACTGAAGATTTGAGGATGCATTTAATAATTGATACACAAACATACAAAGGAAAAACAAAGCAGCTAGTCAGTCACACGTGGCGTTAGGTGCTATGCAGTATGACATAATTTGCAGTTAGACAAGAGTGACTCTCCCTGTTGCAGCACTTACCATGAGTTTAATTTGCTTTGTGCTTTGTATTCTTCCGACTCCTCTTTCAAACCTTTACTATTGTAGTTGGTAATTAGTATTTTTTCAAATTAACGTTTGTGCTTCGGTGAAACACCTAAAATATTTCAGCTAAGCGAATTGATGCACATGCTATATTAACTTTGATCTTACTCCATTACTTTATATTTATGTACAATATAATATGTAGAAAAATTAGACCAGTCACAACAAAATAATTGATAAAATAAGAAAGGCTTGCGGCGTCAAATATGATGTGCGATGGGAAAAATCAAGTGCTGGAGAGATCACCTTGTGAGAATGTATGGTAGATTTGACATATGGTGAAATACTATTGAGCATCTGACTTCTAGAAAACCACCATAAAAAATTAACATTCGTGTCCTAAGTTTTGTATTATAAAAGGACACAGTCGAATAGAATGTACTCGTTGGTCCATGGAGGTTTACAGAGCTTTGTGACGACAGTTTGTGACGACCATATGCTCTTGTAATGAGCGGACATAGTATGATGATGAATATGTCTATGTCTATGCAAAAGCACAAGAAGAATGTTCTCACTCAAAACCGCTATTCCATACATTGTTACTGATCCAAAATTTGCATTGAAATTTTTTTACCGAAAAATTCAGTGAAACTGTCCGTAAACACCGCAGTACATGTAATATACTACAGCCAACCCTTTGGGCGAGCAGACTGTTAATAAAAATGCAGATAAATTCGCGTGGCCAAGTTGTTTATAGAAAAAAAAATCTACCGCTTCCATAGAGTAATACAACTCCAGATAATCGACCAATGTTCGCCGGGCGCATTGTTCGAAAGCTCGGAACTTTGCCGTTCCGCATTTTTCATTAAAGTTTGTGATACATCGCATGCACCTGATAATAATTTCATAATTCCCACGAGGATGAAGAAGGAACACAGCAAACATATTATACACCCTTCGTTTAACTTGAGGGCGAGGATACTACGGAATATCGTAGCACGATATCGCGTTCACAGACGACCGATAACAAAACGAGCATTTTGGAATCGCTCGTTAGGAATTGTTGGGTTGCTACTTACTAATACTAATTGATGTAATCGTTTCATGTCTGGAGCAAATGATCGTCACAAACTGCAGCAACTGAGCTCTGAGAGTGTCTACCTTTTTGCCTCATCACATATCAGCTCTGCTTACCTAAGCTTCACGGAGTACATTCTGTGACAAGTACTGACGGCTTTAATAAAACACGTAATAAAAGAAAATATTTTATTGAAATAGTGTCCCTATGTTGAAAAAAAAAAGTTTATTTTAAAAATGACCTAATATACGTGTACATCTTAAGCGTTTGCTTACAAAACAAAATATCGTAGATAATTCAATAAAAAATATTTATCATCCAATTTATATGCTCTATAAATACCCCCAGTTTGTAAGAATTGATTTGTCAATCATAAAATGTTAATTATAGCGTATTTATTAAAAATGATGCATGAATGCTGGGAAATAGTTTATAGGGCTGGCGGATCACATTTTACATGCAGCTTTATTTTAGAACATATTTGTACCTCAAAGTACACTTGGGAGTATATTTGGTTTCAAATAACCTCCTGAGCAGTTGTCCGAGTGCTCGAAAAGGGGCATTCCCTAGCTATCCAAGGCATATTTTTAGGTAGTTTGATAGAATAATTCATCACTCATTTTAAGAGGTATAGGCTTATTAATCTACAGTTACATTTTTTTAACTTCCTGTACTTTGGCCTACGTCAGTAACATTGTATTTGGCGTAGCTCCAAGTGCACATAAGACTTGAGACAAAGCAAGGATATTATAAGCTTGTAACACGACAATTTCCTGCCAATTATTAGATTGACAAGAGATGCCAAGATTCACATTCGTAGAATGACATGTTCGCTTGTCGTACATGTATGTGTCGCCATATTAGCATTTTGGACAAGTCCGGTCACGGGTGTGACGTTAGTTATATAGATGTATATAACTAACTCTCATATATGTAAAATAATCTCAGTCGCGTGCCGACAGCGGCGCAAGTCATATTGTATTGTGGCCCGGCCTGAATGCTGTGGTCAGGACCAGAAGTGCTTCAAAAAATGTCTTGTGTGTCTTATGTGTTGTAAATTTGCTCCTCATCTGGCCACCACGCAATTAAATAACGAACTTAAAGAGAGGAGGATGTTAAGTAGAATTGGGTTAAAACAAGCGTTCTTGTAGTGGGCACTTTTATTTGATTGAGAAGCTTCAAGCAGATATCACAACATAACCTTTACATTTTATGACTGAACAATTATTTTCCAAGTGTCCCAGTATACTACACAAATGATAAATTAAGATCGCACTTTCATCTTTAGGCATCATTGCAGTAATCAACCTACCGTGATTGTATAATCAGATACCTCCAACATACAGACTAAAGTCACGAAGCAGCTTTCTGAGATGCACACAACGTCTCACATCCGGCCCCAACAATGAGAGACTCCAGCTCTGGCAACAAGTCACATCAGAAGATTTCACTACTACAAAGAAAGGCCTCTCAATTGGCAAGAACCTTGACTTGCGGACCTGGAAATCCCTTAAAAGATTAAAAATCGGAATTGATAAAGCAAAGGACACCCTTAAGCGGTGGGGAATGCTTCGGCATTCGACGCAGACCGCCTCACACCTAAGATCCATGTGCCCAACAAGCTGCATATCTCAAGACCTAATGCCAGGCAACACACGGCGTATCGATGTTGCCAGATACTGGACAAGAATAATTTGACGTTGTTGACACGAAGAAGCAAAATTAATATCACTCGCACGTAGATTACTTTGTTCTTCACCTCACGCACTCGACACGTGGTATCAAGGCAAATATGGCGATAATGGGGCGTAATGTAAAGTTTGAGTGTGGCCCTAAATCTCAATATTGGTGCCCCCTAAATGAAGGCCACCCTCGGGCATGAAAGATCTCCTAAGTGATTGAATTTCAGGGCGAGCAATGGCCGGGCCGTTAAAAATAATGAAAGCAATTTTCGTCAGTTTTCCACGATATTAAATTAGGCACGAAGTGTTTTTTTTTTCAGTATGAAACCACTTTGAAACTTAATGCGATAATACTATTAAAGTACGGGTAAAGGTTAAGGGCGCAGTTTATATTTATTTTATTTATAATGAATACTCATTGAGATATATATCTAAGCACAAACGAGTATATATTGGCATCAGCTCGATACAGCCCTTTGTTTGTGTATTATTGATTTGAAAGTTAGCGATTTTAATGTTTATCTTTTAACCATCTTGTTATAATCCAGTCCATTAAAAAATAATATGTTTTAATGGCAACGAATGTGAAACTTTCGCGTAGTTTTCAAAGTCAAACGATCACAAATCAAGCACGATAAATGGCACTTAAAAATGCGGACGGTCAATAAATCTTTATTTTTTGTACGGCTTCAACCGACACAGAGTTACGTAATAACCAAAAATAGTTTTTAGAATGGCTTTTTGCAACTACAAAAAATAGTTTTCTTCGATAGATATACTATACATAAGTATATAAAAGTAAACTCTTCAACATATATACAAATATATTTTTAAAACATACATATTTTTAATTTAATTTAAATAAAAAAACCATTTAATTTATAAAATGGATAACCTTTTTAGATTGTACGTTTTAATTTAGTAAATAACAAGGAAATATAATTATCGTAAGTGCCTTTTGCATTACCACTCACGAAATATTAATTATTTATACAGAAAAAAATGTTTCGCTCTTTTCGCTTATGTGGTGGAGCCATTAGAGAGTGGATATATTTAGTCTCAAGACACACAACTCATCTTCTTCACCGTCGGAGAAAAAAATTTAATAATCAATATTTATTTATTTACCTTGTTTTTACATGGATCACGTTGAGTTTGAGATCTGTTTATGAGATATTATACAGTTTCGACTAACTCGTAGCGTTCTTCAATCCACTGTGAATCAAAACTAAATATCTTAAATTTATTATTTTTTTAATTATGCAGTTTCACCAAGTTTTGTCAGTTGATAACCTTAACTTCACTGTCAAGAGACAACTGAGATGCGTATATTTCGTAGGTGGCCGAACACATTTATTTAGGAGTTACGGGCTTGAGGGGAGAGGGGGTGGTGTCTATCAGGGAATAAAAAGATGCATTATTATCCCTTGTCATTGTATGGCGAATTGCATTTTATAAAAAAACATTTCAAATATATTTTAATCACAAAATACCACTACTTCATTCTGTCAGTTGATGTCATCAGTGTATATCTCGAGACACCAATGCACCCGAAAGTCTACCTAGGAACAGCGGTAATTTGTCGAACTATGCAACCCTCACGTAACCTATAGCAACTGTCAAAACAAAAAAAGGCATCTGCAACGCCGCGTCTCATAATTACTAACATCCTCCTCTCATTAAAAAGGTTGTTATTCAGTCGCGTGAGGGCATAATTTGGAGCAGATTAATAATACGCAGACTTTTTCCGAGCATATTTACAATAAACTTTACAAACGTATGGCTCGACCTAGTCACAGAATTCAGGCCGAGCTACAATACAATATGCTCTCGCCGACTGGCGACACACGACTCGCTCCACGCGCTCGTCGGCGCTGAGGCTGTCGCCGAGCGCCCAGTGTCATTCTATAGAACTAACGTCACCCGCGACCGGACTTGTTCAAAATGCCAATATGGTGACACAAATGTGTGACCAGCAGAAATAAGAGACGAAAGATTGTATATCGAGGTTTTCGGTAACATTCAGCAAGGGCTATATCATGCTGATGTCATTACTTAAATCTAAAACATATACTAACATATTTATATGTGCTTGTCAGACGAGCGACCAAAAATAAAAGGCAAAAAATCGCATATTGAGGCTTTTTGGTACCACAATAAAAGGGATATATCGAGATGATATTATGGTTTTTAGTGTGATGCCAAGATTCGGGATTGTTCAGATGTATGAGGGCGATTACCCATATCGTATCATTTCAACATTTCATCAAACAAATTCTTAATAGTTTGATACTTGGAAACTATTCTGTACATTGTACAATGTTTCAAATACATATTCTCGGGTACATAATCAGGAAGAACTGATGCGATGCAATACGAACTTTATAGCGCTATGAAGCTTTATACATCGTAACAAAAATAATGTATCATAAAAGGTACATTCGAATTATTGCCAATAATGGATGTAGCGTGAGGGACATAATAATGGAATTTATTATTATGTAGTGTCATACGAAATGACCGTTAAAAAGGTGGGTAGAATCCTTTTTTTATATCACATGAGTAAAAGCGATTTTTTTTTTATTATTTGGAGCTTTGGAGTAATCACACCTCACAAGTTACCTTAAATATTTAGTCAATAATGTCTACGAAGAATTAAATTCGAGATTGTTACAGTGTAATATCAAACTGTTGCATAAGAAATAGATTGACCAGAATGATGTAGCCCTTGCTAACTGGTACCATAAAAATCGATATACAATCTTTCGTCTCTTATTTCTGTTCGCTTGTCATACAATTATGTGTCGCCATATTGGCATCTTGGACAAGTCCGCTTACATGTGTGTTAGTTATGTACATCGCCACTTACGTCGCTGGTAACCGACCACGGGCCGCACGGGTCAGTGGTGTGCTAACGGCCGAAAAGGTCACATTACGGCCGGCCGACATGTCATTCCGCCTAGGCCAGAAGCTTGTAAAGTTTATCATAAATATATGTCAATGTGCTTCTGAAGTCTGTGTTATCAATCTGCTCTTAATCCTACCATCACGCGACGGAATAACAACTTTTGAGAGAGGGGAGGATGTTTAGATCAATTTGACTAACATTTAATTAATATATTATTCACATTTATTGGTACGAGTGAAACTCACAGCATTTGGTTCAAAAATAATTTATTAAACTAATAATATTATGTATAAAACATGACCCCGGTAGGGTTGAGCCACCCCTTAAGGACAAAATTAAATTCCAGGCCTCGGGAGCGTTGAGCTAATCATCCGATCTCTTTATAAAAAACTACGAATTATTTACAACCCAAACATTTCTCTGATACTACAGCAGCAGTCTATGCAATTTCGCAAAATCTTGCTCTGGAGGCTCCCAGGAACCATATAAGTTCCAATGTGGACCTCTGGGTATGCAGGTGTTCTGGGACAAACCATACACAATCTGAGCTTGCAGAACTGTAAAACGGATATTTGCGGTGTCCATATGTACGTAAAAACATGGGGCGGATATGTTAAAAAAATGTAGTGCTTACATTGTTTCAGTATATATTGTATATATAGAGTATTACCATCGATTTTAAATAATAGAGAGACCCAGAAGAGAGTTTTTTATTTTTTTAGCGCATAACTTTCTTTTAGGATACAAGTCTTTCTTGATATTGCTTTTCGTAGACAATCTGAACAGTTCATTTTGAATAAGAAAAAAACGATTCTTAGATTAATGTTAATAAATAAACATATTGCTTGCATAATCGTATGCAGGATAGCACATTCAGATAGACCAGTGGACTCTATGACGTTCAGCCAGGGTGGCTGGACGCTGCATGCAGGTAACGTGTGTTGCATTTTTATTTGTGTATGGGTTAGAGAGATTGCAAAATGATAGTTATCTGTTTCATGAAGAGACATAGATTATGCGAGTATGAAGGAGGAAACACAGACGCAGTAAGAGTATTCCAGAGCTTACCGGTGGCACTTAGGAAGGAACTTGGATGATGCCAATTCTTGTTTGAAACGCATTAACCATGTATGGATGTTCAGCAAATATAAAACTTGTTTGTCGGTTGTTGGTGGGCGTGGGCAAAATCAATACTTTAAGAACGCAAAAGAGCAATGATGGTAATGATAATAATGGTAAAAAGACTAAGTGAACCAATATAGTGCCTGTTTTCCGTTGATTCCAGGTTAGACGTAAGGAAGTCATTGATTATCAAACTATTAATATTTTAAATTAATAATGTTTTCTTTGTAAATACGAACTTTCATTTGGGTCCCTCTATTATATAAAATTGGTGAATATTGGACAGTCTACGCTTTGCATGTATTTCAGTTCGATAAAAACGGGACAATATGCTTTGTGTGTTTGCCTTAGATCGATAAACACGGGCCAATACGGCATTTCTGAACGAGGGCCGCGGTCATTTGTCTGGCGGGTGTCCCGCGGCCCTTATTGATGTGCGGTCACCCTTATATTTATTTAAATATCGGTTTTCGATACTGAAAAAGCAACACGTGAAAGCACCCTAAAAGCCTCCTATAGTTCACCCCATACATCCCAAAACATGATGTGACCATAAAATAAATAATATTTATTTATTTTAATTCTTAAAACATAATATATTTATTATCATTTTATGACTTATTAAGAGAAAAAAATTATGGCAATCCTATTATAACTTTGAAATTTTAACTGTTATTCTTCATTGCATACACACTGAGCACTACGACATTTCATATGTGATTAAATTGAGAAATTATCATAAATGGACTTGTTCGAAATTTAAGCAGATTTAAAGGGTGTTATAGCAATTATTCACATATATTATCTTTGCTGAATTTTTTTATTAAGTGAATAATTTAGTAGAGGGTGCCCTACACGGGAGTTTTTGCAGCAAGTGTTCGAGAACATGAGTTATAGCTCTTATGCTGAGCTGAAGAGGACTGCAGAGGATCGAGAGGAGTGGAGATCAATATGTAAGATTTTGTTGCTGCAAACCAATCCACTGGATTGATACTACGAAAAAGATCATTTAGTTTTAATCCAACCAAAGAAGTGTTTATTGTAGATGCGCTAAGAAATTTATTCCAAAGAAAACGACAATATTTTTATTTTCATTCATTGTGAAACTCTAATTCCAAAACATTTCTGTACCAGGAGGTTCATTTGGGAAAATACATGGCTTCCAATGATAACCTGAATATTTGAAGAGCAGCTGCTGTAGTACACGAAGAATATTTTTGGTGATTTCTAAGGATTTATTAATACAGTGATTCCCAAATTTAAAAAAAAATGATAAATGTAATCTCCACTTGTAATCTCCCAAATCTACCCACAAATACAAGGATTTTTCTCATGCAGCGTTCAGCCGTCCAAGCTGAATGACAAATTTCAAATATTAAGAGTCAATAAAGTTTATATAAAGCCGGTCTCGCTTCCAAAAAACTAGGCGTATTATATATCACGTCCGTATTTCAACAATACACTAATTTTTCTTCTATATAAAGGACAAATCCGACCTGTTCTTGAATACGGCAGTCACCTTTGGATTGGAGATCCAAAAGACCTTCTTCACTTAACTGAATCAGTTCAAAGAAGAGAAATTCGTTTGATAAACAATGACACTCTTACATCATACAATCAATGAGACACATGCGTAAGATTGGTTCACTTAGTCTTTTCTACCGTTATAACCACATTCGTTGCTCTGCGGAACTTAAAGAACTAATTCCTCATGCACCCACCCACAACCGAAGAACTCGTCACATTTGCCGAACATTCATACAAGGCGTGTTGCCAAGGAACTGGCACTTTTCAAAGTTCCTTCTTTAATGCCACCGGTAAGCTTTGGAATGCTCCCCCAGTGTCTGTGTTTCCTCCTTCCTACAATCTGGATCTCTTCAAGAAACAGATAAATATACACTTGCAATCTCCCCAATCCACACACAAGCACGAATACAAAACACAATTCCCGTATGCACCATCCAGCCTCCCTGGCTGAGCGTCATAGAGTGCACTGGTTCTGACCGGCTGTGCTCTCCTGTATGCGATTGCATACAAAATCTAATTTTTCTAAAGTATTTTTTTCAGGACAATTATTATTCAGATTTGTTCATACCTCATGGCGACTCTCCAGGTACATTTCTCTCGCTTTGATGCGGTGTTGGACGCCGGGTAAGCCTAGACCAGTAAAGTGCCTGCTCTGTATTTATTTTCGTGCAAATTTTCATTCGTTTTCGAAACTTTGGATTTCACAATGTTTGCAGGTAGAGAGAAGCTTTGACCCGCGCTTGAAGCCTAATTGGAGGTTGCTCGTTGCGGTCTCATCGGAAACTGAAAACTCGATAAGAATACTTAGAAGTTTTGTTTAATTAATTATTGCGAATATTGACATTATTTTTAAGAAGTGAAATTCAGAAAATTGTACTGAATGGCATTTTGTAGACAGAGTAAATTACTTCCTTTACTATTATATAATTGTATTAAATTTAAAAATATTCTTTCTATTAGATTAATGTGTACAAAAACTGATACATTTGTGTAATTTTTAATAAAGTATTCCCATATTTTTTATTTTGAAAGGAATATTTAATCAGAGAGTAGAAAAACATTATCGTGTAAATATTATATTGTGGCTTTAGGGTTTGGCCGTGTGTGGCGAAATTCTTTTCTCCGATATTTCAACGAAGACATCAACCCTGAAGAAGACCCCTGCAATAGCGGTCGAAATATCGGAGAGAAGGAATTCGCCACACACGGCTAAACCCAAAAGCCACAATATCAAATCTGGCCGTGAAAACCCAAGAATTTATTTTTGTGTAAATATTACTTAAAAAAAAAAACTTTAACTATGAAATGACAATACTTGGTGAAACCGCATAATTGTAATTTTAAATAAATTTTAATTAAAAATTTATAAATTAAAAATATTTAGTTTTGATTCACATTTATTTTAAATGATTACATGTTTCGGCCTCCCTGGAGGCCATCTTCAATAATGAATGATGAATTATTGAAGATGGTCTCCAGGGAGGCCGATACATGTAATCATTTAAAATAAATGTGAAACCAAACGAAATATGTTTAATTTTTTTTTTTAATAAAATAAATTTAAAATTATAAAAAATACTTTGTTGTAGATAGTTTCTAAAATATATCAATTTTTGAGTATCTTAATTTCGATTTTCTATTAAGTGCTCGTAATTTTCCACTCAAATATAATATTTTTTGGTCAGAATATATATTTTTTTGCAATATTTACCATTTTATACCCATGTATAACTATTTTTAGTAACCCAAGTCAACCTAACCTAACCCTAAATAATAAATCTTTGTACACCTTTCTTCTTTTTTTTTTAATTTTTTTATATCATCTTTATGGCTACTTAATTCTGTAGGTTGCTATCATTCATGCATCATCCCGAGACTTTTCTATAATTGAAAATCTATTTGATAACATATATGGTTACTGACGAACCCCGAGACAGAAGTCCGGGGATTTGACGACACGGCAGCTTTAGTATCCGTGGCATACTTTAGGTCATTTGTTCTTCGTTTATTTTAAATATGTTTGAAATCGGATGATTATCCCGACGCTCCTGTAGCCTATGGACCGTTTGATCCTAAGGATCAGCTGAACTTGATCAGCGACACTCAGTTAGCAATGGGTGGTTGCCCATACAAGTTGTGCTCCGCGTACAACGTACGCGTATGTTTTCGTTGGTCTTTTGATTTAAAATCGTCAGCTTTTTTTGCCGCTCCTTGAATAACGACAATCACGCTAACGATGTGACATTACCGCTGAGCAACAGGTTCTTGACTTTTCTAAGTACTATCATTATAAAAATCTTATTTGCAAAAGTCTTACAAATACTATCAATTAAGTATTTTCTATGATTTCATATGAATATAAAAAACATTTTTTGGCATTTATTTTAATAATTTTTCGTGCAAATTTTATTCAAAAGTGTACGATAATGTAATTTCTTTGTTAATGCAAGCAAATCTCTCTCAAAATCATAAAATACACGTCGGCACACACTTCACAAGAAGGGGCTGAACATTTTCCCGCACCGGAGACACTCTGAGTGAAAATGATTAACACTTTGTATGCCATAAAAACGTCTCACAGGTGTTTAAAGGAAATGTAATTTCCATACGCGAGCCTGAGATTAGCCCCGGCAAGGTGAGTGGAGAGAAATTAATTACTCCCAACACCTGCACGATAAAAACGCGTTAATCACTTTGCATGTGATTGGCAAGGAGAAAAATTAGCCGCTGAAATATGCTCACCTGCGTATCTGGGGTCTGTAATTTGCAAGTAATGACTGTTATTAAAAATTTAACCGCGGGCCTTAAATCATGTTTTACAAGTCAGATTTTTTTGTTTTGTTTTTCACAGAAATGTGAGGTTTCTTATGTGTAAATGTAATTATTAAAAAATCGGCTATTTTTTTTTATTTTCAGATATTTTTTGCGAATAATTTCAGCAAACAACAAATCGATATATAGATACAAATCCACAGAAAATATTATTTTAATTGATATTTCTGTAGTCAATATCTTAGAAATGATATGGATCTTCAATTATCTATCAATTATCATAAATATTGAAATATATTTTTAAAATATGTGGCGGAATAATCAACTGTACAAATTCTGTTTGTCTTGTATGTCCCATATATGTCGCTTTAATATTTATAAAATCAATTCTTGAACTTTCCAAAGAACCAAAATAATATAATGAATTAACTAAGCTCTTGATTGTAAATAAGTCCACTTACCATTCTTAATTCAATATTTTGTAAATATAAATTTTACATGCTTCTTCGTAGTATCAATCCGGTGGATTGGTTTGCAGCAACAGAATCTTGCATCTCGATCTCCATTCCTCTCGGTCCTCCGCAACCCTTTTCAGCTCAGCATAAGCGCTACAATTCATGTCCTCGAATACTTGCTGTAAATACTCCCGTCTAGGGCGCCCTCTACAGTTTCTACCCTCAACCATCCCCTCCACAATATCGTGAAGAAGACCATCGTGTCGCATGATGTGACCAATCCATCGGGCTCGCCTCTCTGAGATGGTTCTTATTAGGTGCCTATCTTCCTTGATTATCCTGAGAACCTCATTGTTCGTGACGTGGTCTCTCCAGGAAATTCCGAGAATTCTTCTGTACGACCACATCTCAAAGGCCTCTAGTCTTTTTTTATCACTTTCAGATAAGCACCATGTCTCACAGCCGTACATTAAGATGCTTCAAACAAGTGTTTTGGCAAGTTGCTTGCGGAGCCCTAAAGTAATATTCTTTGACTCAAGAATTTTGGCTTTTTTATTGAAAGATAGCCTTGCTTGATGTATTCGACTGTTGACTTCTCTTTTTGTTCTGCCATCCCAGGTGATCGTACTTCCAAGGTATACAAATTCTTTTGCATCTTTTAGGGGTACTCCATGGCCAAAAGATTGATATGATAAGGTTTGCTGACGACATTGCTCTGATTGCTGAAACTGAAGATGAACTCACTGAAGCGCTGACATCCATGGAAAACATATTTAATTCTAACTACAATATGAAGATAAACAGCACAAAAACCAAAGTCATGAGAGTAAGGAGTACATGCTTACTTGTAATTAAATTCTACGTGACATTATACAGTGTTATTCATTATTTCTCCTTTCTTTATGTTCGGAATGTTTGTGTCTCCTGACCAATCACATCCCAACACGAAAACAATTTTTTCTCACTAATCCGCGACCAAAACACACACAACCACATTCCTACATATATAAAAAACAAGTTATTGTTAAATTGTATAAAAAAACAAAGATTTTTAAAATATTAAATTTTTTGTTTCTCAAGATCATTATTATAGTAAAACGTAAAGTAAAAAGAGTAAATTTAATGTTTAATTATAGAGGTATATATACATTTTTTCTTTATACTATAAAGTGTAATTTTTAATATTTATATAATTAGAATGTAAAGCCATCATACCATCTACATTATTTTTTATATGTTTGTTCAACACATCTGTCTGAGATATTTTGTCATCTTTAGTACACAGCATCTTCGTTATAAAATTACACAGCATAATAAACAAATTACATCATTGCCACTCCAGTGCTTGCAAGATGCTGGCAGTGTATCCTCCGCATTAGGAACAGGCACACCTAGTTACGAGATTCGTATCACCCTTCATCTTAATTTGCCTGTTGCATTCCTCGCACGAACAATAATTGTTTCTTTGAGTCAATTAGCCGTATTATACGACAGCGTGGGTATCGTGATTCTCCACTTCTTTGCACGCCAGGTCTTGTACAATTGCTTTAACATACAAATTTACTTTAAATAAAAAACTAACAAAATTCGGTTGTCTGCCCGGGACGGAACATTCTGCGTCCCTTGCAGGTCCCGGACAGACTCCGACTGCGGTCGCAGTGACAGTTACTGCCCCGAAAACTACTAAGGGAGCAATGTTGAACTATACCGCACCACATGACATTGCTTTTTTTTACATACATACATTAATTTATTATTGTAAATTATTTACCTTGTTTTTGAATGGATCACTTTGAGTATGGCATCTACTTAGGAGACTACAGCTTCAACTAAATCGTAGCCTTCCTCAATCCGTCACTATAGAGAGACAACGACGAAGTCACTTTCAACAACAAGAGAGTTGTCTCTTGACAGTCACAGAATGAGTAAGGCTACAAGTTTGTCGAATCTGCAGTATCTTAAACAGAGGCTGTACTCAACATGATATAGAACAAGGTTAATAAAAACAAATTTATCATTTTTATCGAATTGAATGCTGAAAACATTTTTAAAAAATATATTTTTTATGTCAAATTGTTTTCGCTGATACGTTTCAGACATCTCTTGCGTAGAGCCTCTTCATACACGAATACCTCCCGCGGTATTACGTAGTCGTCATACCTACGCGCCTCCCCCATTATGATATTCCATAAACCCTTCTCTGTTCCAAACTTCTCTTTGTTAAGGCTCTTGTTTTGAGTGAAAGGTGAGCGCTCTGTTTGACGTCAAACTATTCTAAGGCTAGCGCGCACATTACGCAGGCTGAAAATAATTCGTCAGACTTGCCTAAGCCTTTTAATTGAAAGAATACCAAACTGCATTAAATATTTAATTCATAAATACTTTATAACACTTCTCTTTATACAAATTATTTCAAATTGTTTTCCTCTTTTGACGGTGGCATTCAATATCATCATCAGCCTTCTTCCCTCCACTAATGAACGTACACCTCTCGCAAGAGTCTTCATCCTTATAATCCAAAACATCCTCAATGTGACTTAATGTTGGAGAGAGTTCGGAAAAAAAATCTGAGGCTTCTTTATATGAAGATGTATGGATATTCTCCGTGGTTATACCTTTCTAATATAAAACGGGGTATATCGGGATACAATGAGTTGTGAACTAAGAGGGATGTGTGCTTTGAGTATGCATTTCTTTAACCTAGTACGCGGCGTGTTCAGAAATGCTGATATTTTATTGAAAATCGGTTTGTTTGTCCCTGACAATTATTTGAGAATAAGGAAGCATAGATTGTTCGTTCTCCCTAAGAGTAATACTAACCTGCCAGAGACTATGCTTCTTGAGAGAGTGGTCAGAATGTTCAACCATATCGTCTCGAATATTGATATATTCCATGTGAGAGATGCCCAGTGAATTCCACGAATTTGCCCAGATATGAATGAGCTCCACGAATTTGTTTATATAAGTAATTTCGTGGAGTCTTCTGTTTAGCGAACTTTGGAGACTTTCTAGTAATTTCCTGGTATGTTTCAATAAATTGTCTATTTTGTTTTATTTTTTAAGCATTGATTTATGTATTTTATTTATTATAAAATAGTTATTTTTTCAAAGCGAAATAACTACTCTGTTGTAATGTTTTTAACGTCAAATAAGCAAATAAGTAATAATTCAAATGAATTAAATTGAATAAAAATCCTTTTCGATCCTCTACCTTCCATATTCTGACTAATATTTTTTTCCCCAACGACCTTTGACTTTTCGGCTGATATGTCACATTACCACTGAGTGTGCCTATTTTGTGAGTAGCCTCCACTACTTGAGTTCTTCTTCAAATATCCTCATTCCGGATTCTATCTTTTAGAGACACGAGCATAGATTTTTTCATGGCTCGTTGGGTAACTTTTATTTTATCTAAAAGATCTGCTGTTAGATTTCACGTCTCTGCGCCATAAGTCTATACTGGGAGGATGCATTGGTAAAATGCTTATAAACATATAATATATCGTTCGCCAAAGCTTTCAGGGCCGGTTTTAGGAATTTGATGATTAGCACGATGTTCCAGAGACTTGGAACATTTGATCTTAATATATTAATAACTTATTTATCATTATTGATTATATCATTTAAAAAAATCTTCAACATGGATCCCATTACACAATGGGATCCATGTTGAAGATTTTTCAACTCTAAGTACTTTTTTATACAACAACATAGAAATACACTATCAACGATATGAAATAAAAGTAATAGCTCTATGGTCAAGATTCTAGAAATCTCATTGTAACTCTTATAACTATTATTTATTCGAGTACTTGACGAGTAACTTAAGTACTCTACAGTGAAAGAGCTCAAGTACTTTAAATAAATGTCACATAGAGTACTCCAGTGTCAACAAAATTGATATGTTATATCAAAGGACAAAAAACGGTAAACCCTTATTATAACGATATAATAAATTTGATTTAAGGCTGCAAAAAAATACGTTTTGTTATACATGTTGAGTATTTCGTTTTTTTATTTTTGTGCCTTAGATTTTTTCTTCAAATCCATTTTAATATTTAGTATATCATCTACCTAAAATTAAAATATATTTTTTAGACGTAGAATATAGTTTTCTTTGTTGAGTTAGAGTGTTTATAATAAAAGTACATGGGAGTGCTTCTAATGAATATTTATTCCATTATTCAACAACCAATACACATATCAAAATGTGGATGTTGGGTGTGCTGTGATCAGGTTTGTGAGACGAAATCGGTTCGTGTTGGGATGTGATCGGGACATGAGGACACGAACATTCCAAACATAAAACAGAAGAAATAATATTACTGAATAATGTTACGGGTAATTTAATTTACACGTAAAAGGGTTATATTTACGTTTAAATAGTACTGAATTTATAATAAAAATAACCCTTTCATTACGGCAATTATACTGTCAATTATAAAACTAGTATTTGAAGCATACATGTACTTATCTGGTATATTTTCATATATCACATTTGTTTTTGTATCTTTTAGCTATGAGATGATGCAAAAAAAACTATTCTAAGAAAGTAGCAAAATGATATATCACGGCTACCGATGTCAACGGTAGGGAAATCTTACACGGCATATATCGGGTAGCGATGCGATCAGGTTAAGTGACGTGTGCACTTTTCAGTACAAGTGCCATCTATACTTAATACAAATTAATAATACAGTACGCATTAATACAAACACTTGTTATAAACGTTCTTCTTGTCAGCGTTTTTCCTGGGTTGAAAATATTGGCCGGAGGAAATAGTCCAAAATTCGGTTTCTAGGGGGCACCGCGTGGAGGTTCATTTCATGCTCCCCGTTATATACGTTAAAATATGCTCTTATTGATACATAATTACTTAAAAGTCCCATTTATAAACAAAACATTGTTAACTTGTTGTGACTTCTCTTGAAATACGCTATTAATCTTTGTAGAACTCCTTCTTTAAGACCACATAAAAGAAGGAGTATTTCTATCCGAGCGATAATTCTAAAGACTCCGCCCTTTTCCGAATAAATTCCTTTGTATTTAGTATTTGTACACAGGACGGTCGAAAAGTTATGTCGTCAAGTAACTTGACGAGAACGTGATTGAATCTTTTCCTAACTTTGTGATATTTTTCTTTATAAACCAATTAGTCAAGTTGGCTATGTATCACTTTACTTTCTACGTGAAAATACGTGAATATTATTCGTAAAACATAGATTTTTTCATACGTTCTTTGATGTCCTATTGTTAGCCTGTTTCACATTCTCTGGGACTGTCATCTCATTCTTTCAGCACTTCTGTGTAGTGGCCACACTTGTTCAGAGTTGACTCCGACTGGACTTAACTGTCCTCCGGTGTGATGCGGGTGTGAGGCGGGTAAAGTCCTGTAAGCCTGTTGAGGTATTATGTTAAGAGTAAAAACTAGTACACTTCATGTCATTTATAATTTTAATTTCTTTTTTACTAAGAATTTAACGAATTTAAGACATCTTATTTAAATTTACATTTATTTTAAATGATTGTACATGTTTCGGACCCGATTCATCCCATTCTAAGCCATGACTGAAATATTTGTTTTATTTAATTAAAATTAATTTTAAATTTTAATAATGCAGTGTCGTCAACTATTATCAGTTAATAAGTTAAATGTTCATTAAATCTAGATGTGACTCTTGAAATCTCACCAAAAGCCATTGCAGCCATACAATGGGCTTCAAGAGCAGATGCCTGCGTAGAATACTAGGGGTACATGTTAGACTTTGTGAAAAATAACGAGATGAGAGAGTGGAAAATGCAGTCTTCCATACTGCAGTCAGTCAAGAGGCAAAGATGGACCTGGTTGGGACACGTATAAAAATAAATGCCACAGGAAAGCATTAGCTTTGATTGTCTTTAATTTAAGCTCCCTTGGAAAGCTGTCGGAAACATTACATGTAATGTAATCGGCGGAGGCAGAGCTAATATGGGATAAGGAGAATACTCTATCGGATGAAAGAGCTTTTGTGGAGACAGTTTGTGAATGCCATGTGGTCCAGTTAAAAGAGCGGACATGTTAATGATGATGATGAATTTATTCAGTAGGCTTAAGTCACTTATGTTTTCACTGTGACATTGAAAGAAGTAACATTCTTATGGTAAGATCGTTGTTTCATCGCGAGATTTGAGTATAAGGTTATACCAAGAGTGAGACACGTGTCAACACTTTACCCTTATGACTTTGGTTTTCCTTTTGTTCAGCAGGTATCGGCGAGGGGCGGAGGCTCGAGAAAGGATTTCGCTCGAGCGGGGCGGAGGCTCGCTAAGGGGCGTTCTGGTCCTTTGAAGTGGGGTGCCTCCCGCCATTCGAGAGTGGCTTTCTTTGATGATTTTAGAAAGGGAGTCAAGAACGAAGAATCTGGAATACCACATTGAATGTTTCGTAAGATTACTGTGTTTTCTTACAATAAAATATCATCACTTAATATTCATAAGTTTGCGTAATTTTAAAAACAGATTTCAGCTCCGCCTTCCGCAGCTCTACCGAATACACTTTATAAACTTCCCGATGGACTTCCAAAATGGCGCTCGAACATATGGTCTTACATACTGCATCTCTGCACAAGAAGGTACCTGGGAACATATATTGGGCAGAGGACTTGAATTGGCGGCAGCTATAGTATCCAAGGCGTATTTTTTAGTTATTTTTTAATTGGATTTTTGGTAATAAGATAATTTACCTGACGCATTATAATTGGGAAATATGGAAGCCACAAACTGCTGCCACGAAGATGTCCGCCATATTCAACTATCCGCTGCTTCGCTGAGTACATTATTTGTATAATTTCCGACGACCTTACAGAGCGACCTAAGGGGCCTAAAAAATCAGATGTAGTTTGTTTTCCCAACGCATCATTAGTAAAGGGTGATTTTTTAATAGCCATAGGAAATTTTTCCAAAAAAATATATTACACAATAAATTAAGAAAAATGCATTGAATCTTTATTTGAATCGAGAGTACAGTCCATATAATTTAATTTTTGAATATTAGTTCATTCAAATGTTGACCGCGGCTGCGCCTCAAATGGTCCATCCACTTAGTCCAATTTTGGCATACACTTTCCAACATTTCGGCCGGTATCTCACGAATAAATGCTTCAATGCTGTCTTCCAATGCGTCAATTGAAGCGGGCTTATCACTTTAGATATGAGCTTTAACATAGCCCCACAAAAAATAATCTAAAGGCGTTAAATCGCACGATCTAGGCGGCCAATTGACCGGTCCCAAGCGTGAAATAAAGTGTTCACCGAACTTGCAACTCAATTGGTTTATTGTTTCTTTATATCATTTATTTCTCATTTTTGTACAATTACGTCAGATCTGATTTTTATAATTTTGAAGAACCGTTTTACCCTTTTTTTCATTATTTTCATGTCACTGATCGCTTTTATTTCCGGAGGAAGATTGTTGAAATTCACTATTCCGTTGTATTTGTTACCATTCTTTGCATGTTGTGTGTTAAATTTTGGTATTAGTAGATTATGTATATACCTAGCAGAGTGATGAATGTTCCAGTTTGCAATTCTCTTTTTTTTTATTGTCTGTAGAACAGTGTATTTTTGGTATAATGAATCTACCGTTGGCACTTTAAATTCGTTGAATAGGCTTTCTGTTGGGTAAGTGGGAGGTTTTTTTAACATGATTTTGATGATAAGTTTTTATACAGTTCTAATGGGGTTGGTGATATTTAGGTATGTTCCTCCCCAGCCAACAATGCCATATTGCAGTTGAGATTGAACAATGGAGTAGTAAACCATTTTTAAATCTGCTCTAGATAGGATGTTTCTAAGTCCAATGAATATACATCGAATATAATCTTTAATGTCATTTTTCTTCTAAATTTTGGACAAAAATAAACGGCAGACGCTGGAGTTCGAGCCACAAATTAAGCACCTTAGTTCCATTATCTACACAGCGAGGTCCACCAAAAATAGACTTTCTCTACTTTCTTTCCTTCCACATAAATCTTCAATGAACAATAAATATTTAAAACATCTCACGGCGCATTCAAGAAACCCCTAAATGGACTTTCTCCAAACAATAACAGAGAGTTATTAATCACTTAAATGACAAGTTAACCCTCACACAACAATGAAGAGGGGGTATTTTGATTAACCCGTTAGACCCCCTCTCACCGCAGACGAGGGATGCAACGAGGGATAAGTCCCTTACCCTTCTTCTTAACGCTGTACCCTAAAACATATATTAAGTATGGTTTAATATTCTTGTACTCTTCGTATTGCCATATCTTAATATTTATTTTTCACATATGCTATCCAGTTTAAGCATATTCTTCCAATTTTCTTTTAAAATATATGTTGACAGGCGTATACAATTGGGATGGGCTACATTTGGGAAACTTAAGTATATTTGTAAAACCCAAATTCCACATTGTCTTAAAACTAAGATAATTAACCAACGCATCCTCTGTGTATTAATTTATGACGCAGAGAAGTGAAATCTAACATCGAGTCTTACCCACAAAATAAAGTCACCCAGCGTGTCATGGATAGATCCATGCTCAGAGTGTCTCTAGAATACATAATCAGAAGCAAGCACATTCGAAGAAGAACTCAAATTGTGGAGGCTACCCAATGAATAGGAAAACTCAAGTGGCAATGGGCAAGACATATCTGTCAAAGAGATGATGGTCGATGGGAAGAAAAGTGTTAGAGTGGCGTCCAAGACCTGGCATACGGAGCTTTAGACGAGCCCTGCAAGATGGGCTTAAAGCATCATAAAAATAGCGGGAGTAGTCTGAAAACGGAAGGCAAAGGATAGAGAAATAAATAAACTCATACGGTAGGCTAACGTTCTTCTGATTTTATTTAAAATGTACGCCTTGTTTTATGTTTTGATGTATGTTTGATAACAATGTCACTCTTACATCTAACCTGCAATCAATAGAACACTGGCGTAAGATTGGTTCACTTAGTCATTTTTACCATTATTACAACGGTCCCTGCTCTTCAGAACTTAAAGAAATAATTCCTCCTGCACCCACCCACAATCGACAAACTCATCTTACACTTGCCAAACATCCATACACGGTTAATATGTGTCGACCAAGAACTGGCAGTTTCCAAAGTTCTTTCTTTAATGCCACCGATAAGCTTTGGAATGCTCTTCCGGCGTCTGTGTTTTCTCCTTCCTACAATCTGAATCTCTTCAAGAAACAAACAAGAACACAAACACGTTTCTCGCATGCAGCGTCCAGCTTCCCTGGCTGGGCGACATAGAGTGCACTGGTCTTGACCGGCTGTGCTCTCCTGCATTCGTTTGAATAAAAAAAAATGTTTTAAGATAATTAAATAAATTCTTAGGTTTTCACGGCCAGATTTGATATTGTGGCTTTTGGGCTTAGCCGTGTGTGGCGAATTTCTTTTTTTGATTTGTTAAGATAAATGTTTTCTTCATAACTATATTAAATTAAATAAAAAATAGTTTTGTAAAATAATAACTGTATGCTGCTTTTACTTAATAATACATAATGATTTCTATACCGGTAGATTCTCAAACTTTCAGTCGTATTCTGACTACAAACGCAAGGATTTCGGTTCGTTACCCGCAGCCGTGTCACAGCGTGACGCCTTTGTTAGCTGAACAAGCACTGGTCGATGCGACTAACGGTACTACGTATACGGTTTATAACATACACATCAAACTCGTAAAGTTCATACTATAGTAATATAAAAGTATACATAGTAAAGTACATAGCAATCTCGTTAAGTAGTTTTTTTACTTGCTTGTTAAACATTATTTGGTTTTCACTTTAATGAGGGCAAAAAGTGGTTTGATACACTTTAGTAGTAAGCTATATGATGATCAGCAAAGGTGGCTAGATGTTGCATGTGTAAATAATGAAGAATGTGACTTATATAATACTCGCATAAATAATTATAGATTTTGGGTTCCGTCAATACCGTGTGTAGCAAATATTTTCTACTCTACGATATTTTTATCGCAATTGCAGTGGTCATGAAATGATATTTTAGGCATCCTTGATATAGTTCTCCATACTTCTTCGAGCGTCATTTGCTGGACTAGACTTTACCCGCCTCACACCCGCATCACACCGGAGGACAGTTGACTTTACTTGATGATGGGCTCATTCAGTTAACTGATAAGTACAGTGGGAGTCCTTTCTGAACAATTATGGCCAGTGCACAGAAGTGCTAAAGAAAGAACGCATGAAATAGATTATCAAGGGTTGTAAAGAGATGGAGATGGAAGATAGATTATGTCACCGAAAATACGAGCGAAAATAGTAAATATGTGGAAAAAAAATAGTGGCCACAAAATCTACATGCCCAATAGGGCCGAGGAAATTTTTTATTAGTTAATCATTAAGAAATATATCTTTATGAGCGTCATTTTGTGCAAGATTCGTTGTATTTGTTTGTTTTTAAAGTTTTTTGAGCATGTAAAAGAGGTGGAAGCCATATTGTTTTGAGAATCAAGCTATCTTCTCTGTTGATAATATTGAAACGTTTTGATGAAGATGAAAAATGCAATGGCGATCGAAATATTGCATTACAGAAATTACTGTATCTAATCTGCACACGGTTTAACCCAAATGCCACTTTTCCAAGTCATAAATTAATAATTTACTTAATATTTACAATTGATCTCAAAAGAAATTTTAAGAATATTAAGAACATATGTTAGTTGAAGCTGAGTCACCTCTTAAGGATGAACAAAATCAAAGCCTCGGAAGCCTTGTGACGATCATCCAATATCTTTAAAAAACGCTGATTACTAATATTTATCTGGTACTACAGCTGTAGTCTATGCAAATTTACAGACCTAGAGACTCTCGGAAACCATCTATGTTCCCATGTGAACTTCCGGGCATACATTCATTCTGGTACAAGATATACATGCCGGCGGGCATGGCACAATGGTCAAAACGTTTGCTTTGCAAGCCGAAGGTCGTGGGTTCGATCCCCGACGGAGATTAAATAAAAGAGGATTTTTAATCAATTTCTGAGCTCTAAAATACCCCCGGTTGGTGTGAATTTGATCCCTCACCAGTAAAATACAGTCATAGCCTATTAATTAAAATTGGTGGTAGACGAAAGTCATCCCGTGAAAACCACCCATTCATAGTAAATTCCTGTAATAATAAGGATGATGCGTGAATCTCAGGCTGTAGTCTATGACGTTGGCGGATCAACACTCATGCAGCGCTTAGCCATATACATCATGGTAAGCGTCATAAAATTTCACAGATGAGACATCAGAATTACTATCACCATCTGTCGGTATTGTTTGTGTTTATATAAAAAAAAAAAAAATACACTACTAAGCTTACAAAAAGTACTTTGAAAAGGCAGTTTGCGATGTCCACATATTGCAAATATATAGCGGATAAGGTATAAAAGTCACAGTAAAAAGAACTACAAAAAATGCGATATATTACTACTTACAGTGTGCTAATGCGCAAACAAGCTGCATTTTTCATTCAACCTCGAATGACTGACCGGTAGACGGATGTTGCTTAATTCAGGAACTGGACACGTCACTAGACGGAACAAAACGTTTTCAGCAGCGGGAACAAAAACGACAAAAAGGCTTTTACAATGCGACAGTGCCTGCATATTAGTCGGGCGTTCATCCGCATGGATCTCGGGCAAATCCATTTTAAATTAGCCTGCAAGTCATATCGAATTTAATTAAAATTTGCATGTGAAGTTTTGTTCATAACGAGTAAAAAAATAATATCAAAGTTTGTATATCAACATTTATTTTTAAGGGTTTGTAGATGTTTCGTTCCTGAATCTTTATATTCTAAGTAATGGGTTTATTCCAAGTAGTCTTTCGATTATAAAGGTATGGGACATGCTTGTATTAGCTACACTACAATACACAAATTTACTTTTTAGTATTTTTTTATTTTTGTAACTTAAATGAATTGAAAATTATAACTATACAGTTCCACCAAGTACCGTCAGTTATTGTTAGTCTCAGTTATATTATCCCTATTATTGTTAGTATACTTAATCATTATGATATCAAGAATTATTATCTTCTATTCGTGATCTGATATTTTTTAAATACATGTGTGTTTTTTTTGGTTGATAAAAGTGTATCAGGTTTTTTATTTTTGGTATATAAATAAAAGTGTTTGATACGAATTGATATCGATTCGATATGGTTCCTTCAGGTTAACACTAAAAGAATGTAATAATTTTTCGATTCTCTACAATTTATTGGATTGGATACCTAGCCGAGCGAGTAAAGATGTTGTTTTTCGCATCTGGCAACAAAGAGAATACACAAGAAAGAAAAGAGATGGAGACGGTGCTCTCGCAACCTGGATCGACCCTGAGACGTTCATCGTCCCGCTCCCGAACACGTGGTCTAGACCTCGGTGAGTATTTGTAATTACTCATTCATCTCTCAACAATTTAAGTCTCGAGATACTGGTTTTTATTTAGAGATATGTGAGAGTATATGATCAATTATTATAAACTGTTAGAATTAAAATAATGTAAAGATCAAACGCCTTTGTTTTCATACATTGCAGATATTAAGCTTTAAAAATGTTATTTTGTTTCACAAATACTGTCCATCCCAATTGATATATATTTCCAGAAAATGCGCGTAACTTCATAAAATTCCATGTTGTATCTACATTTATATTTAGGAAATGTATCAGGCGCATATAAGCTAGCGTCGGTGAATAGTATTTTATGGTCGTTTGTTGGAAAGCAACGCCCTACTAGCGTTCCTGGTATTAGGACTATGGACCTCGCCCGCAAAATGCGACCAATACCGCAGGACTTCCGCTGCCATGGACGAGTCAATGGAACAGCTAATAATTGACGTTCAATTATTTAGAGCCTTGGTTAGACGTCAATGGATCCCGAAACTCTGAAACAATTGCGGTTTTCATGATTTTAGAGTTTTTAATTTGTCATTTTAAATTAGTGATAATCGTCATACTTGTACAAACACATACTGAATACAAGTTATATGACGATAAATATTACTTGTTGAGTGGTATAATCCAGTGTTTAAAGTGTTTTTTATTATTCATACTATGTTGGTTTACATCCAGACCAAGCATAATTTTATTTTAAAATATTTACTCAAATCTAAACTCTATACATGCTTCCCGTAGAATTGAGTTACCTCTTAAAGGACAAAAAAATGTCCAGACAGATTGAACACCCAAATATTTCTCTGGTTCTACAACTACATTCTATGCAAGTTCACAAGCTCTTGCCCTGGAGGCTCCCAAAAACCATTTACGAGTATGTAATAATGTAGACTTCTGGAAATACGGCTATTCTGAGACAGGACATAGACAATCTGGGCTTACAGAACTGCGAAATGGCAATATGTATCGATATTCTACAAATGTAGAGCAGATATGTTAAGTAAACATAACTTTCTTACGATCATGACAAATAATAACGTATGGCATTGATATCATATGAGAATCACTGAGAGGACTGTAATTTCATAATCGGATAACAGATCAGATTCAATTTTATATATTTTATTATAAAATGCAAGTGGTTATGGTTGAGCTTTTCTTGGCTTCACAAAAGCTGTTCCCTCGCGTGATATCGCGATCTTACGATGGCATATATTTACTTTTTTGTGACACATTTAGAAGCAGGACCCAGAACGTGTCAAAATGGTACAAGCAAAAAAACGTATAAACGCGTGACCCTAGTAAATCGCCTGTTTACAACAGAGAAACAATACCTTTTATGAAACGTTTTATTTTTTTGTATTCAGCAACTGATACGCATACAAATTAACAGCAAACGCATTATTTTATGTCATTCTTTTTCAATGAATAATCGTAAATTAGACCCACGAATTTCGCACTTTGTGTTTTCAAAATGTTATTTGATTATAATTATTTTGTAAACAACATCCAAAATTATTTTAATTATTAATTGTCAAATTATAATCAAATTCTCCATCTTGAGGGACCGCGATCTCGGTTCCGGAACAATGTCTGTTTTTTCGCAACGCGTTGACTTTTTGGTCATTTCTGCCACTTTTATCAAATCAAGAAATGAATAAATTATTTGACTCGTTATTATATTTATACAAATTGATATTAATTATACATATTGCTTAAAATTTAGCGACTAATTCAAATCATAATTTCATAAATCAATTAAACGAGAACGATACTTTGAAGACTTTCCGATTCATTGCAGGACTGACAATAGGAAACAAAGTAAAAAAATCTAAAGACGCAGAAGCAGAAGCAGAAGCAGAAGCAGAAGCAGACCCAGAAGCAGAAGCAGAAGCAGAAGCAGAAGCAAAAATATAAGTTTTTTTTTGTAAACACATACAGGAGAATACCGACCATTGATGATAGTAATTATCTCTTTGTGGAGTCTCATCTGTGGAATTCTGACGTTGAAGTGCTGCACGTGGAGGTTAATCTGCCAAATTCATAGACTACAGTCTGAGATTCACGCATCATCCTTAATTATTATAGGAATTTACTTTGTATGGGTGGTCTTCATGAGACGAACTCTGTGTACCACCAATTTTGATTAATAGGCTATGACTAGAATTTTACGGCTTAGGGATCAAATTCACACCAACTAGGGAGTATTTTAGAGCTCATAAATCGTTTTTTTTAACCTCCATCGGGGTCGAACCCACGACCTTCGGCTTGCAAAGCTAACGCTTTGACAATTGAGCTATGCCCGCCGGCTTTCACAATTAATTCAACTAAGTAAACGTTATAAGACACATTTAAACCTTTATCGGCATATGGAGGAAGATTTTTTAAAAAAAAAATTAACATAAATATTAACGTCTTTAATAGAACTTTCAAATAAATTCAGTATGACCATTGTTCATCGGTTAAGCAGCACTGGTTTACAGTGTTATAACAGACCCACATTATGCGAGCGACAAGGGTCCGATACAGCCACCATTTAGGGTCACCCTTATTATTCAGACCTCGGACCTCATACCTCTTGAGTTACTCTTGCTACTCCGCCACATTCGACGATAGCAAAAAATATTTTGAATCCACTCTCAAGTTTACAAACCTGTGAGAGTGTCATCAAAACCGTAATTTTACATGCAAATTATGTATTTCTTATTGTCCTCGGATCGCTCCTCGCGTTGTGTTACATGCATATTCTTTTTCAGCAAGTAATAATTTAATTTAATATAGCACATCGTTGGCTGTTCGAGTATATTCGTATACTCGTATACTCGTACTTATTTCGCACCTTTACAAATATTTTTACAAAAGCTACATTAGATAATTTTTTTCAAGAATTTTTCTTCTGTCAATCTTTCTATTTACTCTCTAGGTTATATGGCATAGGAAAAATATTTTTACTTATTATACACGGACATTAAAATCATTAATTTACCTGTGTGCTAATGTTTACTTTTCTCCCTTTTATTAATGACTAAAAAATCTCATAATAAGGTGTTGTTTGCTGTAGATTTTTAAAAGTATAAGTGAATGAATTTACAGTGGCTTATAGAATTATTTAAAACTTCACAAATTTATTAGAATATTGGAGTATATTATTTAAAAACTCAGCGACTTACAAATGAAAATGTAATACACAAGAGCGACTCGAATCATACGTCTTATAGTGACTTAATATACTCTCTAAACATAAGATTTAAATTAAATTAATTAATTAATTAATAAATAAAATAAGATTAAAAAAAAAATTCAACATTTCTGAAGTGATCGAGATCAATGTTTGTCTAGCTTAAAACTTCTCCACGTGAAGGTTTTACTGCTAGGGAGATCGCATTTATCAACCAAAATAATAGGGAGAAATTAATTCATAACGTAGAAAAATTCAATAGTGAAATGTGTAAAAGCGACCGGTGAAAGAAAGTACAAGAGACTGGTTAAAAATACAATAAAGTTGAAGTTCTTGCCAGTGGCAGATTCAAAAACCAAAGAAGTTTGTACAAATATTTTCTTTATGAAACAAATGAGTTTTGTATCACTTTCTTGTAGAATTTATTCGAATTAAAAAAGTTTATTTTCATTTAAATGAATTTCCTCAATTATTACTCGTACATACAAATGAGTGCAGGATGAACTTTGCTTACAAAAGTTCATTCGTGATAGGAATCTTAGCGTCCGCTGTTGTTTTTTTCTCCAATTTATTAATGAAAAAAAATATATGTAAAACGATTATTACTAAAAATTTGTAAGAACCATTTTTGGATATATGTTTCATTTAATTTTCCCATTCCCCTCTCTCAACTGGAGCATATGTACATCATGAGCCACCACCATAAAGCTCTGTAAGCAGTCTTGGTCCTCACAGCATCCCATGTCAGCTCCGCCCTCAGTTGCTCCGCCGAGTAAAATCTGTATATAGTTCCCGTTAGCCTCCCAGGATGGCGAGAGCACGAAGGGTTGAATTTGTAACTTCAATTAATTTTAATTTAAAATTAATTTTAATTGAAAAATTAATAAATATTTTTTTTTACTTTTAATTCACATTCATTTTAAATGATTACATGTTTCGGCCTCCCTGGAGACCATCTTCAATAATTCATTATTGAATCCTGTATATTCATCCTGTATATTCTCATCGAATCCTGAATAATGCATTATTGAATCCATAATGAAGACCATCTTCATTATTGAAGATGGTCTCCAGGGAGGCCGAAACATGTAATCATTTGAAATAAATGTGAATCAAAAGTTTTTTTTTTTTTAATTAAATTGATTTACAATTATAATTATGCAGTTTCACCAAGTATTGTCAGTTCATTACCTTAATGTTATTCAATTAATTACACAACGTTTATATTTCTTTATTTCTTAATTCACAATTACGCCAGTAGATACGGCTTACTGGATAATTCGTTAATTTATTTAACTTTGCATTGCTTGGATTTTCATTCCCGTTGGATCAGAGTTTGATGTCCCGCAGCTAGACAATGTTGGCATTAGTGCTTCAGTAAAAAAACTTATATTCCAGGTGAAAAATTAATTTTCTTTGTTCACTTGCAGATCCGCTTCTGTTATAGTCTGCTATAAAAAAGCACCTACTAAAAAAGCTTCCCGTACAAAGCACACATGTGGAGGTCGACAGGATACCTGCCCGTCTGCAAATACAATTACCGCGACATACCCTGGCCTTACGACCGTAGCCCCCTCAAGAGCCTGTGTTACGGAGAGAGATCCTGAATAGCGATAAGTCCGGAGGTGTGCTGCGAGCTTATTATCCTGAAAATGTCCTGAAAAAGTGGGCGCTTAGTGCCTGGAGTGTTTTGTTTCAGGATGTAAAAGACAGGGGTTGAAATTTAAAGTGTGAATATGTGATTTTGAATGTATAATTTACGCTGAATCCGTTATGGAATGTAAATGAGCAAAAGTCACTCATAAGACTATCTATTATTTACTTAAAAACTACTAAGTTTTAAATTAATTTATTTAATATAAATTAATACACTTATTAACAATACGAGTTTATTTTTTATGAAGTATAAATTTGACTTATAGATGATATACTTTATTTGGTAATAATCGGTTCTTACGTACCATCTCAGAGAGGCGAGCCCGATGGATCGGTCACATCTTCACCATGACAGTCTTCTTCACGACATTGTGGAAGGGATGGTTGAAGATACAAACTGTAGTGGGCGCCCTAGACGGGAGTATTTGGAGCAAGTGTTTGACGATATGAGTTGTAGCTCTTATGCTGAGCTGAAAAGGATTACAGATGATCGAGAGGAGTGAAGATCAAGATGCAAGATTTTGTTGCTGCAAACCAATCCGCCAGATTGATGCTACTACGAAGAAGGATAAATTAGTCCATACATTAGAATTAAAATTTGGAAGCAAAATTTTTGACTTACAAATTGCCGAAAATTTGATTTGGATATGGCTTTTCAAGCTTCTATAAGTTTCTGCCTGGAGAATTACTGAGAACCATTTATTTATAAAGGATCGTGAAGTGCAGAAATATCTTCAAACAAGTTTTGGAAAAAATGACCGTTAAAATCTAAATGGCAGAAATATTTCGTGTAATTTTACTATAAATATTTATTCTATGTGATTTTATGATCTAGTATTTTCATAAAGAAAACAGCCGTAATTGATTGAAAAGAAAAACATATTTGCACTTGTCATTTTCTTACACGTTTCTTTCTTTAGATTTTTCAGTTTTTGAGGAAGCTTTCACAAGACCCTGCGACGTCCGGCCGTCACCTCGGGCCATGTGCCCGACGTAAATAGCTACAATATGCGTCCGTCTGTGAGACACATTTAAGGGATAAATTCTGGGATTATAACAGAAAAACACGTCGTTAGAGTGACAGGAAAAGCTTTGATACATGCGCTTTTTACAAAAGCTTCATCATGTTAATGTCAAGCATTTTAGAAATAAGTTTTCACAATCACATTTATTTACATTCTCAAATAAATTACAATGATAAAAATTCTTTATAAATTATAGATGTTCGTTTCATTATAAAAAAGTTACTTAAAACTATATTTCACATGTTTATTATTTATTGACGACATGTTTCGGCTAACTCGAGTAGACATTATTGAGTGAATTAGATGATAAGTAAACGAGTTAAATAATGCAAATTGTGAGTAAGTAGGTGTAGGCTGTTAGATACATTAGTAAACAAATAACCTTGTATTCTGATGGATAACAATTGTGTATTTGAAAATTATATTTGAAAATGAAGAAACTTACTGACATCAAATTTTTCGAAACATTATACCTTGCTCTTTTTTCTTTTCTTTCTGGTTCGGAATGAAGGGAGAATTCCCGTGATCCCTTTCCAACACGCATAAAAATTCCTTCACAGCAATCAACTAATCACAACAACACTTCCACATCCAACAGGTCAATTATCTACGAACGATTAGAGTTTTGAAATATATTCTACAATAAAAAAAAAATCCAGATCATAATTGTTTTATACATCGCAATTACGCAATTTTGTAATATATAAAAACTTATTATACATATATTGATAATCATTAAAAAACGAATATACGATATAACATTCAATGACAACAAAAAATAAAGTGAAGAAGAGATCAACGTAAGAAAACTCTTAATGTGTTGATCAAACATACTTACACAGCAAGTCACGTCACTATTGTCCCAGCCTCCTAATCTCGTAGTCGACAACAAACCTGATTACATATTTTATCCTCACTTCCATTCAGAACATGGTTGGCGAGTCTAAGTCATTCTAAGTCAACACGTAGCCCTTCATACACTCGCCTGAAGACGTCTTTGAATTCAACAGGCTGTTCTGAAGGGTTCAGTGGACTTGGTTGAATTATTCATGGCCTTCCAGGAACGAGGATTCCTAGGCGCTCAGCTTCTGCGGGCTCTCCATCGGAATATGTAATAGTGAGAGATGGAATTCGATTATAATACTATTACCCCCAAAACAACAATTACGACTGGCGATACGGTCGATGTTACGCCACTGCGTCGTAATAATACAGAGCTATATAGATGCAATGGCAATATCAATAAGATATACTTGATTAACTTGTGTAATCATGTTTATTAGTATATTCATTTTTAGGTTGAGTCATTCCTTAAGAGAAAATGGTCCAGGCCTCGGGGTGATTCATTTAATCATTTATTGACACACTGATATCAGTTTGATATAGTCCTTCAGGCTGGTACCGAAAAGCCTCGTTATACAATATTTCGTCTCTTATTTTTGTTCGCTCTCGAACACGTATATATAAAAATGTTAGTATCTATAAGACACGGCGCTACATCGCCATTTTGTTTGTTGTAACTCGTTTCTACTAGGTTACTACTACTTTGTTGATTTCAGCGCTGTGCTGTCATTACCGCCGGCCGAGTCAGTGGTTAGTCTGCTTGGGACCTGTAAGGAATGTAGAATGTTTCATCCCAGGCAGATGACCAAATTTTGTCAATCTTGTATCTCAAATAAATATAATGTACTTCTCGTCGAGTTCTTTGATTTGGGGACGAGAAACTTGGATGTGGAAAGCGGGGGATCGAAGAGGATTGAGACTCATTCGAGATGTCTACATTCATCAGTGGACATACACAAGCGATGAGAAAAAAAACAATGGCTGCTGACAGAGAACTAGATGGTGGCGACTAATGAAGACTTTACGCTTCAACAAGAAAGCCGTTATGGAAATAAAAGTTATGTTTGTCTAGACTCTAGAGTACAAGACAAATATGTCAAATTTTGTATTTAAAATTGAGTTCACCCTCTCTATGTGTATGGTATAAACTCGATTAACCGATCTTCGGTTATATCCATTAGTGGTCTTCCCGTATGGACCGATCATTTTGTATAGTTCCGGCAAATACCCATAAGTTTTTTTTTTTTTATTTTTTTTTATTTCAGAAACATTACAATTTTTATTTAATACGATCCCGAAATAAGATAATGTGCAAACAATTTATAAATATAGATATTTATCATAATTAAGAATAATTATCAAAAAGTCCCGAAGCCCGCTAAACAGAAGACTCCACGAAATTACTTTGATAAATTAATTCGTGGAGCTCATATCGAAACTGGGCTTTCCTCAATTGGAATATATCAATATTCGAGACGATATGGTTGAACAGTCTTGAATCACTCTTCCAAGAAGCATAGTCTCTGGCTGCTTCGTATTACTTCTAAGAATAATAAACAATTTCTTTTTCTTTATCCTTAAATAATTGTCAGGGACAAAAAAAAACAATTTCCAATCAGGTTTTCCGAACACGACGCGCACTAACCGAAAGAAATGCATACTCAAGAACACATCTCTTCTGTTAAATACTCCCCTATTAATCGTCCCCTGTATAAGCGATTTCCTCGATCTATCGTTAAAAAATAAATATTATGGTTCCATCACAATTATAATCCCGATATGGAAGAATATTAGCAAGATTTTTTTTTATTAATATTAAGCAAGTTAAATATTATTAAGTGTTTGAAGCTTTCTTTGCATAATAAGTTTTCCTGCATTTATCGATTTTTAAGGGTCGCTTAAAGAACGCAAAATCGAGGTTTCATTGTTTATAACATGAAATTAAATCTAGGGGACAGATTTTTATGCGAGGGTCACAAAACAAATCTTTACAAAGACCTTCCAAGGTCGTAAAAATAAATTTGAAAAAAAAAATGTGAAAAAAACAACCAAAGCGTTCGAAATTGCACGCAAGAAATATTTGGATCACGCGACAAAGTAAATTCCTTGCTTATTATAGTAAAAATCGAATAAATTTTTGAACATAGCCCATTTCTTCAACATGCAATAAATCGATGTGTTAATAATTCTGATTCGAGATATGATGCTTATTTTTTGCTGAACTATGATTAAATGTAATTATATCGTTATATGAGCTGTGTATTTCATGATATATAAATAGTTTATAAATTTAACACATTTTTACATAAACTTTTCAAGATAATGATCGATACTCGTATAAATACACATTTCTTAAGGTCATAAATAAATTATACTTCGTGTCGGCGAGATAAAATCATTTCCACCCAATATATAGGAACATCGATGACGGCCCGTGTGTTGCCCAGAATTAGGTTTTGGGATGTGCAGCTAGTCGGCCACATTGGGCAGGATAATTGGTGTGAGGCGGGCTGCAGGTCTCCACAGTCGCAGAACAGAGATTCTTCCTGCCGAAGCATTTCCCACCGCTCGAGGTTGTCGTTTGTTCGACTTTTCTCCGTTTTTTTTTATCTGTTCATGGATTTCCAGGGCCACCAGTCAAGTTTCTTGCCAGTTGGTGGCTTTCCTTTAGGGTTATGAAATCTTCTGATACGATTTTCGAGTAAAATTTAAATAATTATTTAAATATTTTACTACTCGTGACGAGAAAAAAAAAGTGTCGCTACTTTACGAGATGATTTTAAAATTAAATTATTATTTTTACAGGAATCTCAGTCCAGTTCGGTGGGCATTATGTTCATTTGCATATCGCACCGCCAGTGCAGTGCGGCTACATGTTCGGCCATAAGCCTTCCCAGCTGCGGAAATGCCCGACCGCTGACTATTGAGTTAGTACAGCAACTGTACACCCGAGCGTTGTGCTAACTTAAATAGTTCCCCTATGTACGTAATGCTCGCGAGGGTGCTTACAGAATGTACATGCGTTCGCCACTATCGAAATATCTCTGTCTGTAATATGAAGAGTAAAAGAGAGAGAAATGTTAATGAATACTTTTTATACATACCCAAGGCAATAAAGGATGATTCCTGACTATTTAAATAAATCAATAAATTGTATTCACTTTGATTTTGACACAATAGAATCCGGGTTTAATTAAAAATTTATATATTTGAAATCACTAAAAGTATGTACAAGCTTTTAGCTATTTGGAGCAAACGTATGAAATATTAAAAATTATTATAATAAACATCAATTAGTTAAGTATATTTTCAGTGATAATTCTATATTGCCTTGGGTATGGTACTTGACTCAATTCAAAAGTTGAAGATGCAAATAATGATATATTATTTCGCTTTCGGATCCATTTTTACGCACGAATATCTGAAAAAAGTGTCATCGAAAAAGGAAAACCATCATATTCAAGTATGGGCAAAAGCAGTACTTTACGCGATCCATATAAAAACATCTTAAAAAGTTGTTGTGCACTTAACTATTCTTTCATTTACTTTAAAAAAATACTAATTTGCATCAATTTCATCACTATACGCTTTGGTGTGAGTGCAAGTGTGACAGAGCTTTAGTGACGACATGCTGTATATTTATGTGAGGCTTGGTTTCATAGCGGCGGCTTTACAAGCAACTTTGGAAGAAAAAATAACACGTTGAAGCTGGTATGAGAAATACCTTGTTGAATCTGACTTGCTCACTGTATAATACCATGAGTGCGAGTGTGACAGAGCTATGGTGGCGAGTTGCTGTAGATTTTGTTAGGCTTGGTTTCGTAGCGGGCGGCTCTACGGGCAACTTTGCAGGAAAAAATAACACGTTGAAGCTGGGAGGAGGAATACTTTGTAGTATCTGACTTAATCACTGCGCCCGACCAAGTTGCAGTAATGAGAAACGGCTCAAGCTCGCGTGAAGTTCCAAGTTTTCGCAGCTTGTTCCCTTAAATATGAAATTGCGAAAGAATACTACGTAAGACAGCATGCAGTTTTGCTAGCGAAAACTCTTAACCCCTTGAGATCCTGTTTCATGATTGATATGGCGTTTTTTTGTTCCAGTGGGTCGTAGTCTGACTCGACATTGATTTTATTAGACCTTTTATTTAGTCTGACTCAACATCTTGGTGGGCCGTCGGAAACAACATATATAATTTTGAATCCTTTATTAAGTCTAAGTCAACATTGATTTCATTCCATTACATTGTTTGTTTAATTTGACTCGACACACGACATCTAATTTCATAGTTTCATTGAGTACTTTGTTCAGTCTGACCCGACATTTATTTCGTTCCATTGTATAATTTTGTGACATTATTGATCCAATATCAATTGTGTTCCGCTGGGTCTCTTGCTATCTCTGGCTCGACATAATTTTGGTTCTATTGGGTTCAAAGTAGAATTTAACTCTACACCTTTTTTTCTGATGGATTTTTTATGTCTGAGTTGCCCTTTACTATAAAGTTTACTTTTAATTTCCTAGGTAGTACACAATTCTTATGGGATGTACATTTTAAAAGTATTTTCACTTCAATATGATTGTACAAGTTAAAAACTGTTTAAGCTCTAGTTAGGTTCGAGGTGTCGATGATTAAATTCCATTTCATAAACTTACTACTCTACTATTTTTATTTTACTTTTCCGATCAGATGGACCATTCAACAATACATTGTTAACCAACGAGCATCAGGTATTACACAACGGCGTTCAAAGCCTGGAAAGCTTTTTGTTGCATTATTTGGAATCGAGAACTCCATTAAGTCCAGTGGTTAGTGGCTTAAACCTGAACTGTTAACCCCTTGACATCCAATATTATTATAAGTTAACAAAAACATTATTTTTTATATAAACACATACAGGAGAATACCAACAGATGGTGATAGTAATTCTGAAGTCTCATCTGTGAAATTCTATGACCCTCACCAAAGTGCAGATGGCTAAGCGCTGCATTTGGAGTGTTGTTCCGCCAACGTCATAAACTACAGCCCGAGATTCACGCATCATCCTTATTATTAAAGGAATTTACTATGAATGGATGGTCTTCATGGGACGACTTTCGTCTACCACCAATTTTAATTAATAGGCTATGACTGGCATTTTATGGTTGAGGGATCAAATTCACACCAACCTATTTTAGAGCTCAGAAAAATCCATTAAAACTTTTTTTTTTAATCTCCGTCGGGGTATCGAACCCACCGCCTTTGGCTTGCAAAGCAAACGCTTTGAACATTGAGCTATACCCACCGGTAAAAGCGAAATCCGGTTAGATCAAGTTTTACAATAGTTTCATGATACAGAATTTTTCTCGGGTGCGCAATTAACATATGTACAAAATTTCATCGTGATTAGATAAGCATAAATGGCACCCATAAGTAACATACAAAAAAACAAACATTTTTTTCTATATCTAGTCCATATTTGGAGCATATGGACATCACGAATTGCCATTTTTACAGCTCAGATTGTCTATACGTTGCTTAGAAACACCTATATACCCAAAGGACAACATATTAACATATTTGGTTCCCGTGAGCTTCCAGTACAAAAACACGAGAACTTGCATAGACTTCAGCTGTAGTAACAGAGAATTTTTTTGTGTTCAATGATCAGAGTTTACATACTCGTTCTTGTATTCACTTTTTATATATAAAGATACAAATTATAGTCATAATTATACTCCTTTTTCTTGTCAGTATTTGGTCACATACAGTTTACTATATTTATGTCGTAAAATAAATTTATACACTTTGAGCATATGTGTACAGTCTCTTTAAACAACTTGGTTTCGAAAGGCTTAAACCAGTACAGTTAAGTGTAGACCTTAATTGTGGAACAGAGCAGCGCACCGTTCGGTCACCTGCGCTGTGGTCTGCTCGTAATCTGCATTTGTGGAACACTCGATTCAAAGGATAACGGCTGTTTTGTGGAATTTCAAACAGTGTGCTAAAAAAAGGTTTTTTCCAGCATATAGAGTACATTTCAAAGGTATTTGAATTTTCTGGGGAAAAAAATATTGATCTTGTGTATATATTTAAAATTCTTCAAAATATTATTATTTTTCATCAATATACTCGCGTAGACGTGGCTGCCATGCTGGGAAGGCACCTTGAAAGTCCTCGACGGGAATGTTTCTCAGAAACATTTTTAACATGTTTGGATGTTTTTCACATTCTTAATGCTTTACTTTCATCTCTATCTTAAGATAATATAAAACGTGAAGCGGAGTATAGTCACCAGGGTGTGAACGGGCCACGAATTTGGTAAAAACTAGGAGCGAATTATTTTCACTATGGACGATTATTATGAAAATATGATTTTATTGTGACGCGACTATTGAAATTGCGGTTAAACCAGTCAAAAATGCGCATTGCTGTTATAATCATTAGATTTATATTTTTATTTTTAATGTCCCGGGTCAGGAAGGTTATTAACAATGAAGAACGTGAAGCTTGATTCCAATATACACAGTCTATTATTGAAGTAATGCACACGATTTCGTTGTGACGTGATTATACATGGCAGCACAGAAAAAAACGATCGGAATAAATTGAAGAATCTGCCATTCTAACGCATCCGGTCATTTTAAGCCTTGTATACATCTATATGGATTATATCCGATAAATAAATGACTTTTTTCTAAAAAATGTGCATCATTTTCCCTGTATGACCTTGTATGCACTATTTGAGAACATTTCACTGAGCCATTTTTTTAAATTTGGAAATAGTAATCGTGGTGTGTGTTAATTAAAATTCCACTTTCTACTATCTTTGTTAAAGCTTGCGGAAAAATTCTTCTGCTTAACAATTTTCATATGAAAAGAAACATTCACATTCATTAATTTTTCATCAAATTGACTTATTTATTGAGGTTTTTTTATACCAAAAATATTTGAATGTTGAACTGCATTTTTTTTAATTATTCTAAGTGTAGTGACTTATAGAGAAACAATAACGCGCTGCCACATTAAAAGCAAATCCATATTATGTAATTGTATTTTGATTTTTGTTGATGATTTTGTTTTTTATTCTAAGCTCTCTTCTTTGAAAACAACTGCATACTGTATCAACCTTATGAAACTACGAAAAACTCATTTTTCTACGAGCGATAGTATTTAGTCTTTGAAATGTTCTTTAGAAAATGAGGTACTTTAAGTATGTTTTGTTCGGAAACTTTTGCTTTGAGGAACGTATACTTAAAATGTTGAAAAGGAAGAAATTATCTTTTCATATATGTTTTTGAAATACTTAAAAAACAACGATGAATGAATTACAACAAATTTTGAATGATTAGATTATAAACATAAAATAACGCATCAAAACGCAGCATCAAAGACATTTTATTTAATTTCCGCAGTATCAAAGACATTTTATCTTTCAACAAATATACTCAAAAATTCTACCAACACAGTGACATTGAAATTTTGCAGTTTGCAAAAGAAATAACCATTAACAAATAACATTTAGAATATGTACTTATCGAACATATTTAAAATTACATATTCTACAATTTCATAATGAGGAAATTGCTTAAATGTAAAAGTATTTCTTAAAACATATCCTCATATTAAAAAAATACAGTTTGAGCATGAATTTACAATAAAAAATAAGATATTTTTATTTGGGGTTTATGAATGTGACTCACCCCCTACCACCACTCTTACATAAAAAAGTACTATGCAGCTTAGTTGTCTCTTGAAAGTGATAGATTGAGGAAGGCTGCGAGTTAGTTAAAACTGCAGTCATATCTTACGTGATCCATGTCAAAACGTGGTTAATAAATAAAAATTACTATTTATAATGGATCTCAAAGTCAATGATGGAAAAATTGAAAAAAAACAAAATATTTATTTATTAATTTATATACAGAATCGAAATTCCATTTTTTTTACAAATATTTAGAAACATGTATACATAAATAAACAATAAATAGAGAAAATAATAAGAAATAAAAATAACACAAAAGAATAAGAAGACGACACGTGTCAAAGATCACAGAGATCAAGTAGAACAATACCATCGACAAAAGAGGAAAAGGATGTATAAAAAGGATCGGTGCTGGTAGGCCATTTAGGAGTGACATTGCCGTTGTACCAAATTGAGTGCTTGAAGCTCCACAAGCATCGACTGGGATCAAAAACAATGGATGGCTACGAGCACGGGTGCACCTATCTGGAACATAGAAGTTAAAACATTCAAGAATCCCAGGGTTGTGAATTGAACCGCGAAGAAGAAGGAATGAATGTTTGAGTGCAGCAATTTTCCTCCGGGACTCTAGCGAATGGAAAGAAAGCATCCCTAGAAGAAAAAGAGTTGGGTAATGTTCGGAATTAAATGAATTGGCTGTGTAGTTACCGTTAATATAAAAATAAAGACGTCGGAGAATTTTTTTATGATTTTTTTCAAGCATGAAAATGTATTTGGATTTATTGGGATTCTAAACTAAGCTCCCATATTCCAGAACAGATAGAACGAGTGAAGAAAAGAGAGTTCGAAAAATTAGAGGATTTTGAAATTGACTAGCCTGGCGGGTGATGAATCCGAGAAGTTTATCTTCCGTATTAACTTATCAAAGTAACTACAATAGCCATATCATATTTCTGTCAGTAAGTAAACTGAAAGAAAAACTTATTTAAAAATCACATCATTAAAAATAATGTTACATTGAAATCTTGCATTATAAAAATCAATTTACATTACGGAGACAATATTTTAGATTTTGACTTGAAAATTTTCTTATCTTTCAGTATACTGGATAAAATAATGTTAAGAAATCCCGCCATTTAACGCAACCTAACGCCAAAATCATGCAATTCAAACAAAAAACAATCACAAAAATTATATTCTACACATTGGCTAATCAAAACGGTTCGAAAACTTCGTATTCCGCAGCAAGAACATTGCAAAGCTCGTCAAAAATCAAACTACCCCGGATTCCCGTTGTCCAAAGCTCCGTCCGCACCGAAAGCTCTCCCAACCCGCGGTCGGTCGCAGCTCCTGAATAATTCATACCGGGCGGGGCGCATTCAGGATTTGCCTAATCGGCCCGAGTGCGTTTTTTCCTTACCGGCGCATAATGCCATGGAAATGCGCCCGTGTTTCTTACTATGTAAATGTCCGGTAATCGGCCGATTTCCTTTCCGCTGGATAAAAGATCGATCGACGTTTTATTTTCATGGCGCTGCGCTTTGAATGGGTAAGAAGCACTGCATCGTAAGATATGATATGAGCTCGAATGTTGTCACATAGTTTTTTTTTGTAACTTTTTCATAAATGATATTGTGGTATATTTTTCAGTATGTAAATAAAAATAAATTGTGGCCACTAAAAAAAATTTCCACGCATTTACAATCTTTGCTCGTATTTTCGGTGAGAGAATCTATCTTTCATCTCCATCTCTTTACAACCCATGAATGTGATTCTAATCTCTTTCACGGGTTCTTTATTTAAGCACTTCTGTGCAGTGGCCACAATTGTTCAGAGGAGACTCCTACTGGAATTATCAGTTGCTAACTGATCATAATCTAAATGAGCGCGTGATCAAGAAGACTTAACTGTCCTCCAGTGTGATGCGGATGTGAGGCGGGTAAATTCCAGTATGTAAATACGAATATCAGTGGTTACTTGAAGTTTTTCACTGAAATTTGATCTTCAATTGTTTTTTTAATTTTTTTGATAAATATTCTATTGCTTTAAAATAAAAAGTGTATATAAAAATATATTTAATAAATTGTGCTAATGTCAATAATGTAATATGCATTAATTTCTCGAGCCAGTACTTGGAATAAATGGTTGCAAGCCTGCGTTGAGTACAGAGTGTGTTTGCAAACGGTTCGAATCCTAGCGTTCGCGGTTTTTTCTCTCTGATATTCACGAGACTAATGTCGTAAAGATGTAATTTTCTGTAGATTTGTATGTTTTCATTGATTTATTAGAAGCTTAACTTATTACAAATTGCTATCGTCGTTTCGTTTTTCGATAAATAACATCGCTACAGTATAAAATATATACTTAATGTCAATTAATCGACCAATTTCTTTTCATTTAATAAATGATCAACAACCTAGGTTTTCTTTTTTTGTCGCTTCGCTTTAAATGGTTAAAAAACACTGTATGATAATATCATAATATGAGCTTACATTTTTATTTTGGTTCTTCTGCTTGATTATTTTTCTTGACCTGTTAATCTATTTTATGATATTGTCAATAACTAAACTGACTAAAAACCAGAGTTGGTAGAACAAAGGACAACCTTAAGTGGTGGAAAGTACTTCGACAGGAAAAGTCGTTGTAGTATGGTTGTGAAAACCTGCAGACAACCTCACACCTGTATCTTGTTGTTTGTGCTCGACTAGCTGGACATCAAGACCTAATGCTAGGCAACATACGGATCATTGATATTGCCAGATGTTGAGCCAAAACAATTTGAAGTCGCTGACATAAAAAGGAGTTGAATTATGTGTGTATGAATATCTTAAGTAAGAATACTGACTGGAATAAAAATAGCGACCGTTTCATATCTAAAACATTGTGATTTCAATTTCATGACTTTTGCCTCAATAAGCTCCATGATGAAACGTCTATTTTTATTAGTTACTACTTAAATAAAAAATATTTTCCTTATAATAATAAAAACGTCATAGGTTGTATTAAATAATGGAAGGAAAATATTTTAAATGCGCAGTGTCATGTAGCTTAATAAGGCTTTACACAAACATACGCTTTCGCTTACGTCCAAAGTAAAATTAATTCATTCAGACGCACAGTTTTCGCTAATCGCGGCGCGGATTCCAGCTGTCCCGCTTGCGTCTATATCCGGTCGCGGCGTAGTCTCTTCCTCAGGGAAGCTTGCGGGACAACTTTGCCGGATATCCGACTTGTGGAGCTTTTAAAGTTGGCGCCGCCGCATCCGGCGCCGTGGGACGCATCACTCACGGCGTCAAACTTGCTTGAAAGCTCGCGAGCGAGACTTTGAATCTCTGCAGGCTACGCGGCCGTCGATGCCTGACAGAACTTTCACCTACACGATATCTGAAAAAATTTATATTTCAAAAAACTACATATTGGAGTGTATTGTATTAAAAAGTTTCATAAAAACATCGTCTGTGTAAGTCTCCATGTGAATCTAAATAAGCTTTGAAAAACTAACCTAAATGTTGTGAACTAAAATTTAAGTAATTATGACACATTATATATGAATTCATAAAGTGAATTACTTATAAATATCGATCGCTTATTACTTTGCTTGGAAAAAATGTACTTTGTATTTATTAGAGGAATAATTAAATTCTTTTTCACAACCATTTTGACACATAATCTTTTTTTATTTGACAACTGATACAGCAATGTTTTTTTGTGGAAAATATTATTTTACGCAGTTTTTGATTGATGATTGAATTGAACTTATGTCAACTGTCAGGAACACCTTTTTCCTAGATTGATTTCATTATATATAGTATGTCTATTACAAAATTGAGATTATAAGAAAAGGCAGTTGTAGCTGCACAGTTTCAGCTGTGTGTGAAATAAGATCACAACAATCTAAAGAAGATATCAGAAACATGTTATTTTAAGGACATCATTGGGTTGGAGGCTGTAAAGATGGAGACATGATAATAAAAAAACATCAATACTTTTAATACTTTTATTTGATAAATATGCAACGTTCTACAACACAATACTATGCGAATTATAAATGTCAAGTTTCATATAATTCATAAATAAAATCTCTATTACCATTATTGGTATTCGTTCAAATATGGCAAGTAATAAATATAATTTTCAAAATATTTTGTTCTTCTACTATTTAAATGCAAAATGGTCTTCAAGCAAACAAAACCTTTATAATGTATATTTTATGATGTGTCGACAGAATGGCAGTGTCAAAACTTATAAGAAAATTTTGAATTCAGAAATTTTGATGTTAAAGATGCATCACGTTCTCGATAAACAGTTGAAACAATAAAAATAAAATTAATAATTAAATATACACATACTATACATAAAATTCTTTTTTCAACGCCTCAATCCAAACACAAAAATAACGGCAGAAGCGGGATGCGAACCGCGGACCTTGGAAACCAACTATGCCCAGGTATTCATACCGCTCAGCCGACTGGGCTATTACTGTGCCTGGACCGACTCACGTTGAAACTAGTATTCATGTCATTGTTATCATCGTATTATAGATGTCGCTATAGTATATATTCAAAGAATGTATATTTTTATTTTTTATTATTCAATCAGTCTTCATTTATTCACAAGCTTAATATTATTACTTTCCGACAGTCTATTTATTTTAGTAAGTACCACTCGGAAAAGAATTTTATGTATAGTATATGTATATTTAATTATTAATAATATTATAATATAGTAAAAATGATCTATAAAAGTAGATTAGAATATTGAAATAATAAAATAATATTCTAATAAAAATTTAAAAAAATCCATATAATAATGTCTCCTTGAGACAATATCAAGAAGGTAAAATTATTAATCAGTAACACAGGTAAATGATTGGTTATAAACTCCAAGTCGGAACTATAAGTAGTCGTTTCTCATCCATTCAGTCTATAGTTTGGTTTGAGACCCGAGTGGTACTTACTAAAATAAATAGACTGTCGGAAAGTAATAATATTAAGCTTGTGAATAAATGAAGACTGATTGAATAATAAAAAATAAAAATATACATACTTTGAATATATACTATAGCGACATCTATAATACGATGATAACAATGACATGAATACTAGTTTCAACGTGAGTCGGTTCAGGCACAGTAATAGCCCAGTCGGCTGAGCGGTATGAATACCTGGGCATAGTTGGTTTCCAAGGTCCGCGGTTCGCATCCCGCTTCTGCCGTTATTTTTGTGTTTGGATTGACGCGTTGAAAAAAGAATTTTATGTATAGTATATGTATATTTAATTAATAATAATATTATAATATAGTAAAAATGATCTATAAAAGTAGATTAGAATATTGAAATAATAAAATAATATTCTAATAAAAATTTAAAAAAATCCATATAATAAAAATATACTTAAAGTCAAATTGATGTTGCTTAACTCGTGAAATTGCTAAGACATGAAATTTATCAATATTGTTTAAAATAAGCATAAATAGGTAAGCAGTCAAATATGGTTACATCAAACGATGAATCCATTCATAAATTCTATTCTGTAAGAATTTTTAAGTCACTTCAAATAAATCACATTCGCCAGCAGAAGTGTCATATAATGGGACCCTTTTTTGGAAGAGAAAGCAACTCATTTTTCTATTAAGCGCTAGTTCGTAGCCGAAGGAATAAATGCTCAATTAGCGCGACTCTGAAATCGCACGAAAGCCTCGCACTTAAATGAAGGCTTTTTTCTTCCTAAGGCTCGCTTTATTACGTCAATAAAGTAATTTCCGGCCTGCGATTGAGTTTCTCAGTAAGCATTACATTTGAAGGCGGCGAGCTTATTTTTTTACGTCTGAAAATTGCTACACTGAAGACTATTAACGTTCTGTAAGACTCAACATATTTTTATTTCAAATAAATCAAACCAGGCAAGCCTTAGCCTTTAATTATTTTAATAAAGGTTCTTTCTTTCTTATATTGGATATTAAAATAAACTAACGTGAAACTGTTTACACAAAATATATTTTTTTTAATTATATTATGTGTGCAAAAAAATTACGCCGAATTTATTTTCTATTTTAAGTCATATCCTTTTAGGATTTTTGCAAAGAGTTCCAAGAAATATTTTTACTAATTTTTTGTTAATAAAAAATGCCAAAATTATGAAAGGCTTTACAAATGACATAGAAGAAATTATTTGCCATTTACAGTATATTAAATCGTGTCGTAAACAACAGGGTCAGATCCTGTCTGCCCAGAAGTGGGCAACGTTGATGGCGTTACTCCCGGCCATCATCAGATCTTCCTGGATGCAGCTACTCGGGCACAGCGCACAATCCAGAAGGTGTAACAGAGTCTGCTCCACACTGCAGTCACATTCAGTCGGTCCGCTGTAAAACTGCCAGGCTTTCATTTATGTCTTCATCTTGCATACTCCGGTTTGAAGTATTTTAAAGCACCTCCATATATTCCACCCCTGGTCGTGTCCAGGGACTAGGTTCTCTTTTGTGGCAATGCAAGCATTCCCTTCAGTTGTGTTTCTCCACATGTACAGCCGCAGGGTGGCTTCAGGTATCACCATTTCCGTTGTTGTTGTTATTTCAAATCAATCGTATCTCAAAGGAAACTTCCCCATTGAAATTAATCAAACAAAAAGATGCTTTGACAGCGAAAGGACACTGATAACTGTTTCGCGCGGGAAAGCGTGACGCACGGTTCGTGGGCAACCGGCCGACCCGCTAAGCCGATTCCTCGTGTTTTAAAGCAAAAAATCGCTCGCTCGACGGCTCATATTTTAAAAAACTCGTATGTTTAGACACTCGTATGTCAGAGTATCACTGTATTTTAATAAAATATATTTAAATGACCAGTGCAACAAAAAGCGTTTTAATTTTTAGTTTTAGAATACATTTTTGTTTTGAATTAAAACTTTACATGAATCATGTCGTTAATATAACATTAAATTTATTTTTATAACATTAAAAAAAACTTGTTATCATCATCAGAATAATAAGACGTTGAAATTTTGCAAACTCCATAAGTTGTTGATTTCAAATCCCAAAAGATTACATTTATGTGTAACTCTTTGAATAAACTCCATGAAATAAACTTGATAATTTATAAGACAATATTTCTACTGTTATTATTTCTTTTGATATTGATTTGAATTGATATTGTTAAAATTATTTAAATTTTAAATAAATTAGCAATTTATTTAAAATGATAAATTTATGAATCTTTTACTGAAGAGCAGAGAAAATATCACAAAACACATAAACAAGTAATGTAGTATTCATTTTCTAGGAATATGTATAAATAAAAAACAAACAAAATGTGCAAAAAATAAGATTCAAGCTATCAAGAGGTATTGTTATAAATTATTTATTTATTTATTAAACTTAAATGAAACATTTTATCCGTGTATAAGTAGTCAGTTACACGAATAAGTGATAAAATGCACGTTGAAATAATTAATAAGAAAACTATGATAAATTTTTTTACCATTAAAAATATCTGAAATTGCTCAAAGGATATTATATTATGCAATATTATCAATTTTCAAAGCATAAACTGGGGCGTAATTAATTTATTTGCCAGCAAAGGAAAGCCTTAAAAAGTTTGTGTGTAGCCGTTTCGAGGCGGAAACACCGAGCGGCTCCAACCGGAAGTGGGAGAGCAAATACCTTCGACGGCGCGCACTGCCCTAAGTGGATTGGCCTGTTGATGCTATTTACTCGGTGTCATGGCGGCGTTGTCATTTCCGGTGCTTTCTTTGCGCGTCAGCCTACTCAATGGCCAGCCGCCCGTAGCGAGCTTTTCCAGCGAAAGCTCCACCAAAGCTTTCAATCGTAAAAAAACGTTGTTTATCTGAATGAGTTCATCGGGATTTTTATGACGTCGCCGCTCCATTCAGTTTTGACTCACAAAGCAGTATCAATGGATTAGCTGACGGCGGTTTGACAGGTTTTTTTGACGGTATTTTGATGGTTTTATCGTTTGAGCTTTCCGCGATGAAGGAATTAAGGTTCACGACACGGAAAGGCGATGAATAGACGGTCTTAATTCAAAACGAAGAGTTCCAATAAGTTGACCGTCAAGCGTTCATCAATCATAATGTGAAACGTTGCAACAAGTTAAATTTCTATGCAAACTATATGCGGCCATCATTCTTCATTATATTAACAGTATCAATGTATTTAATGTTTTCTGTAAGACAGTAAATGAGACAATGCTTTTATTATAAAATATATGTATTTAATAAATATTTATTTATTTACCTTGTTTTTACATGAATCACGTTGAGTATGACCTTTGTTTATGTCACTGCAGTTACAACTAACTCGTAGCCTTCTTCAATCCTTCACTGTCAATAGTCAACTGAGCTGCATGTTTAATATGTAAGTAGTAGAACACATTTTTTAGGAGAGGAGGTGTGGCTTTAGGGAACAATAGAGAGGGAGACGGATTGTGTTACAAGGATGAATAATAAATGTTTGTAATTTTTAATGGATCTCAATATGAATGTTAAAAATATTTTTGAAAAATCATTTTGAGATACATTCCAATATTAAATACGCAAAATTTCATTCTTTGCTTAACATGAATCACACTGAGTACTGTTTTAATTGATACAAGACTGCAGTTTCCGGTCTATTAATGCTGAAATACTTTTAATTTTCACAGATGTACTGACATGTAAATTAATATTTACTGATAAAGAAAAGTTTCACTGGAGGGTAGAAAATGTTGTTTGTGGGGATAATGGGTAGAGTATTATTTAGCAAATGACTTATAAAGAAAAGTTTTCTCAAGAGATAAGTTTATAAGTATCGGTTGTAGGCGATGACGATGTGAGTATAAATTTAATTAAAATCATTAAAAAAAACACTCGCTTTTTTTCATAATCATTGGGAATTTAGAGGATAATGTCAGTTAAATAAAAGATGAATAGACTTGCAACAGGACACTTATTGAGAAATATTTAAGCTAAGTTATCATCATTACTTAAAAATTTAATAATTGAAGAAAAATGTAGCAGATGCTGATTACAATACAAAAAGCTTCAAAGCTTATCATTAAGTGACATAAAAACTAACAATTCAGTATTCATGGCATTCACAGGCAACCTGAATATTCCTGAAAAACCTATAAGAGGTGAAAAATCACTTAACGATGACGAGAGATAATGAAACAACGCTCTCAAGCTATAAAAAGTATTTATTTTTTGTTTTTTCCTGCTGAAAAAAAAACTGAAGAGACGGCGAGCCGCTTTATGTTTAGTGATTCTGGCCTGCACTTTGGACTTGGTTATTTTTCAGCTCAATGAGAGTGCCTGCTACACCAGCACTCGTAGCGGTCGGACCTGTTCCGGCGTGTTGTGGGCCTTAATTACATCAGGCTTTTAGCGGCGGAGTATCGAAGTCTTCAGTGCCTGCGAGGGAAGAGAAAATTAATTTATATAAATACAGCAAAAACATCACTCGGATGCTGTATTTCAGTGGAAATGTCCTAAAATATTATACAGGAAATACTTTATACTTATATTTTTAGACATTAACTAAAATAAGAGAAAAACACGTTTTGTTTGTCCCTGACAATCATTTAAGGATAAGAAAGCACAGATTGTTCTTCCTAAGAGTAATACTAACCTGCCAGTGACTTTGCCTCTTAAAAGATTGGTCAGACTGATCAACCGTATAGCCTTGACTGTTGATGTATTCCACGTGAGAGAGACCCAGTTCAGACATGAGCTCCACGAATTTGTTTCTAGAAGTAATATCATGGAGTTTTCTGTCTATCTTTGCCACTTCGATAAATTGTATCTGTTTATTTATTTTTTCAATTTTAAATATATTTAGTTTAGTATTAATCTTATATATTAATTAAATTCAATCACAGTCTATTCACTAGCAGGAACAAAAACTCACATTTTTTTAAGATGATTTGATACACATACAAATTTATAACAAACATCATCACTGAGAACATTTTATGTAAAGTTATCGACGGCCTTTCAGGACAGAGAAAACCTAGAAAAATACAGGCAGTTTTTTTTATGCAAGCCCCACCTTTGTCTTCAGATCACCAAAGTTGAGCAACATTAGACGCAGACCGCAACTCGGATGGATCACCACCTGCTGCCTACTATGTGTCGCTGATAACATTGAGCCACTCATTAGGACAATATATTCTAGGCCTTGAGAGCGTTGTACAAATCGTTCAACATTATAAAAATACGAATAACAAATCACCCAAAATATGCTTCAGATACTAAAGCTGCCGTATCCTTAAGTCTCCGGCGTTCTGCTTTTAAAGTTGTCGGGAACCACACATGATCCCTGATAGAGCATCGGTTGAAGAGATGTCTGGGATGAGGCGTAAACAGTGACAACTGACTGAAAACTCAGTGGCGCCAATTTGCGGTAACCCTACAAGTATGTTTCAGGTAGTGAAACGGATGTATGAAAAATATTGTTTGTTATTAAATATATTTTATATAAAAAAGGATATGGGAAGAATGTTGCTTGTTATATACTGACACATTTTTTCATTTCAAAATAAAAATATATACATATATATTTGCTACAGCAAACATTTATAAACTAGTTTCAATGAACAGAACACCAAAAAAGTTTTCAATATAACTTGTAAACGATTTTTATTATTTATCCTTTATTTTTTCGAGTGTCTGAGGCAGTTGAACATTTTTCCAGTTGTAGAGTTGTAACATTCAAAGAAAATTCCGAATGCTTAAAAAAATTCAAAGGGCTCCACATATCAAAAGTTCGGACAGATTTTTGATGAGATAACTTTTTCCCTTGCAGACGATAGAAATATAGCCTCACAGCTTTGCGTACTTTCTGTGTATGACAGTTTTCAGGATTTTCAGTGCAATATCCGTTTCTGACATGAGTTTTCTCTCTCATAGAACCTTCTGAAAACATGTAATAAAGTATTCTATTTAAAGTAATACTGGATTGTTAAACTGAAGAAAAGGAAATTAAAATAGTTTTCTTATCTTAAAAAATATATATATAAGCAGTTATATTACATGTTTCAACTTTTTTTTTACATAAACACATAAAGAAAAATACTGACTGATGGTGAAAGTAATGCAGAAATCTCATATCAGGAATCTATGACGCTTTTACCATGTTACATATGGCCAAACACTGCATATGGATTGTTGCTCCGCCAACGTAATATATTATTTATATATTAAAGATCAGTAGATTTATACAAAATATGTACAGGCATCGGGAGCGTTGGGCTGATTACTCAATCTCCATAAAAACGCTGTTTAATGAACAACCAAATATTTGTTTATTCTGGTACTACAACCACAGTCTATGCAAATCGCGGTTTTTTACTCTGGAAGCTCCTGGAAACCAACTATGTTTCCACGTGGACCTCCGGGTGCAGGTTTTCTGGGGCAATGTATATACTACCTGAGCTTTTAAAACAGTGAAACGTAAACTTACATCATCAATATGGAGCGGATCTGGTAAAAAAAAAAGTTTATAAAAACCAACGAAGATCTGAAAAAACTCATTGAAAGTGAAATCACGGTCTTCAAATATATAACTGAATAGTCTTCAAAGTAATCTACATTAAAGCAAGGTAAAAGCAGGGGTTTTCATTTACATGTGTAAAATATAATTTCATGTAGACACGTGTATTTGATAACATTCTGAATTTCACTATATTGTGCATAATTACACTAGCATTGTGCATAATTTTAGACACTTGAGGCCAAAATAACACATGTAAAATTCACTTACAAGTCATTTTTTTATTTCGCATTATATCAGCAGCCCTGAAATACACACAGATAAAATAATATTATATCATATTCTGTACAAAAGGCTCTAAGTTTCTTTTTTGTTTATCGTTCCAATGAGGTGAGCGTGGAGGTATTTTTTTCTTCTCGAGTGGACGAAAGGGCGTTCTTTCAGCCTGCAAAGGGTTTTATACCAGTAGCGTCCTCTTTGAGTACATTTTTTTAACGAGCAATAAAAAAGTGCCTGATTCATATGGTTTTAAAGATCAACTGTGAAATTATTTTAACGTTTGTAATTTAACATGTGAAACTAGAAAAACTGTTTATTATTTGCACTACTGTATTTTTACAGATGACGGAATTGATGAAACCTTCATTTAAGAAAAACTGTGGTCTTTTACAGCAAGTGATTAAATAGTGGTGAATATGAACATATCTAAAACAGAATAATAAATGTATACATTTTTTATTTATTTTTTATTTTATGATTTACTTCAAAAATACTTTATACCAGTGATTCAGAGCAAAACAATTTGGCCTTATAACATTTTCTCAAGGCACTTTTGGCCAAACTTACATTCGGCTGAATGATTATTTGACTGAATAAATCAACAAAATATATTCTTAACATAAACAAAATATGAAATAAACGCATAAAAGAATAAACAAATCATATACATAAATATTTATTTACTTACCTTGTTTTCACATGGATCCCGTAACAAAAATTCTCTATTAGGAGATTGCAGTTTCGACTAACTGGTAGCCTTTCTCAATCTTTCTTTAGCAACCAAGCAAGAGAAGGATTGAGAAAGGCTACGAGTTAGTCGAAACTGCAGTCTCCTAATAAAGAACTTTTGTTACGTGATCCATGTGAGAACAAGGTAAATAAATAAATATTTATAATTTATAATGGATCTCACAGTGAAGCTGAAAGCATTGAAAATATTAAATCATATTTAATATTTTTTTACTCAAATAATACGTCAATATCTCTATTTACCCAAATGTATTTAGGACAAGCAATTAGAGAAAATATTTTATTAAATATCCTTTTATATTATATCTATAAAAAAAATATTCTTTAATCTTAAAAGCCATACGGATATCTTTTAGTTAGTAAAATCTTGATATCCTATTACTTAGACTTAAGACATAATTAAAACATGGAAAATCATTCTAGACTCCTATACTAACAGCATTGATGTTTTCAATAGTAAGTTCTCCGTTTGATTCAATGTACTTTTTGATTGATTTGCTGACAAAATATTTGAAGCAATAAAAATTCGAGACAGATCATCAATTTACTATCAAAACAAGTAATGGTCACTTTCAGGCTGAAAGTGAGACTTTGAAGCCTGAAAACGAAGGCTTCACGTTGTTGGTTAGAGCCTCTGAGTGTAAAGTCAACCAACCCTGTCTTCTTGGGCTCTTGATAATTTCACGCGGTCTGTTCTTCGAGCCACCTTTGCCCAGAAACAGAATGGCTTCCACCCAGGTTGGTCGAGGAAGTAGCAGGTTTGTGGGGATATTCAGAACACTCTAACCACCACCCCACCTCAAGCGGTAACCCAACTTTTTTCTACACAGAAACAAGAGAATACCTTTAAACGGTGATGGAAAAATTTCATATTGAATTATATAAGGATTTTTATGTCTGAGAGAGCTTGCTTCTTGCTGTTGACTCGTTTTTGTTATGTACAGTTATTTTCTTAATCATACATCGATACTATTGTAAAAATAAGCCACGAAATTCAGATACCTTTTATTTATTTGAAATTATATATAATCATAATTTCCATGTCCGCTCCTCTAATGAAGCATTGGGCTGTCAATAACTATCACCACAAAGCTCTATCAGCCGACAATGTTTTCATCTTATTCTACACCTTTCAGCTCAGCCTCCCGCAGATCTACCAAGTACATTCTATGTCTATACATAGTACCTGACAATTTTTCAGTATTGCAAAATCACGGGGTCTTTGATAAAAGGCATCTGCTATCCTGCGGCATTCAGAGTGCATGTACCAGCCAGGTTCACCTTAACTTTTTGACCAACCGACCTTTTTGTATGGAAGGCTGTCTAGTCCACTCTCTTACCTTGTCATTTTTTATAAAATCAAACCACTGTACTCCTAGTATTCTACTTTCGATACTCAATATACGTCAGCATTGGTTCTTGGTGACATGCAATGGTAATAGCCGTTAAAATGTGCACGATATAGGCGTTGTACGCAGATAGCTTTCCAACTTAAAAGAGTATTTCTCTATATATTTTTTCTAGAAAAACCTAAGAACCTAAACTAAAGGTAGCTGTTGTTTATACCCTCCTTCGGTGTTTGAAGAATTTGTTCCAGAAAAATCACCCTTCTTCTATAAACCGTGTTTCTATCCATTTCATTCCGGTGTTGCCAGCTATTTTCTGCTGGATACGTAAACCTCTCTTTTATGAAGTTAATAACAATTACGGGGAATTATCTTGTAGTATATACGTGGTGATTTTCAGTGAAGAAGCCAAAGAGTCCAAATCTTTATATACGTTATACCCACGCTTGCACATTACTTATATAGCAAGAACATAGAAATATGTGTATATTATGCTTTGCATATATTCGCACCCGTAATCACTGGCATAACAATCGAAGACTTTAGCATCTCAACCATTAACTGGGCAGAAAAGTATGGGTCTGTGGGGTTGTTGAGGCCACTCCAACCACCCTCTCTCAACCTCAAGCCGCGACCCAACCGTTGAGAACCCTTCTGATTCTCCGGCAACAATAATTGTTTTTCCACCTATCCTTTTCTCCATATAGCATTTTATTGAATTCCATTCTTCGGTATATGAAAGTGAATTTTGCGACCGTTATATTTATCTGCGGTTTTCACAAATTGAGAATATGTTTAAATATAGAAACACCAGTACAATATAATAAATACACATCTAGAAAAAAAAACTTTATTTTTCATATACGAGTTCTTTCAATGAATTGAACAAATGGTCATAACAAATCGACAAAACTTTTCAGTTCAGAATCCAGTATTTTTCAGGCCGAATTTCTTCTTACGAATATTTCAACCGTCATTGCAGGGATCATCAATGGTTGACAATTATGTCCCCTTTGATTTGAACCATTTATTACATTTGCAATGGTGATCAATAAATTTATTACAAGATATTCGCCACACACGTCTCAACCCAAAAGCCACAATTCCAAATCTTGCTGTGAAATTCTGCGAAGTTACTATTCACATCATTTTTCATGCCTTGTCTCGCGATATCTCTGCACCCAAAGATCCATTTGGAAATTGCATGGTTCCCAATGAACTCTAGGGCAGTATTTTGCGGAACTGAAAAGATTGCTGCTGTATTATCGTAAGTATTTTTTGCATGATTTTAAGATTCAGGAATATTTTACCATACTCATATATTATATTTTGTAGCTGACGACAATTGCGCATGTATTCATCGAAGATAAACTGTAGATAAAAAAAATAGGTAACCTGTTACTCACGCGTGTTGTTGGCTAGGTTAAGCCATCGCTTAATACCAAATGACTCAGGTCTCGTGATATCGAGCTAATCAACTGATCTTCATGAAAAAAATGTTTGCTAAATCATCTTAAAACTCCTTGAATAATATAAGTAGAGTTCAGTCAAATTTTCAAGTTTCTTTTCTGGTTGTTGGAAACTATGTATATCTTTGGTTTTAGGAGAATCTTCGGGTGCATGTCTTCAATTATTGTATAATATTTACTGAATTTAGGAGGAGCAATTTGTAGTGAATGTTTGTTTTAGGTAGAGAATAAATATTTAATTCAATATTAATTTAGTAACTGACAAAATCTAGTTTCAAGTCTGAAAGTTTTAAGTAACATAATGGTAAAATAACGGACAAACAAAATGAAGTCAGACATTCAAAAATAAATTTAAGTAAAAACAGAACGTTTACATAAAGAAAGATAATATACAATATAATACACAAAAAATGGATATAATAAAACAAAATAAAAGGAAATATAATAACAAATAGAGACAGGTATGGAAAATTAAACATAATACGACAAAAAACAGACAGTATAATACATACAATTTAGAAGATTATCACGTTCTAGTCTAACTAAGTACACGTTATCACGTTCAAGTCATTTTAAGATTTATGGGTACCAATATGTCCGAAACCTATATAGTCTATTCAGAGATAATGATAAAATACAGAACTAAGTGACTCTTTCAGGTATGTAAGGGATATGAAGCGGAAAAAAACAGTAAAAAGCTTAAAACACTGATTATCCGGTTACCTTCGCAGCCTTCTTCAGTATTTGAATAAGTGAAAAGGTTGCTTCGCGGAGGCTAATTACAGCGGAGCTCGCAAGAGAGAGAAAGGAGCCTTAAATTTATGTGCAAACAGAGATTAAAGTATATTTTTAAAGCGACATAAAAATTACGACTGAAAAAACCCACTTCGCTGAAAAACGTAAGGTCCTTAATTAATCATATTTCAAAGGAGCTGAAGGATAAATTAACGAGCCGGTTTTAATTAAGCGATAATTGTTTCATATTTAAAGGCAAAAAGGCTCGTGATGAGAAAGAGACGCTTTAAATAAAGGAACCTCTTATTATATATCTTTAAACTTTTCAGGCACATTTCGCGAAATAATAAATTTCTCGTCTTCAATCTTTTAAAGTTATAATTAAGATAATCAGATCTCTGAATTTGAGAAGCCTAGAAGAATTTTTTATCTTGCTGATAATTTGATATTTTAAATGAACTAATAATTACAGACATCCTTAAGCATAATGTAACATTTTGTTTGTTCATGTTTTTTTTCTATTTTTTTTTTTTGGATTTCAAAATGTCATAAGAATAAAACGAATATGTACGTTTTTTTATTTTTTATATATTTTGTAAACATACTCGTACTTGTCTCATTATCAAGTGATTTTATTTCATGTTTTGTTGTAAACAAATATCAATTGTCGGTGAATTTGGCTTAGTTGTAAAGCGCTTAGTTATTATTCTGAATGCCTTGTGTTTGACCCCTGATGGATGGTAAAAAAAATTGATGTTTTTCTTGGCAAAATTTGGTGTTGTGGCTTTGGGGCTTGTCCGTATGTGGCTAATTTTCTTTGCATCAATACTTCAACCGCGATAGCAGGAGTCATCTTCAGGGTTGATGATTTTGACAAATTATTTTTCTTGGCGGTCAAAATATAAGTGCTAAGTAATAAACCACACACACAGATAAACCCTATAGCCACAAAACTCAGTGGTTAAATGCCATTTGTAGCTTATTCATTAAAAAGGAAGTTGTCCCATAAATACCACCAATTTAAAGTAAATTTCTGTTAAAAGTCAAGAATGCATGAATGCCGGAATGAAATCTATAACGATAGAGGTTACAGATAGCTGCATTGCACATGCAGCATAAAATATATTTATTTAAAAAAAAACACACATGAGATTTCGTTAACGCCATTTTCTCTATAAATACCGTCAATTGTCGTGAAAACGCATTTCCTGAAAATACCAGTTAAAGCATATTAATTAAAGTTAATGCTCTACGTAAATCTTCCCGAAGACACAACTATTTACTGTAAATTTATGTTATAAATAAATGAAGCGTGAATGCCAGGCTATAGTCTATGTATGACGTAGTCGAATCAATATTCTACATGCGCTTAGCCTGTAAATTGAAAAAGTCATATTATCCACAGATGAAATTTCTCCACATCTAGTATTTTCTATATACTGCATTAATTCACGTACAAATAAAAAACTTTTTCGTATCCATAAATCCACAATGAAAATCTACCCCATCACTTGGTTCGACTGAATTATTGGTTCTAGATAACATCTCCGAATCAACTCTAGTTCGTTTTTTGTGCTGAAAATCGTGTTATAAACATTGCGAAGACTTGTATATAATTCTTGTCTTAGCGCGGCCATCTCACGCGATCACTGAAATTCGTGAAATTGAAAATCTGAAAGCTGAAAACCTGAATAAAAATGTTCGGCCACGCGTACCGGAAATTAAAGCCAGCTCTGAAGGAAGCTACGTCTCGTATGGTGCTGTTTTTTTTTTCTATTTTACCCACACGAGTCCAGCGCAAGAAATTATATATTTTTGTGACGAGGTCACACTAATAGTTTCACACATTTAAAAAAAGTATTTTGTTTTTTTTTCAATGATTTGAAAATTCATTTTGAGGTCCATTTTAAATATTTTATTTTTTTACCTTGCTTTATATGGATGATGTTGAATATAACCTCTGTTTATGAGACTTCACTGTCAAGATTCAACTGAGCTGCAAGTATATTTGTAAGTGGTCGAACACAGTCTACTTTGGCTCACGCCATCCTGGAATTCCATCGGTAACTATGTATAGAATGTACTCGGTGCAGCTGTGGTAGGCAGAGTTGACATGGTATGAGGCGAAGAATATGGCGGCTGGCTAAGCTTTGCCTGCTGGAATGCCATATTGCTTGAAAATAAGGTAGTTGTAGCTTTTGCTCTCCTACGGCAATCTTTGAAGTGGTCCGGCCAGCATCAGGTCCGGTCGGATACCAGGACTTCGTTGCTAACAAACGAAATTACGCTGCTTTTGAGTGCTTTTGCGCGTCCGTCTGCAAGAGTGTAGAAGCAAGTTTTGACTCCTAACTGATGTCTGCCATTTGCAGGATCCATATCCCAACCTCACCATTTCCTTATCATGGATAATGATAAATACGTGGAAATGGTTCCCACGTATTTCGAGGTAAGCAACGTGTTACCAAAAAAGGCAATTCAAGACTCGCTGTAGTATACTAATTTCACATCCTTGACTGAGGTCTATTTGACATCGAACTGATGCACCTAGAATCACGAGAAGGCCTTCAGCCACTCTCTAACAAGTAACTTTTTGCGTGCGTCTAGTAACGTGTCCTCATCTGGGTCTCCAAAAACAGGACGGGACAGGGAGGGTTTTCACTAAGCGAGTTCTCCTATGGCATTCTTAATACATGTCCCAACCAGATCATAATCAAACATACTAAAAAAAATACTAAGCATTCAAAATGGTCGACCTTATTAACATAATTAAGATACATGAGTACCAACATAATGACACAAAAAATTATTTGTCAACTACAAGTAACTCGTGAAAATTCAAAAGTAATCTTATTTTATGAACAGTCCTTGGATTTACAAAAAAATCTTGTTTAATACTTTTAAGCAAACGTTTGTCAAACTTAAATAAACTTTATGTTATGATGACTTGAAGACGCTTTTCAATATAAATTACTTTTTTAATTTGTTGTTGATGGTGGGTTAGAAGTTTATTTGAAAAATAAAAATAATAAAAACTTACCTGTTGCTCCTGCTCTTGTCCGCTCATCATTTACTGTCACTTTTCGAGTTAACCCTCACCAAATACGTGCATTGTGAAAATATGACCGGGCAATACGAGGGATGAGCGATTTGTTTATCACTATTTCATTCTTTTATTTATAAAACTATAACGAGAACAAAGCAAATAACCTTGCCTTTGTAATTATACTCGAATTACTTCTGCTAGTAATTTGATGATAAAATTTAGGCTGTATAATATAGTTCATAACATGAAGTAATGTGGAATTCATATTTTAATTTTTCTTTTATAAATTTGAATAAAAAAATATTACATCTTTAAATAAACGACCGGATGAAATAGATACCTTAACACACATAGTTATCAAGCCCCGCAGACCTTGTTTTGAAGCTTTGGGTGCAATATGACAAAGTGATAGTGGCACAATTGACACTCTAACCACTCACCTAAGATTACTTTTTTTTTCAATATTTACAGCATTAACTTTGAGATCCATTATAAATCATAGATATTTATGTTTTTACATTGTTTTTACCTTATTTTTACATGGATCGCGTTGAGTAACCCCTCTTTTTAGGAGACTGTAGTTTCGACTAACCTTCCTCAATCTGTCACTCTCAAGAGACAACGTAACTGTTGTTTCTTGACAGTAATAATTTGAGGAAAGACCGACCCCTTCGGGAATCCCCTAGAGACCTCCCTCTCAATCAAAGTAGATCCGGCGTCAAACAGGACATGTATACCTGAAAATTACGACTGGATGCACATGTAAGGATTAGAGGGAATCCCGCGTAACTTTAGTTTGGCGAGAATTAGCGGCCACCATGCCGAGTCAAATGCCCAGGACATATCCAGAAGAACTGATGTTAAAAATTATATAAATTAAATAAAATGCTTTTGTACAATTATAATGCACATTATTTCAAAATGAATGAAATTTATTAGTGGGTAATAGAAATCGCGGAAGAAGTAAAACGCTATCAAAAAAAGGTAATATTTCAAATTTGAACAAGAAGAGATAGTGGTGTAAAAACAATTTTCCAGTTAGTCGGGGAAATGAAAAAAAAAATCTTTTCTCTTTTCCAACTACAAGGGGAAGTCGAGCAATTAATAGCAATTTTCTTCGCCAAAAAATAAAACCTCTGCAAGTGCTAGACTGCGCTTTGAATAAATGATTCGGGAATAAATTTTTCAGGCGATAAAGACTTTTATGTAAAAATGATTTTCCTTATTCCTGTGTTGTAAGCCATTTTAAGCTATTTTAAGCTATTTTACAATGTGATATGTTATAATTACTGTATATATATTTATATAAATGATAAGAAAACTCTCATAATAATATTGTAGACAAAAAAGCAAAATGCATGACTACTTTTATATTAATCACATGCAAGAGTGCACAACCGGTTCACATAAGTGCACTCTATGACGTTCAGCCAGGAAGGCTAAACGCTGCAAGCGAGATACGGACGTTGCTTTTTTACTGTGTGTGGGTTGGGGAGATTCCAAGTGTTTATTTATCTGTTTCTTGAAGAGATCTAGATTGTAAGAAGGAAGAAATACAGACGCTGGAAAAGCATTCCAAAGCTTACTGTTGGCATTTAGCAAGGAACTTTGGTTACTGCAAAATCTTCGTCGATATACATTAACCGTGTACACCTGTGCTCCATTCATTTCAAGTTATATGTATGAGTGTCCTTGAACTAAATAAATAATATTTAATAGAATCGAGGCATAAAGAAATTTTTAAATATCTTAAATTAGTGAAAGCAGGTAAAAGCTATTAGTTATATGAGAAATATTACATGAAATATTAAAAGGGCTACTATTTATTTTGTCAGTATTAAATCCATTAATGGTTAGTAAACATTTAACAAATAGTCAGTAATAAATACACAAAAGGTCAGTAAATAATAAATTGGCAGTATATATAATCGTGTCGGAAACAACAGGGTCAGATCCTGTCTGCTCAGAAGTGGGCGACGTCGATGGCGTTTCTTCTGGCCATCATCAGGTCTTGCTGGGTGCAACTATTCGGGCACAGCGCACACTCCAGAAGGTGTGACAGGGTCTGCTCCGCGCCGCAATCATATTCAGTCGGTCCGCTGTAAAACTGCCAGGCTTTCATTTGTGTCCTCGTCTTGCATACTCCGGTCCGAAGTCTATTAAGGGACTTCCATATATTCCACCCTTGGTCATGTCCAGGGGCTAGGTCCTCTTTCGGGGTAATCCAAGTATTTCCCTCAGTTGCTGTTCTCCACATGTTCAGCCGCAGGGTGGCCACAGGTATCACCAGTTTCGTTGTCGACTGTAGGAAACTCCTTCTTGATTTGAGCCGTGTGGTTATCTTTTGATACCCAAACATAGGGTGGAGTGCGTCGTGGGTTGATTTGGTGAGCTCCTTCTTGGTTGTTACTTCTCGCCGTAGGCGGTTGGCAGTATAATAATAATGATATGCAGAAGAAAAAAAAATTGGCATTTTAAAATTAATGAATGGAAGAGATTATGTTACGTAAGGTTAAGTTAGGTTTGGTTAAGTAACAGACGTACTGTCACAGTGAATACTGTAAATTTATTATATTTACTGCCATAATACTTAATCTACTGCTAATTAATAAAATTCACTGCCAAAACCATGAATTACTCACTGAACAAATAAATATAGGCATATTAAGAGTATTAAAATTTTTCCATAAACACACGTGTATGAAAAAATTAAAGATACTAATTTACTATAGCATATAAAAGCTTGCAGTATGAAATAACACAATGTTCGCAGATGGTGTTAAAATATGTTGCTTGAATCGATTAATGGTCAATGCTGAATACAGTCCGATATCCCTAATGTCTTGCAAGCCGCTAATTACTTTGTTCGCTCTGTGTATACGGGATCCCACAAAAAAGTTCCAAAAGCTCGACAGCAGAGTACGAAAACTTGTCTTCCTGAAACCATAAAGGGGGAACTTAAAACAGTGGGAAAACGCAAAAAAACTTGTGAAAAGTAACTGAAAAGGGGCGAACGAATCGACCGCACCCCGTACTGAAAATTAAATGTAGCAATTGTGTTCCTGTGAAAATTACCTTCTGCAGTACTTCGGTGGAGAAAACATTGAGGGGATTGGAAAAGTCCTCGCTGAAAATCGAGCTGTGGGATTCGAACTGGAAAGATTAAAAAAAGCAAAACAAACGCTTGGAAAGTCCATTCCCATATTGAAAAACTACGTAAAAATAACTGAAATTTTGTTTTTTGTACAGACAAAATTATCTGCTATTAACAACTATTCACACATTGATTTCTAGGTCTAACAAGTTTTATTGTTTAAGTAATATCGTATTGCTTACTTAATGAGAAAAAAAATATCATTATTTTTGTACTTACACAAATTGACATGGGTTTTTCTTATATTTAAAAAAAACTTTTTATTTAAAACGTATTTATTTTTATTAATACTGAGAAAATAATAGTATCATGAGAGGGCACTTTTTTTATGAAGAAAAAATAATTTTATTTGGTTTTTAATTTTTTAAATTTACAACAAGCACCATCTCTAAAAATAATACATCGCAATAATATTTTTTTTAAGTGAGTGTAGCTAATGGATGTGGGCCATGATAAGTACGTACTAAGCAGTCTGTTTTTTTTCTGTTTTATTGACGAGAGAAATGAGGATGTTTCCTGTAAATTTGTATGAACGATTCTGATAGATAAATAGGTAGATTTGGTCAAATGTACCCCATGTTGCATTTTAATAATTATTACATTGAGTCTGTTACGTACGTCTCACGCTGAAAACGACAGCTGTTGATAGTTATGTGTTATGATATAGGAATTCGATGGTTTATTACACTTTGCATCCCACGAGTATTATCGGGCGGACCTTCAATAAAGAAACAGTCCGTGAGCCCCGACCGATTGTTAGAAAGGGGGCCATAAATATTCAATAAGCCAAAAACGTCGCCCTTTGTTGGCCAGCGTGAGATGCGTCTATTCTCGGGAAGATGTCATAAATATTAAATATTCAGAAAGTGTTCCTTTGTTTAGTAAAGCGTGCGAACGGGCCTAGGATGCGTTTCAGTTTTAGCCATAAAAACATAAACCGATGTTTATGGCTAGGACTACTTGTCTCCGGGCACGTTTCGTATAGTAATAAAACCCTAAGAAAGGAATACAGACTCGTGCGACCGTAACTATTCTCACGGCCGCAAAAGTAGGTACCAGAAAATTAATGTATAAAAGCACCGACTTGAACGTTAAATAAATCAGTTTAGACTTGAATCTCTTGCGTTTCATTTCTATCTCCCACCCTCCTGTGAAGCCGCGCCGGCTGCCTGAAATCTGGAGAAATGAGGCTGTCCGCCCACTTCAGATTGATGGCGTAACTAGTTACCTTACAAGTAACTGGGAGAAGATGGTCTAGTGAAGAGCGGAAAACCGATACACGCCCGTAGAGCGGATCGTCAGCGGAACTGGAAGCTGTCGTCTACAGAGTCACTAGTGAATTTAAGTACTCCACCGAAATCCAATGCGGCCTTATGTGGGTTTTGAAAACAGATGCCTGTGTAGAATACTGGGAGTACGAAGGTTTTGTCAGTAATGATAAGTGAGGTAATTGACAAGGTAGCTTTCCAAACAAAAAACGAAACATTTTATTTTATTTTATGTAAGCACATAGAGGAGAATACCGACAGATGGTGATAGCAAATCTGAAGTCTCATCTGTGGAATTATATGACGCTTAACATGGTGCATATGGCTAAGCACTGCATGTGGAGTGTTGATCGGCCAACCTCATAGACTACTGTCCGAGATTCACGCATTATCCTTATTATTATAGGAATTTACCATGATTGGGTGGTTCACGGGACAACTTTCGTCCACAACCAACTTTAAATATAAGGCTATGACTGGGTTTTTACGGGTGAGACATCAAATTCACACCAACCTTGGATATTTTAGAGCTCATAAAACGATTAAAAAAATATTTTTTTTAATCTCCGTCGGGGATCGAACCCATGACTTTTGTCTTACAAAGGAAACGTTTTGACCATTTAGCTATGAGCACTGACTGTACTTATAATGATTTTAATAGTGAAATAAATCGAATGCAATTGAAAATTACAGTCGGTGAAGAGACAAAAGTAGTTAAAGCTGTAATGGCTGATAGATTTTTATGTCAGTACGTGGTGAGCGTATGCTAAAGTTAAAAGAATAAATTTTGAAATGATAATTATTAAATAATCCTTATATATCATCTCACTCATAATGCAATCATAAGCGTTTACCGATTCACTCTACTACCAATGCTGACGATATTCTACAGTGCATATAGTTGATAGTGCAAGCAATAAAGCTAGCATCAGCTCTGCAGAATGCAAATCGTAGACTCCGAGAGCTTCTTTGATGGGGATAATTTAGTTCCCAGGATGACTCAATTCGTCTCTTCCACTGTTCTCTAAAAGAGACGAAAACTAATTTCCCAGTACCGATGTAACCGATGGCGCGCGACATAAAGCGTACACTTATATCCAGCCGTCTTTTATTTCAGTCCGCGACGAAAAGAACTCGTTATTCTACTTCTTGTACCCTACGTTGTGTTCATTTTATGGCTGCTCTTTTAATGGCGAAATTAAAAATAATTCGCTGTGATTCCAAACGCTCAATGATTGGCTTCCCTTCTTTAAAGTAACTGTCTTCATGACAAAAATGAACTCTTAACTTTTTGAGTATAGCGCCTTTTTGGTGGATTTATTAAACGATTTTTTAACCTTTAAACATTAAAGTATTTAATTTCTTGTTTTAACATAGATCACTCTGATAACTGGTTCACTTGATAAAGATTGCAGTTTAAGCATCAATGAAGATTTCATCAATTTCAGCGTATATAAGCGTACTGAAGTGTAAATGTATTTTATTTTTTTAAATGTTTTTTCTGGAGAGTAGATAGGGATATATGTGGAGCTTGTGAGTGGAATTATGAAAGAGGATTAGACTTTTGTAAGCATATAAATTATTGCTCTATTTTGAAAAAAATTACAATATGAAGTTGATAAGAATTTCATACCTTGTTTTAATATAGATTACTTTGAGCACTGTTTCACTTGATGGAGGACTGTGGTTTTGCGATCTATGAAAGCTTCATCCGATTTAACGTGTATGAACGTACTGAGCTGTGATCAAAGTGATCCATATTAAAACAAGGTATAAAATACTTATCTCTATAATATTAAAATGGATCTCAAAGTGAATACTAAAAATATAAAAATGGAATCAAATGTTTTTAAGCATTTTTTTAAAATAAGTTGTTAAAACATAAAACATGATTCAATGTTATACTATCAATACGTACTATATTATATATTTACTGGCAAAACGTTATTTACTTAATGAAAAAAAAATTGAGAGTCAATAAGTTAGCATAAAATATATTTAGTTATGACAGCTGATTTATTGTTATATGTATATCAAGGTTTTCTAGATTAAATTTTTAAGTTATATTTTAGATTAAACAAAGAGAATTGATGTTTAATATGATCGTCAAACTCACATATATGTTTGGATATATGCAGGATTATGCAAACTCATATAGGAACGTTATCTAAGCAGCTGTCACATATCATTTGGGATAGAATAACAAGCAAGTAGCCACATATTATCGTATTGAAATATGAGCTGATCAAACTGATAAGGACCCGCTAAGCATTTCATACATATAACTCTCTTAGAGAATAATGTGAATGTATATATCTATCATGTAAAATCTAACTACACCGCGCATATTATGTCGGAATCACGGTTATGATACATGTTACGGACGGCTGATGACTAACAAATATTGATAAAGCATTGATAAAATATTTAGCTTCATTTGACTCTGTTTAGCTTCATTTGACCTTATTTAGTTTCATTTGACTCTGTTTAGCTTCATATACATCTGTTACGTCAATAATGTTTATAATGTTATTTATAATTGTAAAGTTATTCTCCGATGTAAATATTATGACGTTCCGAGAGGTGCTTTGCGATTTCAAAGTTGGTGTTTCGGCTCTCTCATTGGCGAAACAGTGAGAAAACCGACACGCCCCCTTGGCCATAATTAGTATAAAATAAGTAGAGCTGTCCCTCTCTTGCTCATTTGCTGTTCGGACAGCGACGCTCTTCATCTAAATTCCCGCGAGAAAAGAGACAACAGCTGCGACCTCTGCACACGACGCCCTCTTGAACGAAATAGTATATATACCGAGGTCAGACTCGGAATAAACCAGAGCTGAAAATACTTTCGAGTTTTACTCTCTCCTTCCCTGGACCTCTGGACTTCACGGCGCCCCCGGCCTACTGCTCTACACGGACTACTGCTCTACACGGACTACTGCTTGGACGTAGAACTGGAAGCTGCCAAACATCACACCCCCAGGAAGCCGACCGGGACACAGCTGCCTTACAACCAGCTGAAGGAAGACCAGGACTTCGAAGGCGAGGACCGAAGTCGCAAGTAGAGCGAGTTACCAGTCGAGGTCGACTGGTCGTCTACAATACAGTTTGGATATGCGAGTGTATCACGTAAATAGGAAGGAATGATGAAAATAGAGGATGTGAATCTTCGTCATCAGATTCCGAACTTGAAAGGAAAAAAACCCTGATTATATTGTCACGGAGAATTTAATTTATAGGTTAGTTTTAATTTCTATTTGAACTTTCATCCTCCTCTCTTAGGTTTATTTTGATCTCAAGAGGAATTCGACTGTTATCATATATGTTGAAGCATGTGCAATAACAGATTTTTGCTTACCATATCAGACACCAACTATTAGGTTGTTCGGGAATAATGTAGTTAATTTTTCAATAGATGACTTGATTGGTTTTTTTATCGAGCCCATATTTAAGTTGTTTTTTCAACAGTTTATATTACATCCTCCTCTCATATTTAGGATATCGGTTTAATGAATGATGGATGCAGGATCAGGTTCACAATACAAACACTTGTTTCTGTTCACATATTACGCGTTTATTTCTCACAAATATTGCCCGCCGTAGCGAAGGCGCAAAGCGCGCGCACTATGACGGCCGCGTGTTAAACTTCAGCTGACCACTGCCCGCGCGTTCTCACTGACAGCCGCGCTCTCCCATCTCGGCGTTGCCAACCGCAAAGATGACAGTCATACCAACAGCAAACGGGCCAACTTTCATTACAAATAATTTTGGCTTATGCAAACCCCACCTAACTTATACAATTAATATTATATGTGCATGTCAGGCGACCGTACAAAATAAGAGAAAAAAGATCGTTTTTCGAGGCTTTACGGCATCAGCCTAAAGGAGCTATATCAAGCTGATATCAATATACTTGTAACAAACCGTGTTTGTGAAAATTGTCAATTGATTCTACGCAGTAGTTTCTGTTTGGTATCTTCCCAAATATTGAATGCGTAAAACTCTCGGAATATCTTACATTTTTACTAAAATATCAAAAAAATTAACATTCATTGACAAAACGTCAAATTAAAATTTGGTTTACAAAATGTTGATATGACATTTTTTATGTAATAGACGCATCATGCTCAGGAAGACCAATTGAAACTTATTGACACTCTATTGTGCGACTGTAGAAGAGACTTGCAGACCGCCTCAAACCTAAGATCCTGTTCCATGTGCCCAAGAAGCTGCACATCTCAGGACCTAATGCTGGGCAACACACGAGCTATCTATGTTGCCAGATACTGGGAAAAAATAATTTGACGTCGCTGACACGAAGAATAAAGACTGGACTTCTACTTTGAAAGTCGTCGGGAACCATATACTTGTAATCTCAGGTGGAATTTTGGAAGAAATAGATGTCTTTTTTATGTAATACAGGATAATAACGACAGATAGTGACAATGATTCTGAAGACTCATCTGTGGAATTCTATGATGCTTACCATAGTGCATATGGCTAAGAGCTGCATATGCGGTGTTGATCCGCCACGTCATAGACTACAGCCCAAGATTCAAGCATCATCCTTATTATTACATGAATTTACTATGAATGGGTGGTCTTCATTGGATGACCTTTGTCCGCCACCAATTTTAATTAATAGGCTATGACTGACATTTAACAGGTGAGGGATCAAATTCGCATCAACCAAGGTATTTTAAATCTCAGAAATCGATTAAACATTATTTATTTTATTAATCTCCGTCGGGGATCGAACCTTTTGCTTGCAAATCAAACGCTTTAACCATTGAGCTATACCCGTCTGGAGATGAAGCATGGACAGTGGCAACTGACAAAACTGATTTTCTGCAATTTATAGTGAATATGGGTTCCAAATTTGGAACGTATGCTTAATAAAAATTATGTAAAAAAAACTCAAATAACGAAATTACTCTCTGAACATTGTTATACTGTAGTATATGTTTATTTTTTATTTTCTATACCTGAAATAACAAAATCGCAATGATTTGTTACGAGAGCGCTATCTCCAGTTTCTCGGTTTTTTTTATTATAAAAACGTTATTTTATCACGATGACACTTGACCCGACTGATAAGACACAAAAATGGTCATTTATTCTGGCGAAGAATTGATTTCTGAGTGCGAAAGATATTTCTTTAGTGACCGGCTGTCGTGCGAATCACATATAGGTAACCTGTACGGTTTCGTGATATATTGGAATAAGAAAATATGTGTAAGCTGACATAAAAATATACGTGGAAAGTTTAAAAGGACATAAAAATGGTATGTTGATTGTGTTTACTTTCTTTTGTGTATTAATCGCTTTTTTAATGATGCATTTTGATGCGAAATTGATTCAATAATATTTATTTTTTACAGATGTTAAAATTCGCACTAAATAATTGCATTGACAAACAAATTTACGTGAATCATCATTTCGGGTATGGTTCAGTGGTTGAAGCGTTTGTTTGGCAAGCCAAAGGTCATGGGTTATATCCCCAACGGAGTTTAAAAAAAAAGTTTCTTATTCGACTTCTGAGCTCTAAAATTCCCCGGTCGGTGTGAATTCGATCCCTCACCTGTAAAACGCGAGTCATAGCCTATTTATCAAAATTGGTGGTAGATGAAAGTCCTCTCGTGAAGACCACCCAATAAAGTGAATTCCTTTAATAATAAGGATGATGCACGAATGTCGCGCTGTAGTCTATGACGTTGACGGATTAACACTACATGCAGCGCTTAAATGCAGCCGTAATTTCATGTATGTTCTGATATAAGAAATGAGAGACATCCATGATGCATTATTATTTCTTCTTGTCCGCTCCTTCAATTAGAGCATATGGATGTCATGAGCCGCTGCCATAAAGATCTGTCAGCCGCCTCCATCCTCGCCTCATCCCATGTCAGCTCTGCCTCCCGTAGCTCCGCCGAGTACATTTTCTTAACAGAGCATATTGCAGCTTCGTCTTTTACATTCAATGTATGGTTCTCGAGGCTCTTCCAAAACGGTGCGACCCGGGCTTAAAAAAGGCTGCTGTAGTTTATGTTCTCCATTAATACATGTCCCAACCAGGTACACCGTCGCCTCTTGAACAACTTGTATAGAAAGCTGCATTATCTTGTCTCTCACCTCGTCATTCCTCGCAAAGTCAAGCAATTGTATCCCTTGTATTCTACGCATGTATAATTATAAAGTTTTAGGTAATATTAAAATCAATAAAGAAAATATTCTACCACTACTGCTTTGGTCAACAAAGTATTTCTAAATTACCGATACATTATTTTTTTGTTAATTGGAATATGTTGAAATATGGAGTTTTTATGAAAATGCGTTATTTTATTTACAATTTACCTTGTATTTGTAGGCTTTTAGGTATAATTAATTTTAATTTACCAGTACATAAGATAAATACAATTTTATGCTGTTTTACGTATATTTATAAATCTTATATTATCTTATTCTTAAATACATAAAAAACAACAACCATTTGTAAAATAATCATGCTTAATGTGGTCAAAGATCAAAACATTTATTGTCAAACTCGCACTAATAGGTAGATTCAAAGTTATATAATATTTAAAATACGAGAATATTTATTTTTATATTTTTTTGGCTGATATATTTTTGTGTTCTAAATTATTTGAATTAAAGAGTTAAAATTGCATATAATTTATCAATGATTGTGATAAACATATGATTTCTTGAGTAATTTTATAAAAATATGTATATTTTTGGTGTGATTTTTTATTTATTTATTTATTTTATTTAAATAGTAAAACGAAAGCATTGCAAAGTTCTACCAAAATTTGTGTTCAGCAAAACATGATAAAAAGTGGTTACAAAAAATAAGAAACGACAGACGCTGGAATCCCAGTGATCTTTTTTTCTTTCAAAATTGATGAAAGAAATGCCATACGATATGATATTTGATGTTTATTTTTTATAAATATATCAATTTAGATATTATCTATGAAAGATAACAGTATTTGTAAAAATGTTCTAAATAATAAAAAATAATCCGTACATAAATAGTAAACTCTGATTTTTATGAAATGCACACGTAACCATTAAATAGATCGTATTTCTTATATTTTTCGCCAGAGGGTTAACATACGGAGACTCATATGGAAAGCTTGGTTACAACGATATAATGACTAAGGCTTATGGTATTGATGAGATTTGAAAAAAAAACGTTTGTTGGATTGATGGGAAAAGTTTGAGAAACACTTAAAATGTCCATACTAAACCATTTATTCAATAATGGTTTAGTATGGAACTGAGTAGCTGCACCCAGGAAGACCTGATAATGGCTGGGAGTAACGCCATCGACGTCAGCCACTTTCGGGGAGACAGGATTTGACCTTGTTGTTTCCGACACGATCAAATATTAAACAATATTATCTTATCGAATTCTGTCATTTTCAGGCGTTCTCAACATTGGAATTGATTTTGATTTTCACGTTATTTTTAAATTTCAACAACTGCTTTGGATCTGAAAGCAATGGAAACGAAAGCACTGTCAAAATTGGAAATTGTGTGTACAAGAGAGAAGTTATTGGTAACTTTACCGCCATCAACCACATTACTGTGGACAAAAATGGAAATATATTTTTCAAGAAGTCGTTCGAGTGCCCAACATTTTTGTGGAAGAATGGCAGCAAAGAACCCACGCAGATACATTGGAGTAAGCTAAATTATTGAATCCATAAAAACTACTAAATTAATTATTCCAGCTGCTATAGTCGTTTTTCTTCTCAAATCATCTTATCATCTATTAGAACACATAGACAATGAGAGACCATTCACACTCTAACAAACTTCTGAATATCCGACAAATAAAGGGAGACTCAATGTCGCCGGAATCATCATCGGAACGCTTGTTGAATGAATAAGAAGCAGTTTACAAAGCAAAGAACTTATCGAGAAGCACATTTTAGTATATTTTAATTTAAAAAATACTAACAAAATTTGGTAGCCGCTGAATGGGACAGAACATTCTGCTTACTCCACAACCTCCAGGCAGCTACTGAGACTGTGGAAGTGAGTCTCTACGCCGAACACGCATAGTGGCCACTTGGCAAACTATGACGCTCCTCATGAAACAAACAAAATAGCGCCATGACTTATTTTACTTAAATCTAAAACTAATACTAACATATTTATATATGCGTGTCCGACGAGCGACAAACATAAGAGTCGAAAGATCGTATATCCAGGCTTTTCGGCACTAGCCTGCAAGGGGTATATCGAGTTGGTATCACTCCATGTAATATGATATCAACTCGATATAGCCATATATTTTGTGTTTTATTCTTGTTTGCTCGTCTAACACATATCTTAGTCTTAAATTAAGATAACTATAAGACGCGGGTGTAAAGGCGATACTTTGTATGTTTTTATAGGTTGTACCTATCACGTGGGCACTACCTGTCACGTGGGCGCTATAAGTTCCATAGATAGACGATAGGTTAATTTAGGCGGAGTGACTTCTGCCGGCAACCGCAGTCGGAGTCTGTGTGGGATCTGTAAGGGATGCAAAATGATCCGTCCCGGGCAGACGACCGAATTCCATCAGTTATTTTATTTAAAATTAATTTCAGTGTGCTTCTCGACAAGCTCTTTGTACTGTAACCTGCTCCTTATCCGTCACCACGCGTTCTAATTAAGATTGTATCGAAGCAGACCTCTTTATTGAGTCAAATATGTTTCTTATTTTCTAATTATTATGGAATTAATTTTCAGCGAATGCAGGTTGTTCTACAGATACATTGGAAGACAATAAAGGAAAAATTTATATAAGCACATACGATGGTATATATACTTTTGATGACGAACACACTGGCACTTATTATGCGGGAAAGGTAAATAGAATTGTAATTGTAAGCTAATTTTAATTAAGAATTTAAAATTGAGTTTTATTTCACATTGTTTTATTTCAAGTACATGTTTCGAACCAATTCAGGTCCATTTACAACAATGGTCAAAAAGTTGATTATGTAGGTAAGGGAAATACATTGGTTTAATTAACTTTTGAAAGTTACACCAATAATTGTCAGTTAATAAGCGTAATATTAGAAAACAAAATAAACAAAATTATATTTTTTTAAACGTGTTTATGTACTAATTTTTAATCCTCTTCATAAAGTAAATAAAAAATATTAAGAATTTATCCATAATTTAATTGCAAATAATGTGTTTTGACTTAGTATAAATCCGTTATCAAAGCATGGTTTTTGGAAAAAGCGGAAACATGACAAATTAAAATAATGCTGTGGACTTATTGTAAGCATTTCTTCATTTATTTCATTGTTGTCACGGAATTCCAATAAGACTATCAATTGAAAATCGTAAAAAATGCCTTTAATTGTATAACTTCTTAGGTTTTCACGGCCAGATTTGGTATTGTAGCTTTTAGATTTAGCCGTGTGTGACGTTTTCTGTAGTACCAATATTTCGGCCGCTATATCAGGCGTCTTTTTCACGGTTGACGACTTTGAGGTTAATGACAAAGTTGCGATGCTTAATCAATTCATTTATTTACTTTAATATTATTTTTACAGCCAATGGTGTTTGAAAGAATTGTCGAGGCAAGAGATGGAATGCACGCCACAAGCATCGGAGATAACCATCATTTTATCCTTGATCCAATTGCTCGGACGTTTGTTGCTGCTCCCTTGTACAACGAAGGATCTTTTGGAGCTTTCACGAGCAGTCATGCTTTCATATCTTCTGATGCTGAGAACAAAATGGTGCATTATATGGAGTCTGTGGGATCCAAAAAAGTAGATGTAACCGGTAAGTTAACAATAAACGTGGTTATTTAATGAATTCGTATATATATTTTATTTATAAATTATTCCACAATTTTTTATTAGAGGAATATATATCTCGGCTACGTCGGGTAACCAACTAGACTTAACAATGACTACCGACGTAACCAAAATATATTTTTGATAAACCTATTTATACATACTATTTGAATTGAAAATGTATCTCTGTTGTTAAAGATACTGAATTTCAGTAAATAATGTTATCAAAATTGAAAAACTATGGCATTAATATATGAAACTAATATATTTTTCAAATTAAATTAATACAGGAATTTAACCTACTCTGTATAATATCTGATAGTGATTCTTAAGATCTACGATATTCGTTAATTATATTAATTTGAAGCTAATTCACGGTAAGGAAGAACATTCCTGATAATAACCAACTCAATCCCGAACCCTTTCGAGTTGATAAGATGAATTGATAAGCTTGTCGTTCACGTTGAATCAGAAGTTGGACGACCACTCAATGCAAACGATATTGTTTTTTTGTACATAGTTTATAACATAATCCGCTATAATACTTGCTGAAAATTCATCTTTGTAAACTACCCAGAATGCTTCACATTCGTGTTAGAAACATTTTAAGTGACAATATTTTTTTGAATGTGGAAAAAACAAAGAGTTCTCTCACGGAAATTATCCAGGCTTCAGTTAAGTCAATTCAATTATCCAATTTTCATACAAAATGTGATTAAAAGCACCCAAATCTTCCAAAAAACACTATAAATGGTTGTTTATTTAATTTGGTTTTGCCTTGGAAGCCTTAGAAACAATTGCGTCAACAGCTTACACAGGTGGATAAGTTTGTGTAAATATAACTAAGAAGGCTTATACAAAATTATCTGACAGAACTATGTTGACATTTATGAAAAAAAAATTGCTTCATTTTCACAACGTGCATCTATATAAAATGAAATGTATTGAATTTTTTTTTTGCTTCTTCTTCATAGTATCAATCCAGTGGATTTGTTTGCAGCAACAGAATCTTGCATCTCGATCTCCATTCCTCTTGGTCCTCGGCAACCCTCTTCAGCTGAGCATAAAAGCTACAACTCAAGTCCTTGAACTCTTGCTGCAAATACTCCCGTCTAGGGCACCCTCTACAGTTTCTATCCTCAAACATCCCCTCCACAATGTCGTGAATAAGACCATCGTGGTGCATGATATTTTTTGTTTTGTCTCCTTATAACATGTTTTGGACATCTTATATACATTAAATTATAACATTAAAATCTTAATTATATATTTTCAGGCTTACCTGATATGCTGATTCACAACATAGTAACAGACAGAAATGATGAAGTGTTTATATGCACAAGCAATGGACTCTATTTAATAGACGTCAAACATCTTACTGCTAGTCGCGTCGAAAACATAGGCGAAGTTTTCAGCATAGGTTACGATCATTCAGGAAAAGTAATCTATTTAGGAGAGAAAGACTCTTTCACGAAACTAACTCTCCAATCTGATCTCAAATGTAAACTCAAGCCAGCTTTTGAGATCATAACGACGTCTGTGAAACATTCTGAAAAATCTGAGAATCCAGAAGAAGATGACAATATCAACACAACTCTGAAAACGTATCTTTCAGGAGATGAAGATTCAAGCGAAGTCGCTTGCAGCAACCATTCTATTGTGTTCTATATATTTTTCAGTCTGTTTGTGTTTTTATTGGGAATGTGTTTGGGATTCTATTTGAGAAAGGTCACCGTTGAGAACAAAGTAAATTACAGATATCAAATGGCAGACAATTCTGCAAATCGGAACATGAACAACTTGGAAGCAGAACGCATGTCACTGAATGAATAAATATTGAAATAAATAATTTAGTATACTATTTAGTAAGCCAACTTGTATTTTGCTTTCATATCGTAAGCTTTGTTTTAAAGCCTGAAAACGCATTTTTTTTTTCAATTTTTTTTACTGAATAATCCAGTAAAAATATGAATTTAATTCTAAGTGATTTTAAGTTGACAAAACCATATTATTATTCTTACTATCCAATTAATTCATTTGCATATACTTTAAAAGTGTTATTTTTAGGAGTTATTTTTGTGTTAAAAAATCTGTTCTCTGAATTAAAAAATGTTTCAAAAATATTTTCAATAATATTATCACTACCATTAAAAATGAAATTTTTTTAAATGTATTTATTTTACTTATAGAAATAATAGACAACTCTCAAAAATTAAAACGTTTATTAATATTAATAATATATATAATAATAAATTTAATATTTTAATATAAATCTATGAACGAGCATCTTGTTGAATGACTGCTATTTATGGAAGCAAGACTTTTGATTATCATAATAGTCACATTTAAACATTGTTAAAAATAAATAATTATTCACAAAAAAAAGTTTTTTGTATTATATGATACGGGTGAGAGATGAAATTCACACCAATCGAAGGTATTTTGAAGCTTAGAAATCAATACAAATTATTGGCATGAGATTACTTAAAGATTATGGCGGCATTTTTTAAAAACCATATGCTTTAGTAAGAAAGCAAGATATAGTGATGATGACTATGGTTAAAAAAAATAACATTTCAAATGTAATTAGATTAATCTTCGTCAGTCTCACTTGATTTGAAACGTACGAAAACAAAAACACTAAGCACTGAAAGGAAGGCCTCCCAACTGGCAAGAGCCTTGACTGGCGGACCTGGAGAATCATGCTTAAACAAAAACGTTAAGAACCGGTTAGTTTGTAGAACAAAGGACAACCTCGAGCGGTGGGGAGATGATTGCAGGCTGCTGAGCGTAATTTAATAATGCGACTTTATTATTCAAGAGCCAGCAACTGTAGCTCAACAACAGTGCAATTGATGCTTTCCCTGAAAAAACTTCAACCTGAAAATAATGATACGACAAATGAAATATTTGTTGAGAGGTATATATCAAAAATATTTGACGTCGCTGACACGAAGAAGAAGAAGGACTGAAAACTGGTATAATCTTTTATATAAATAATGGCAACTAAATGCTACATTTTGAAAGTCGCTGTGTACACATTTACGGGGAATTACTAAGAATCATGCTTAATATTCTCAAAAACGTCTAATACAGCAACAATTTTCAGTTACTTTGTACAGATTTTATGTACAAGTAGTAATTCTACGTTGTCATTAAAATTGAGATGATTGTTATCGAAGGTATGGCGGTGCAGGCTGCTGAGCGTAATTTAATAATGCCCTCCACAAGATGACTTTATTATTCAAGAGCCAGCAACTTAGCTCCGGACAACAGTGATCGCCAATTGATGCTTTCCCTGAAAAAAACTTCAGGACCTGAAAATAATGATAAGTTTTTTTTGACAGAAACAAATGAAATATTTGTTGAGAGGTATATATCAAAAATATGGTTGTACAACCTGGTGTTAACAATTTTTATTGAAGTAAAAAAGGTATATTTTCGAATGACATTTTTATAGCTTAGTAATTGTTGGCCGACCCCCTACAAGATGGACTGACGATATTAAAAGAATAACGGGAGTGACCTGGATGCGGAAGGCGGAGGATCGAAGAGGATTGAGACTCATGAGGGAGGCCTACGTTCAACAGTGGATGGACACAGGCTGATGATGATGATGATGAATTGTTGACAATAGACCGGGCGTGGTCCGGATCATGTACAGTAATGATGAACGAAATAAAATGAAACTTCATATTTTACAAAATTGATATAAATATAATTTTTTTAACATGGAACACACAGAGCATTGTTTCACTTGATGAAAGACTAGTTTTTCAATCTATGAAAGCTTCATTATTTCCAATGTGCACAAAAGTACTGACGTGTGAATGAATGTTTATTTTTAACTAGCTGACCCGGTGAACTTTGTTTCACCCGAAAGGCAATAAATGAGCAGATTTTGGATTTTATTAAGTTGAATTTTTCGGTACATATCATATCATATATTTGGTCTGGTTGAATTCTATTGCAGTAATCGACGAAACTTCAGCAAGTAGTTGTCAGCATTTCGACGAATAATCAAACGATATGCGTAATAATTCGGCGAGCTAACATTCTTGGTAGTTTCTTCACCTGAAATAAAGACAAAAGATTTGCTATTTTGTATGTAAAGCTAACATTCATATTTGTAGCATAATTATAAAGGGGTGAAGATAAATGATTTTAAATCGTTTGCCGGTTATTTGTCCAATTTTTTCTAAACAAACATCTTAATCTTTAAGTCCGTTATTTTCCTGGTAATAAGCAGTGTAATTGGTCTTTCCTTGGAAATCTAAAGCAAAATCAAGCACTGTAAAATGTATGTCATGACGGAATCAAATCTATGATATTGATAATATATATATTGATAACTCACCATTCAAGGGAGTCAGCAATCGAACCATTTCTATCCATTTTGGATTACAGGTAAAAGTAATAGAGATCTGGTCTACCGTAATGATGAACATATGTCATTGCATCTTGCGCATATTCATGCATATGACGCGGACTGCCTATGTAAGTCGCCGGCAGAATAGTTAATCGACCATTATTAGCTGCATTTCCTTCAGAACTAATTGCATAACGTAAATGGATATATTCCTCAAAACGCATTTTTGCTTGGTTCAACCGAATGAAAGTTAAGCGCTCCGTTTCTATTTTCACGTACATATCGACGCAATATTGTTGTAGAATTCGACGAAACTGCAGCAAATAGTTATCAGCATTTCGACGAATCGTAAACGATATGCGTTATAATTCATCGAGCTAACATTCTTGGTAGTTTCTTCACCTGAAATTAAGACAATAGATTTGCTATTTTGTATGTAAAGCTAACATCCATATTTGTAGCATAATTATAAAGGGGTGAAGATAAATGATTTTAAATTGTTTGCCGGTTGCTTGTCCAATTTTCTCTAAGCAAACATCTTAATTTTTAAGTGTGTTATTTTCCTGGTAATAAGCAGTATAATTGATCTTTTATTGGAAACATAAAACAAAACCAAGCACTGTAAAATGTATGTCATGACGGAATCAAAACTATGATATTGATTATATATATATTGATTACTCACCATTCAATGGATTTTTCATTTTGATATTGAAATAATATCCATCTTCTCGTGCCAAGACATCAGTGGGTATTGCAACGTGTCATATGAACGACGTGTTTCAGATATCTGTTGTAGTTGCCCAGTATCACGACGTGTATACCAGATGGTCCTTTATCCGCTCTGATCACGACTTTGTAGAAGTCGATCAAGTTCTTCCTCCATATTGTCATTGAAGTATATTTGTAAAAATTTATGCTGTGCATCTTCGAGAGGTTGAAATGATCCGATTGGATGGTGAATCTGTCCTTGTATCTACAGAATCAAAAGCAAAGACAATATTACTGATTTATAAACACTTTTTTTTAGAATTAGCATACATAATTCAAAGTAATAAGTGTAGTTTGTTATTCTGTTAATTAGATTGTGAGTAAGTACAAAAATAAATAAATAAATACTTTGAATGTCGGATTAAATCCTCGTTCATTCTAGAGTTCGTGCAAACGGATCGCTTTGGCAGATCGTAAAGAGACTCTTTAGAATTTATTCCACATATTTTTTTTTTGACTACATTTTTTCAGCCGAGTCGGATGGCCCTTTTTATGTCAATTAGTTAAATTTTTGTTGGCTCTATAAAAAGCAAAAGAGTGAGCGAAAAGGTGTATATAAATTATGTGATGGGTATATGTGGTTTTAGGAAATCATTAATGTATAAGGGAATTCATTATTTTATATCTGATATAATGGAATTCCACCAAAAATATCGATCGAAAAAATCGAAATATTTAAAGAGACTTGTCAATGTTGTCGCTGGAGGTGTTTCACCACGTTGAACAACATTTGAAGCCGTGAAATATACCTAATGACCATTCTCCAGATGCACCGCAAAATGCACAACAGCAGTATGACGTTCGTGATTAAGGATTGCGAATATACGCCTAATCGCTTTATACCGACCAATTTGAAAGCGCGCAATTTCATCGTTGGTATTCGAGGTTAGGATGCCAAGAACTCTCGCTTTGTTCGTCAGTTCTTTCGTTTGCAAGGTTCCGAATTCTCGTTGCATGACGGCTTTGTCGTGAAAGATTCAATCGACACTCAAATGCTCTCGAAACAAAACGTCAACCGATAGACAAAAATATCTATCATACCATAGACAAAAAAAACATAGATTGCATTACATATTTATTTATTTATTTATATACAGAATCGAAATTCCAATTTTTTTTACAAATATTTAGAAACATAGAGTATACATAAGTATACAATAAATAGAGAAAATAATAAAAAATAAAAATAACACAATAGAATAAGAAGATGCCTTTCCATTTGCTTTTTGTTATAACATTTTTAACAAATAAAAGATTAAACTGATATTTTGACTAATATTTATTTTGTTTTTGTCTTTTTTTCCTGTATTTTGTTTTTTTTTTGTTTCAAAATATTTCGTACCTTACGTAGGTACCTACTTACAATACCTACTTTTTCGTAATTTTTGGGTATGTTATTATTTATATTTTTAGTTGGCTATGGCAACACTGTCTCAACTGGCAGCTGTCAAGTTACAATAGTCTTGTATGAAAACATGTTTACGTAAATGTTCAATATTTTTTCTCAATCTAATCAATTTTGAGTATTTTATAGCCTTTTTTAGGGTTCTAACCTACCTGTCCACCAATTTTCAGCCAAGTCGGTTTGGCCGTTCTTGAGTTTTAAAAATTGTTAGAACCCGACATACTTTTATATATATAGATGACAGAGTGTTGCAAAATTCTACAAGAGTGTAGGTAGCTGGGTGGATTTTAGGTCTGGATGATGTATTCAAAATTCAAAATTCTTAATATCGTAAATATTACAAAAATTATATTTAATTACGTTTCACAGTAAATAAATAAATAACATACAAACATTTATGAATGAATATTTACAAATAAATAAAGAGTTTCGCAAGAGGTAAGGTGGTAATTTAAGGTAATGTGTTAGGCGTGTGTAGGTAATTCAAAGTATTTTTTTACATAGATAATGCTGTTGTTTATATGTTTTTAAAAAAAAGTTATTTAACTAATTTCAAATGTTACCATCAAAATATTAACAGCATTATATATATTTTTTAATATACTCCAGATTTTGACTTATAGAAATAATATACTGACATCAGCATGATATAGCCCTTGCTGATTAGTACCGATAACCTTGATATACAACCTTTCGCCTCTTATTTTCGTTCGCTCATCGGACACGCATGTGTTGTCATTTTGTAATGACGTTAGGCGGACTAGTTATATAGATCGCCACATGCGACGCTAGGTGTCACCGACCACGGCGCCCGGTGCCCAATCAGTAGTGTGCCGACCGCGACGAGGTCGTATTATGGCCGGCCAGGCATGTTATTCCGCCAGGACCGGAAATTTGTAAAGTTAATCATGAAAATATATGTGCTTCTTGAAAAGTCTGTGTGTTGTTCTTCTTCTCCTCATCCCGCCACCACACAATTCATTAACGAACTTAGAGAGAATGATGTCATAACAAATATAAGAATAATAAAAACTTTTCAAAATTCCCCTTCGTACGACGTCTTACATAAGGTTGTCGACGTATGTTTGAAGAGCCTGAACATTTTTCCTTTCAAGAATTTTCTCGTTTCTCCATAGCGAACATTCGAGAAACTCGCTGGTACTAATAAGTTATTTACTCTAGCAGTAGAATGCCTTTGATGACGAAGGCCCATATAGAATTTTCATTTTTTCGCATGAATTATAAATCAGCAAGGAAAAACATCGTCTCGCTGCTAATTCTATAAACGGATGTAAGAAATAAAGCCGTAACGCGTGTAATGGTAACGCATTTTCTTGAAAAGCTTTGAATAACCAAGATATAAATTTAAGGAACTGAAACATACACTAACTCACTGCAAAAATATTTTAATATGACAGTTATCTCATTAATCAACGTGAGAAAAAGAAACAGTAGAAGCTAGGGTTTTAACCCCAAACATTTGCGACCATGTTACTTTACGTTGGCTTCTCGAACATTTCCTCTACCTATCAAGGTGAAAAAATTAAATAACGGGAATTCGTATGGGTATCAGTTCTAATTTTTTTTATGTTAGCACTTTCAGGATAATACCAACAGATGGTGATAGTAATTCTGAAGTCTCATCTGTAGAATTATATGACGCTTACCATGGTGTATATGGTTAAGCGCTGCATGTAAAGTGTTGATCCGCCTACGTCATAGACTATATCCCGAGATTCACGCATCATCCTTATTATTATATGAATTTGCTATGAATGGGTGGTCTTCACGGGACGACTTTTGTCTATCACCAATTTTAATTAAAAGGCTATGACTGGCATTTTACGGATGACGGATCAAATTTACACCAACTGGGGGTATTTTAGAGCTCAGAAATCGTTTTTTTTTTGTTAATCTCCGTCGCGGAACAAACCCACGACATTTGGCTTGCAAAGCAGACGCTTTGACCATTGAGCTATACCCGCCGGTGAGTACTTCTATTCAGTGGTGTACAAAGTATTAAAATACATTTTTAGCCCACGTTGAAGACAGGTATGGCTTAGTGGTGAAGCTTTTACTTATCATGGACGAGGCCAGGACCATTAGACTATAAGGGGAAAAACAATCATGTTCTTGTCAGCTGCCCTTAATAACACTAATTATTTCATCACGAATCTGAAATAATATTCTCAGGGAAAGAGAGACAAGATTTTACTTCTAGCAGGGAAATGCATACAGTTACGGATCACTTTAATACAAAAGTTGTTGTTTCCGTTGTAGAAGGATTGGCAAGCATTAAAAATAACCATTTCCAGGGGGCACCACGCTGAGGTTCCTTATTTGCTCCCCAGTTCCTCCTTTGACAATTTTACAGCGGACCAACTGAATGTGACTGCGGCGTGGAGCAGACCCTGTCACACTTTCTGAAGTGTGCGCTGTGTCCGAGTAGCAGCACCCAGGAAAACCTGATGATGGCCGGGAGTAACGCCATTGACGTCGCCCATTTCTGGGCAGATAGGATCTGACCCTGTTGTTTCCGACATTATTATATATATATATAATACAATAGTTGGTAAAATACTATTATAGTCGTAATATGCCAGTGTTGAAAAAGATAGCCATTGACGTTGACGTCATAGTGCATGGCCAAAAAATAATTAGACATTTTATACTATCCTGCGTCATTAATTTTACGATTAATCTATTACAAGAAATATAATATGAGATGGCGTTTGTTAAAAATTTGCACACATATCAATTTCTGCATATTCTAAAGTTTCGTTTTTTAAATGCAATTAATCAAAACAATTACTTGAATTAATTAATAAGAAAATTATGTTTTAGACCCTACGATTTCTCTAATTTAACATTACTTGCTTTCTTAGACACTTGTCTCATTAGCCAGGAGCGAGGCAAAAGGGTATTTTGTTTGGCCCTAAGCGAGTTTAATTGTGACTAATGACTATTTAGCATGAGCTTTAAATGGCTTTTGAATGTTAACTGAAACTACTAACGACATTTAGTCGCATTGAAAGGGTTGTTTCATGTTTGCTTATTGAATTCAAAACGTTTTAACAACAACATGTGATTGACTTTTTATTTATTTAAATAGTCATGTCTATTAGTTTTAGTCGGATTGTGTATGTGTGTGAGTTGCGATCAGATTTGTCACAAGGGATTTATTTTTCGTGTTAGGCAGTGATCAGACGGGACACGAACTTTCCGAACATGAATAGAGAAGAATCAATACACTGCATATTGTCACGGAGAATTTAATTACAGGTTTGCAAGTAAAATATTGAATTCAGAATAGTTAAGCAGTCTGGAATTATATACAAGAAGATGTAACGGTTGAGTTTGGTTAATGAATGATTTGAATTTCATTCCTTGGAAGTGTATAGAATTTATTTTTATTATAATTCAAAATGTATACAAAGGTAGTAGATTTTTGGTCAGACGGAGATCGGCAGCGAAACACAGATGATGGATCTGGCGGGCGGCTGTGTGCTGATGAGAGTTGCGAAGACTGTTGCGGCACAGAGAGAAAAGACTTAATTCATATGGTCGTCTCCTTATTTAGAACCTGCTTACAGACACGCGGTGCGACAGTACCTAATGCGGCCTGTAATAACAGTGATTCTAGCGACATCCTTCACAGTGATTTTAACGACATCTATGGGACATACAAGGCAAACAATTAATATATAGACATAGATACCGCAATTTTTACAGTAGAGTATTCCGCCAGATATAAATATATATTTGAATTTAAAAGTGTATAAGATCTTAATGAATATCGCCGGCGGGTATAGCTAAGTATTCAAATCGTTTGCTTTGCAAGCCAAAAGTCATGGGTTCGATCCCCGACGGTGGCTTAACAAAAAAGTATTTTTAATCGATTTGTGAGCTGTAAAATACCGTCGGTTGTTGTGAATTTGATCCCTCACCCGTTAAATGCCACTCATAGCCTATTAATTAAAATTGTTGGTAGACAGTCGTCCTGTGAAGACCACCCATTTATAGTAAATTCCTGTAATAATATGGATGTTGCGTGAATCTCAGGCTGTAATCTTTGGTATTGGCGGATTAACACTCCACATGCAGCGCTTAGCCATATGCCCTTTGGTTAGCGTCATAGAATTCCACAGAGTCTTCAGAATTACTATCATCATCTGTCGGTACTCTCCTGTATGTGAGAAAGACCGGCTTTACGCTTTTCATTGAATCTGCCAAGGAAGACTTAATTTAGGTCTGAGAATTCCAAGACCCTCATTTCACAATGAGGGTGAAGATGGGAACTTGCCTGAGTGTAAGACATGAGGTAAATAATTATATTAACGTATAATATACACAACATTGCATAATGGGAATTATTGTTTTCGGCAAACAAAACAATAATTACAAGATTAAAATACGAAATACACCATTTCTGCTTCTCTTACAAGAGTATATGTTCTTCATGAAAAAGCACCATTAAACATAATTGAACCTCAAAAAAAACTGTGAGATATGCCTTTTCTGAAAGAAATAAAAAATACTAGAGGCCTTTGAGATGTGGTTATACATAAGAGTTCTCGGAATTTTCTGGAGAGACCACGTCACGAACAATGAGGTTCTCAGCATAATCAATAATCAAGGAAGATAGGCACCTAGTAAGAACCATCTCAGAGAGCCGAGCCCGATGAATCGGACACATAATGCGCCACGATGGTCTTCTTCACGACATTGTGGAAGGGATGAGGAAACCATTGGGGGGGCCCTAGACGGGAGTTTTCGCAGCAAGTGTTCGAGGACGTGAGTTGTAGCTCTTATGCTGAGCTGAAGAGAATTGCAGAGGATCGAGAAGAGTGGAGATCGAGATGCAAGATTTTGTTGCTGCAAACCAATCCACCGGATTGATACTATAAAGAAAAAGTACCTCAAGTTGATGCTTTTGACTATTTTAATGTTGTATATTTTCTTCTATAAGAAATTTTAAGTATTTTTAATTTAGATTTTTTTGGGTAATTAAAGCAAGGCGTTTGCTTTGATGATACACTGCTAAAGATCTCTGTCAAAAGGAATATAAATAAATCACTCTCCTTAAATAAAATAAGTAATTATTTTTTACATGGATACTAAATATATTGACAATTAAAAAACTTTTTTTAATGAACAACAACCATTGATTCTCGACAGTATTAAATGGCCTTAAAATATGTAACTGAAAAATTTAAAACAGGCTCAATTAGTCCTTTATGGAAAATTAATGCATTTATTTCGGTAAAATGATAACACGCTTAAGTAAAACATGCCCTGTTTTTTTATAAACCAACCTAACTTTATTCTCAAACGACTTTATTATTTTCTTTATTTGAAATCGGCACCACAAAAGATATTGTCATCAAAAAACTATCATGGTTATTCAGACATGGTCTTCTCTTCATTCTATATAGGTTTTGTATTCTGGAGCTCTGTAGTAGAGTAGATGATATGCATAATTTACAACGGCTATCCATGACAAAGTCAATCCTGGGGCCTCAAGATAAAAGTTATTAACCGATTGTAGTATAGAGAAGCTAATTTTATCATTTTTCACAAGAAAGCTACAGCATTAACCTCCAGTATTTTATGTAAGCATATGTTTTCAAATCTTTTAGTAACGCTGCATATAATTTTAGTAGATACCAAATTTTTCAGCCGTAGAGTAAAATGAGGATACTACGAGTACAAATTAACATCCCTCCGTCCTAAAAAAACGTTGTTATTTAATCGCGTGGTGGCAGGATGAGGAGCAAATTAACATTACACAGACTTTTTCCGAATCACATTGACATATATATTTCGATAACTTTACACACTTACCGGACCTAGTCACAGTATTCAGGCCGGACCAACCATAATATGATCTCGCCGCCGTCGGCACACAACTCTGACTGGGCACCGCGACGTGGTCCGTGACACCCAGTGCCGCAAGTGGCGATCTCTATAACAAACGTCGTCCCCTAACCGGACTTGTCCTAAAATTCCAATATGGCGACACATACATGTAAGACAAGCGAACAGAAATAAGAGACGAAAGATTGTTCATCCAGGTTTTCGATACCAGTCAGCAAGAGCTATATCATATAAAAACCTAATTATACACAAAGATTAATGAACTAATTTAACCAATTTTTATAAAGTATGCAAAATATCTAATAAAAACGATAGTATTGCTATTTCTCAAATGCTTTTAATACTCTCATTCTATCAAAGTAAATCTCAAAAGATTAAGTATATCCGAGTATATAAACTGGCAACGTTTTGTGAGAGGGTGTGATTAATAAGAAAATACACAAAACAGCTGTTTCATAATCACCTTTCATACAAACTAAAAATAAACAAAAAGACGCTTTCCCTGACAAAACCGTTTGTAACCTTTCAGGAGGAGCTTAAACCCACACTTGTTAATAAGTTTAAATCAAAGTGAATGCATAGTTCAGTTTAATTTTAATTTAATAATAAGTAACTATCTTGTAACTATCGAGTATTGATTTACAAGCTCGATATTTATAAATATGAAAAAAAAAAAACAATTTTCTGTTACTACACTCACTTTTATAGTGAAGCTCCAAAATATATTTTAGACTAAAACAACTCAGCAGTTTGTTTGCACATTTACGTTTTACTTCCATTCCTTGATACACATACGTTAGGTTGGTTCACTTTGTCTATTCTACTGTTATTACCATGGTCGCCACTTCTATGTTCAAAGAAATAACTCCTGCTGCACCCATTCCCAACAACAACAACAAAATATACAGAGTTTAACTTTTCGTGTCTTGGTCAAGTGACAGAATTGGATGTCGGTAATTTGTAAAGACTATATGTTCTGGATATGAAACGAATATACGAAGAAGAAAAAAGATCTAATTATTGACGTACTTAATAGGTTGATCAAATTTTCAATATTTTTACATTGCGTTGGTCAACATATTGACAAATGATCTATAATTTGACATTTATAACGTCATGTTAAACAATTGATATTCGTGTTGATAAAATGATCAATGAGTTGATCAAATAAATTGTCATTATATGCACATTTTTCCATAAAACGATTACCAAATTGTTATATTGACATCATGTTGATTAATTGACAATCACAATGATGATCATTTTTAATGATCAACATATGAAACATTTAAAAAAATATTGGTGTTGTGTTTATCAGACGATCGATTTATTGATATCATGTTGAATAAATGATCAGCTTATTAATATAACGTTAAGGAATATATTAAAAAGTAATCAAACCCTTGACATTTATTACATTATGTTTATCAATAGATATTAGTTTTGATTATATTATCAATAATTTGACTCACTATTCTTTGCAACGATCAACATATTGCTGTTATGTTGATCAGACGATCGATATATTGACACTATTTTTATTGAATGATCAGCTTATTTAGATAACGTTAATTAATATATTAAAAAATATATTAATATTTTGACATATATTACATTATATTGACCAAAAGTTATACGTGTTGATTAAGTGATCAATAGTTTGACTCAATATTCTATGAAACGATCAACGTATTAGTATTATATATAAAGCCGGCATCGCTTCCAAAAAACTAAGTGTATTATAAAGATCACGTCGGTATTTCACCGATACAAAACTTCTTCTTCTATATAAAGGACAAATCTGATCTATCCTTGAATACGGCAGTCACATTTGGATTGGAGCCCCAAAATACATTCTAAGCTTAATTGACTCAGTTCAAAGAAGAGCATTTCGTTTGATTAAACAATGACACTCTTACGTCTAATCTACAATCAATGGAACATAGACGTATGGACACAGGCGTTTCTACCGTTGTTTCACGGTCAGTTCTTTTGGAACTTAAAGAACTAATTCCACCTGAACTCACCCACAAACGACAAACTCATCTTGCCGAAACATCCATACACGTTTCCTGCATGTATCGAAAAGAACTGGCACTGCTCTTGACCGGCTCCTTCCTTAATGCCACCATAAAAAGTAGTCTATTGATATAATGTTGAATAAATGATCAGATGAAAATTGAACTCTTCCAAGGGTGGAAACAGATACAACAGACTTGGACCGGAGTATATCCCTGGCAACCCAAACGACTGAATGTGAACACAAACACAACACACGTTTCCCGAATAGCTGCAACCAGGAAGACCTGATGAGCGTCATAGAGTGCACTGATTTTTACCGGTCGCCCACTCTCCTGCATGCGATAACATAAAAAAAGTAGTCGATATATTGATATAATGTTGAATAAATGATCAGATTATTGACAGTATTTGACATTTATTACATTATGTTGATGAATATATATTTTGTATTGATTGAATGATCAATAATTGAACACTGTGTTGATCAAACGATCAACATTCGCACATTATTGTTTGCGGACTTTCCGTTCGAATTAGAAAGCGAGCCGCCAGTTTGTAAGAGCTGCTCCCGGATACTAATTATGTATTTATAGAATTTGTGTTTTGCCAATTTGTTTTTAATTTTGTTTGAAAGATACAGGACGAAAGTAATTAAGCAAGTCGTCCGTTGATGTCTTATCGCGTTAATTAAAATTTGTTTGGTACTAATTTCCATCATCCCTTATTCAGCGAACCGGCTTTATGTCTTAGAAGACATCTGCCTGAATTAGCATTGCCAAGGACACCGACTAATGGAATTACATCGGCTGTCTCTCCTCCTTCACACTTCGCACCATAATTTCATAATTTTGTTTACGCCACGTTGATCAAATGTATAATTAGGTTATATATACTCTCAACAAAAATTATCATAAATCTACATCCCATCAGGTGAAATATTCAAAAGCCTGTTGGTACAGAGATGCCCACGAGCTACTTCAACGATTTTTTCGTAGTTTGTATGTATTTTGTATATATTGACATTAGCATGATATAGCCCTTGTTGACACTGGTACCAAAAACCTCGATATACAATCTTTCATCTCTTATTTTCGTTCGATCATTGGACACGCATGTGTTGTAATTTTGCAATACCGTTAGTAGGAGTATTTATATAGATCGCCACTTGCGGCGCTGGGTGTCACCGAGCATGGCACCCGGTGCCCAGTCATTTATGTGCCGACCCCGGCGAGGTCTTATTATGGCCGGCCTGGCATGTTATTCTGCTAGGGCCGGAAGTTTGTAAAGTTTATCATGAAATAAATGTGCTTCTGGAAAATTCTGTGTGTTGTTCTTCATCAATAAACGCAAAGGCTTGAACCACAGATCTCGTATACAAAATGAAGAAAATTTCAATGGGCAATTTTAAATTAACACTTGCATACTATGACTATAATAGTATTTTATAAGCCACTGTATTAAAGAGATACGTAGCTGCATGCATTTCTCTGCTATATTCATAAAATTGCATTTCTTAGTTTAAAAAAAATACGGAGATGCACCTGGTAATGGTAATGGGTAGCAATCCAGGTGAATAATATCAAGTCATTAAAGCAAAAGGTGAACGGGTAGGTACTGAGCATTACTCAACTGCAATGCCTCAGAGCTTTACATTTATGAGGGAATTTGTCAGAGGATCTGTAGAAACTTGAGAAATGTATTTGTGCAGTTTGTTTAGCTGAGCTTGCAAGTATGCTAATGTGCAATAATATTTGTCAGGTGCAATACATCAGGGAATATTCATGAATTCACGCTTATTTTATTACTTTACTTACCAACGAGAGTCGCTGAAATTAGTATGAATTGTAAATGATAATAGAAGCGCTTAAAAAGTTTATAAACTTTGCATTGTTGCCAACTTTAAGATGATAACTTTAAGTTTAAAGTTTAACCGAGGCAAGCTTATATAATAACATTGTTCACGCAAACTTAACTGAACCACCACAACAATTTTTTTTTATGTATATTTTACACAAAGCCTTTAACTTAAGCTGCCTAGATTTTATTATTTATATTTTCTAGCATTCACGTTGAGATGCATTTTAAAAATGAAACATGCAAATATTATACGGCATTTTTTTAGGCAGCATTTAATTCAATTAGCCGGCGGTCATAGCTCAATGGTAAAGCGTTTGCTTAGCAAGCCAAAGGTCGTGGGTTCGATCCCCGACGGAGATTAAAAAAAAAAAAGGATTTTAAATCGATTTCTGAGCTCTAAAATACCCCGGTTGGTGTGAATTTGATCCATCGCCCGTAAAATGTCAATCATAGCCTATCAATTAAAATTGGTGGTAGACGAAAGTCGTCCCGTGAAGACCACCCATTCATAGTAGATTCCTGTAATAATAAAGGATGATGCGTGAATCTCGGGTTGTAGTCTATGACGTTGGCGGATCAACACTCCACATGCAGCGTTTAGCCATATACACCATGGTAAGCGTCATAGAATTCCACAGATGAGACTTCAAAAAAATTACTATCACCATCTGTCGGTATTCTCCTGTATGTGTTTACATAAAAAATAAAAAAAAATTGTCATTAATTTTTAAGCATACGGTCATAAAAGTAATTATAAAATATTTATTTTGCATTAGAAAAATATATATTTCAGGCAGAAAATATTATTGAATGGTAATTATAAAAGGTATGGTCAAGTTTCCATTTTATTGGTTAATTAATTATTTAATTTACATAATTTTTTACCAATATTGAATAAATTACTCCAATTTTAATTGTATAACTAACCACATTCATACTGACACAATGGATGCTATTAATTTATTAGGTCTACTGCCAGTCAATTTTATTTACTGCCAATTGATTTAACTTACTGCCAAAACCTTAATTAGTTACTGAGCAAAGAAATACAGACCAAAATCTTACATTTTCTGTGTTTTAATATAAACTACGCTTAGCGTTGTTTATTCGCATACGTAAATACCTTAATATCAGATTTATTGACAGCTCGTTTTAAATAATGGAGTACGATCGTTTGACTTGTGAGAAATGGGTGCCACTTTATGATTGAATTTATTTGGTGAAACCACGAACTTATGAAAAACCACTCTGCGCAGCTCCTAACAGATTGCTTTGACACCTATCTCCACATAATAGGTAAGGAAAAAGTGTCAAAATGCCATCACTTCGACGCTGAATACACGATCCTAGCGTGCGAGGCATGGGAGGATGTCCAAACAGTCTTGAAAGCCGAACTTGGTGGCACCTTTAACCCACCAGCAATAATCAGCGCTATTTTCAGGTACCAATGCTTTCCATAGGAAAAGCATGGATTTAAAAAATTGCAAGGTCATGGCAGCTTAAGTGGAAGCAGAAAGAGAGCGCAGAATGTTCATAGCAATAAAACAGTAAATATCACCTCACTGTCACTCGTGAGCAATACTTAACTAATAGCCAGGTGGCAGCAATAGGTAGGGGTCCGGCACCACCCAGGAAGAATTCCTGGTGGCTTCATGATGAATTTTCCCTCCAAAAAAAGGTTATGTTAGGTTAGATGATGTACACTACAAAACTCCTCACGGGACATGGCTATTTTGGGATCTACCTCCATCGAAAAGGGAAAGAAGGAAGTCCAAGATGCCATCACTGCACATCTGCAAGTTACGACGCTTAGCACACATGGCTTACCTGCCCTGCATGGATAACAGAAATACCTGAACTGGTTACATCGGCCAAGCTACAATTAGAGCAAAGAATTGAGTGCGCCACAAAGAGCGACATTACCAGGAACGCACTTGCTGCATTCGCCAGAAAAGTGATGAAGCTAAAAGAAGAGGCAGAAAGAAAAAGAAGAGTCAGGAATCAAAAAGACCGAGTTCACTCTATACATATCGCAAACGCTGGCAGGAAAAGGGGAGGACAAAAGAGAAGAGTTCAGTCAGTAAGGATCCGACACTACTCTTCAAATTCTGATTCGAAGAGTGTCTATGAAGATTCTCTCCTCCTCTATTTTAGCCTCACCATTTCTCATCATCTGGTGTCAGCTCTCGTTGGGCACATTCACCATGTCTGTCCGTCCTGCGTTGCATTCTCGGTCAAGCCCAGAGTTTTCAGATCCTTGTCTACAGTTTCAGTCCAGGTTTCCTGTGGTCTTCCAGGTCTTCTTCTCAGCGTGGGTATGTTAACGGCTTTCTTCACCATGTGTTCCTTATCTCTCTGTGTCACATGCCCATACCATCTAAAGCGGTTTTACATTTTTTTATGAAGATTCTCTCCTCCTATTGAAAAAAATATTAGGTTAGGTTCATTTAGGTTAGGTTAGTTAAGGTTAGTTTGGGTTGGTATGATGATGATAAATGTATGTTTTTTAAGTTCTTCTGCAATTTTCACCGTCTCGCCAATAGAGTACCGGTCTTCCGGTATCTAAACGTATAAAAATGTATTAACATGTTTCGTCGCAGCGGGGTGTATATATTCTACCGGGAGTTTCTAGTGACAGCGAACTGAATAATACATTATTCGCGATGCAGTATGCTAAGCGGCCGACCGGAGACTTTGCATTCCAGATATTTAAATGCAAAAATGTGCAGCTGTTTATTTTCAGCAGTCATTCGCGATATCTGAAATGAATCTCGACGCCACGATGCGCACTTTATTATACGTTATTGCGTTCCTTGCTTCGTTAAACAATATTGCACAACATATGCGAATGCGAAATGAAAATATTATTTTATATTTCAATGGTAAGGTTGTCTTAAAAGTATTGTTTTACATTTGGCGTTGTTTAGCACACTAAGCATTTATAAAAAAATATTTACAAATACATGTATGTTAAGTACGTTCACCAAAACTTACTGCCACTCAGTGTCACGACCTATTGTCCCTACACAATTCGTTCAACGACTCATCAGTAATGACGTGGAGCGCATTGGACGTCAGGTGCACTGGCTGTCTCGCTTAACTAACCTTACCTAACCTAACCTTAGGATTTTTCCAGTAATCGTTAAGTCAAGAAATGCATAGGTCTCGTTAACGAAATGAATAACATATGGTAAGGTTAGCGAAACATGCAGCGCATCAGTTGTTCCATGCACCAAATATCTTATGCACCAGACGTCCAGTGCGCCCCATGTCGTTACCGATGAGGTGGACCTTTCCGTGCAGAGGTTTGGGGCAATGCATGAACAACAAATGAAAACACTGAATGGAAAAAATCTGTTGGATTTATACGGTTTATATATAAACTATTTTGGTAAAAAAATCTTAGATCCTAGAGTACATTGAACTGAAGAATTAGAAAATTTCGTAAGTTTGAGACTGCTATGATCGGATATAACCGGTTTACCTTTCCGGTACTCAGCCGTGATTGGGCAGTCATTATAAAACCTCATTGCTGTGATTTTCGCAGATGTAGTAGCTACGAGTACCACGCACCGGATACCTTTGTTTGTAATAGTTCCCAGTTTAATTGATAATTGCTCCTTACCTCCAATTAGATGTGCCGGCGGCCGGAACTCTGGGCAAACTGCCGGCATAAACTAAATTACTTTGCAAGTTTCAAAGATCTAAGCGTCAAAGTTGCCCTGTGGGAACGTCATGACTAATCCAAAGGACAATTCCTGTTGTTGCCTCGCGTTTGAGCCGCTTGAAACGATTATCCTGAAGGATTTTGCGGTTTCACAGTATGGTGATCTATTTAGAGAGTTTCTCAGAAGGCTAGTTCTCTCTTGTGTAATAAGAAGTACCTGTAAAAGCACCATAAAAGCAGGCGTTATATCCTGCATGTATATCCTGCATGAAAAAACAGTATTTAGCGGCATTTAAGATATTAGCACGATACTTTGAAGCAGCATCTACAATAATTGCTTACATTTAACAGCATTTAACACAATATTTTTCTACGTTTCTTTAAGTTTGTACTATCCTTAGATTTTCGTCTTACACAGGCATTTCTGAACATGGATTAATCACAAAATTGTTCATAAGTTTTCCATCTCTCTCTATAACTCTTGTCCATCTGAGATCTATAGCTATACTTTCCTTTTATTATTTTTTATAATTGCAAATTTTAACATCTTCCTAAATGTCACGTAATTAATTTTGAAAAAATGTGCTTTGCTTAAAATGCTAGGGATACAATGATTTGACATTGTGAAAAATTACTAGATAACAATGGCAGCTTTTTCACAGTCGTTTAAGAGACGAAAGTGGATCTGTATGGGACACATTTCAGAGGAATGCAAGATAGATTAAGGCTCCAACGCTTATTTCCTTTATGATTCCATATAACGGCGCTTCGCTGCTACATTTAACACCTTAAGGACCACATTTATGTGTGAGGTCAGGGGTAATTTATTATTATGGAAATTCTCTACCGCCGCTGAAATATTATTGTAATATTTCGCTGGGAAAATAATAGAGTTCACGACTCATGACATGAACAGCCCTGATATTGTTTGAGACTCTCCGCACTGAGTGGGTTATTTCAAAAATATTATGTCAGATATAACTTGATACTATCTATACTGAAATATTGTTAAGAAAAAATGCAGAAATTCAAAAGTGAATCATACAATTTTATAAATAAAGAAATATCAATTTTTAAGTGTCATTTTTTTCATAACGTTTCAAAAAATGTCACATTTATGCGACTGCACCTGTCTATATTTATATCAGCTTTATCAGAGGTGACTATAGTGAAGGTATATATATAATTTTGGTGTACGTGTCACTGACAGTTGTGGACTGCAAATATAACTTAATTCATGCCATAGTAGCGCTAAACTCTCTTTCAACTCCGTGCGCAATATTCGGGACTCACATTCCATTAAAACCAAGTGATATTCATAATGTCTCTTCATTACTTAAATTCTTTAATATAGCTAAAAATATTAATTTCTTATCGAATTCTTACCATTCAACATTAAATAAACAGGTAGCATAGTAAAATATTTGTGGTATGATAGCTTGAGTAGGTGAGAAGTAACAAAATGAGGAAAAAGATCAGACAGATTTTCATCCTACTGTTGATCAAGAAACGAAAGTTTAACTAACTGGTACTAACATCCTCCTCTCTTTAAAAGCTGCTTCTTCGTCGCGTGAGGGATGATGGGGAGCAGATTAATAACGCAGACTTTTTTTCAGAAGCACATTGACATATATTTACGATAAACTTTACAAACTTATGGCCCAGGCGGAATGATGCGCTGGGCCGGCCGTAATGCAACCTTCTCGCCCGTCAGCCCAAAACTAACTCTCACGCTCGTCGGTTTTATTATAAATCTAAATATAAGAGTGGCGATGTATATAACTAACGTCACACCCATGAGCGCACTTGTCCAAAATGCCAATATGGCGACGCATACATGTACGACAAGCGAACAGAAATAAGAGACGAAAGAATGTATATCGAGGTTTTCGGTACCAGTCAGCAAGGGCTATATCATGCTGAATTACTTTGTGATGTATTCCTACTGGAAGCTTGATGAAAGTTAAGCATATACGCGTGATGAGACCTGACACGGGCCAAGGCAAGCTTGTTGAAATCTTCAAAATGAGTCTTCTATTTGTGGCGATGAAACCATCCAACGAAGAGTAGGTATGGAAAAAAAAATACTTTTTTTTGGGTTACCTATTTAAATCATCTATTCCAGCTCGATTTTAATAAAACCAAATTATAATAATTCATCATAATGATTCTGTTATGTTATTCAGTGATAACACATACAGGAGAATACCGAAAAATGGTGATAATAATTCTGAAGTCTCATCTGTGGAATTCTATGACGCTTACCATGGTGCATATGGATAAGCGCTGCATGTGGAGTGTTTATACGCCAACGTCATAGACTACAGCCAGATTCACGCGTCATCCTTAATTATTACAGGAATTTACAATGAATGGGTGGTCTTCACGGGACGACTTTCGTCTACCACAAATTTTGAATAATAGGCAATGACTGGCTTTTTGCGGGCGACGGATCAAATTCACACCTACCGGGGGTATTTAAGAGCTCAGAAAAAAAGAGGATCGAACCCACGACCTTTGGCTTCCAAAGCAAACGCTTTGACCATTGAGCTATACCCGCCGGCATTCAAAGTATATCAAGAAAATATCATCAATTTACCGACTGTATCACCCTATTAAGTATTGTTATTTGTAATGTTTCTAAAAGAAAATAAATTAAAATTGAAATTAAATTAAATTATTATTTACGGAGTAATGCATTGACATCTCACCAAGTGCCAATACAGCCGTATAATGGGCTTCAAAAAAAAAACAAATATCTGCGTAAAGTTCTGGGGATACGATGGCTTAATCTTGTAAGAAATAACGAAGTGAGAGAGAGAGCAAGGCAGCCTGTCATACTACAGTCGTTCAATAAACAAAGGTAGACCTTGTTGGAACACATACTGTAGATCACGCAGGATAACATAAATTGCATTTGCCTTGTCTTTAAGCTCCCGGGCTCACGCCGTCCCGGAAGTCGCTCGGGAACTATACATGTAATGTACTTGATTGAGCTGTGGGAGGCAGAGCTGGCATTTTTTTATGTGAAAACATACAAGGATTTTGACGTCTCATCTGTAGATTCTATGTCGCTTACAAAGTTACATATGGCTAAGTGCTGCATGTAGAGTGTTGATCTGCCAACGTCATAGACAATAGTCCAACATTCACGTATCATAATTATTATTACAGAAATTAACTTTAAATGGGTAGTCTTCAAGGGACGACTTTCGTAAACTACTAATTTTGATTAATAACCTATAACTGGTATTTTACGGATGAGAGATTAAATTAACACCAATCGATGGTAAAACCGATAAAAAATCTTGGCATGGGATTAGGCAAAGATTATGGCAGCTTAAAAAGATTTGTGGCAGCATTTTTAAAAAGCTATTTACTCCACTGAGAAAGAAATACATATATAGTGATGATGATGATGATTAAAAAAAAATTAAACAACACATTTCAAATGTAATTTGATAAATCTACGTCAGTCTTACTTGATTTGAAACGTACCAAAACACAAATATGAAGCACATCTAGACGACATTAATATTAATTATCTCTGTTTACTTGTGAATAATACAAACAATTACATTTAATACAAATATTTCAATTGCGCGGTACTAAAATTTTGAGCAACTAAATAGTTTGTCGAATCATTTCATGGGTGACTGCTCTTTTGGGAAACGACATCTGCACGCTGCACACACGCCCCTCCCGCATTTGTGTTTCTAAGTAATTCAAACACTGAAACATGTTAGTGAATTTCCTGAAATTCAGTAAATTGCCCTTCATATATTATTAGTTGTATTACGTCACGTTAGTTAATGTGAATATTAATGTTTACATGTAAATAAAAATTTATAATATCTTGACCTTGTGGCTTTTGGGCTTAGCCATGTGTGGCGAATTTCTTTTGTACCAATATTTCGACCGAGATTGCAGGGGTCTCGTAATATAAAATAACTTGACACCAACTCACAACTAAATCATCAATCTTGAAGAAGAACCCTGTAATGGCGGTTGAAATATTGTTAAAAAGAAATTCGCCACACACGTCTAAACCCAAAAGCCTCAATATCAAATCTGGCCGTGAAAATCTAAGAAGTTATTTGATTTTATCTTATTTAAACATGCATCACACTGAGCAGTGTTTCACTTGATGTAAGACTGAAGTTTTGAGATCAATGAAAGCTTCACCAGTTTCAACGTGTACAAACGTACTGAGTATAAATTTGTATTTACTAATAAAAAAATTTTTTTCCAGATAATTGGCAAATAATTTAAATGACCAGATCGTAATAAGCGATTTACCCATATTTTAGATCGCAGTGCGTCATTTACAGAGGAGTGGGGGGGGAATGCTTGGTCGGTGCCCAATAAGGTTCTAATCACCTTTATGGGGCAATTTAATTTCTCGTTGGGCCCAGCCTCAGGTGTTCCGGTCCTGTGTGGGTGAAATGACCGCATTAACACCTAATCCTCTCCTGCTCAGCCCAGTATTGGAAAATTAAACTGAGCGTACTGTTGCACATATTAAAACCTTAATATTACTTGTATAAATTACCTTACTCTGATTGAGTAGTGATATTGTCTTTAAGCATTGCCTAATCATAAGCCTAATTGATTAACAAACAAATAAGTGAGCAAGGTTATAGGCACTCATAAAATTACTTGTCGGAATACTGAAGTGTGTGACTGTTGTGATCGCATTTGTGAGAATGAGATTATTGTACGTGTTAGGAAGTGATCAGATGGGATACGAATATTTCAAACATAAAAAAATAAGAAATAATACACCATTTAATGTCAAGAAGAATTAAATTACAGGTAAGAAAGTAATATTTATATTTACGGAATATTTAATTGAGAATGGTTAGCGGAATTATTATCAATAAGATGGAATAGTTGAGTTTAGTAAATGAACGATATTTATTTCAATCCTTGGAAGTCTCTAGAATTGATTTTTATAATCATAAAAAGTTATACGTAAAGAAATGAACATGCCATACACTTTTTCGTTACAGCTCGATGGAGTACAAATTACACTGTCAATACGGCGTGAATTTTTCACGCCGTTTGAACCTTTTTTTTTGCTTAAAACTAGTATTTGAAGCATAAATGTACTTATCTGGTCTATTTTCAAATATCACATTGGTTTTCTCACCTTTTAGCTATTAGATGATGAATAAAAAACTATTATATTTAACATAAGTTCATTACGTAACTCCATACATGTGGTGGCATTGACACATGTGGCTTACAAAGGTGTTCTGGGACATAACTAAGGATCATGGAAATTATTTCGAACTTAAAGAACTGTGAAACGGCAATTCACAGTGTGCAAGTACTCCAAATATAGAGCGGATATGTTTAAAAAAAGTAGAGTGGGTAATAAAAACACATGAGCAAAAAAAACTTTTTACTCTTTAGAATGTAAGAAAACAAATATTTGAATTTTTTACAATAAACTACTAATAAAACATGTAAAGCGTTAAATTGGTACATTTGTACAGCATTTTATGAGAAAAAAATAGTATTTAATATTATACTTAATTTAAAATATCCTTCATATCAGCTTGAAAAATAAATTGATAACATTCGAAAAAGATTATTCCATTTATTGTTTATTGTTCAAAATTTAGTCAAGCCTTGTCACGTGTTATCTTAATTATTTTTTTAATTAAATAACTTTTGATCCCGTGCAATGATAAACGGCCCTGCGATATTACCTGGACCCTTTGAACTGGCAGGTAAAGGAGTACCCTTGAAAGGCGGGATGAATCCAGACTTCTAAGGGCAAGATCGGAAAATTTCTACCCTGAGGGTGCGTATCTAGATCCTTCACGTCTTTAATCATATAATTTTCGCAAATAAGGGTGACTTAATTTTAGTTTGCTAAACATTTTTTTTAAGAAACTTTTGGCATATAACAAGTATTATGGATTCCAAAAGAAATAGCCTAATCTAAATTTTATCAAAATATGTTAAAGATGTTTCAAAACCAGGTTATTGTGAAATAATCAATAATGAATAAAAGTTTGGCGTCAATTGAAAAGTATTGAGGGAGGGTAGAAGCTTTAGTGAATTAAGTAACACAGATTAATGATAATGTTGGAATGCTGGGTGTGTGAGTGTTATGATCAGTTTGTGAGAGGGGAATTGTTGCGCGTGTTTGAAAATGATCAGATGGAACAGGAACATTCCAAACAGACAATGAGAGGAAATAATATACCGTATAATTTCACGGAGAATTTAATTACAGGTAAAAGCTAGTTAACTTTATTTTTAAAAAATATTGACTTTAGAATAATTAGAGCAATAATGTACAATAAGATGGAACGGTTGACTTTAGTTAAAGAATGAATTGAAATTTGTTTATTGGGAATTCAGGAATTTAAATTTTTAATTATTCAAAAGTTATAAATAGGTAGTTGAAGTTTGGTAAGACGGAGATTGGGCGCAACACAGATGATGTCTTTCGGCGAGCACCTAAATGTGGTGATTTGTCGTTGGTTGGGCCCAGACAAAAAGAGTCTGGTCCATAGATGCAGACTTTATTCTGCTGATGAAACAGAAGTCCGCCACAAACACCTAAATAGTCATACTCTTTGACGTTGGTTGGCTTCATATATTTATATATGTATATATTAAATAATAAAATATCATCCAACAAATTCTGATGTTTATATATTTATATATTTATATATTTATATATTTATATATTTATATATTTATATATTTATATATTTATATATTTATATATTTATATATTTATATATTTATATATTTATATATTTATATATTTATATATTTATATATTTATATATTTATATATTTATATATTTATATATTTATATATTTATATATTTATAAATTTATATATTTATATATTTATATATTTATATATTTATATATTTATATATTTATATATTTATATATTTATATATTTATATATTTATATATTTATATATTTATATATTTATATATTTATATATTTATATATTTACCCTCATGTCTTACACACAGGCAAGTTCCCATTTTCACCCTCATTGTGAAATGAGGGTCTTGGAATTCTCAGACCTAAATTAAGTTTTCCTTGTCAAATTCAATGAAAACCGTAAAGCCGGTCTTTCTCACATACAGGAGAATACCGACAGATGGTGATAGTAATTCTGAAGTCTCACTGTGGATTCTTTGACGCTTACCATTCTACATAAGACTAAACGCTGCGTGTAGAGTGTCGATCCGCCAACATCATAGACTACAGCTGGTAATTCATGTATCATCCTTATTATTACATAAATTTACTATTAATGGGTGGTCTTAACGGGATAACTTTCATCTCCCACCAGTTTGTATAATACAAACTGGTAGTCAAAGCCTATTAATAATAGGCTTTGACTACCATTTTACGGGCGAGGGATCAAATACACACCAACCGGGGTTTTATTTTGATTGAAAATCTTTTATTTTTTTAATCATCGTCGGGGATTGAACCTGCGACCTTCGGTTTGGCAAGCAAACGCTTTGGTCACTAAGCAATACCCGCTGGCAAACCTTGATGTAGACCAGGGTCTTACATCACAAATTATACATGTACTTACGTGAGCTTCCAGGTGCTGATATCTCTAAGGGTAGGACATGGTTGATGGCCTCTGAAAGAATTGTGTACAGGCATTTTTCGTTATTATATGCTTCATTCATGGAACCGACTTGACAAGATTTTTTCGTAAGTCACTATATTTTATTACTTAAATGTATTCATGTAAATATAAATAAATAAAAAATCTAGTATTCTGAGGAACTCAAATACACTTAATGTGACTATTCCTTTAATAATGATGATTGAGAGCAAAACTAATTATTTTGCTGCTAACAATACACGACTGCCGTATGTTTGAGTAAGTGATATTTCGACTGCACCTGCTAATTGCTCTTTAGTGGTTCTCATTAGTAACTGATATGTGTAAATTAATAATTATTATTTATCAACACGATGGCAACTCTGTTATTATATTTGACAAATGACTGATTTCATCCAAAATAATATATTCTGAAAAGCAAAAGTACTATACTTAATAACACTTTTCACAAAAAATTGACAGGCGTATGCAACTGGGATGGGCAGCATTTGGAAAAGTGACTCGTAAGTACATTTCTAAATTGAAAATTCCGCAATGTCTTAAAACCAAGGTGTTAAGCCCAGTATTAACTTATGGAGCGGAGACGTTGAATCTAACAGCATGTCTTATACACAAAATGAAAGGTCACCATACATGCCATGGAGCGATCCATCCTCGGATTGTCTCTAAAAGATGAATTTCGAAACGAGGATATCCGAAGGAGAACTCTAGTAGTGGAGTCTACCTAACAAATGGGCAGATGTGAAAGAAATGTGTTGGAATAGCGTTAGAGCATTGTCGAAGTTACGGAGCGTTTGGCGTGTAAGATAGACAGTCGACATCAGTAGAATAGCGGGAGTGACCTGGATGCGAGAGGCCTAAGTTTAACACGGACACATGTTGATGATGATTTCATCCTATATGTGGAACATATGGTCATCACAAATTGCCGCCACTTATTTCTGTCAACTGCCACTGTCATTTTCACTCTAAGACATATCTGCACCAGAGGGTTTAGGAATATCTATGATTCTCAACAACTTCTAGAGCAGAAGTCCGAGTAATTGAAGAAAGGGTAGCTGTAGTATCCGAGGAATATTTTTGAGACATCTTTATATTATTTTTCTGCATAACTATGAATTTAAACAGATAAGCTACTCCTTGAAGACATAAAACGCGTCTAGGCCACGGAAGCGTCGGGCATATCATCCGATATCGTTAAAATAACCTTGATAATTGAACGTCCAAATATTTCACTGGTACAATAGCCGCCGTCTATTCAAGTTCGTGGACTCTTGCCCTGGAGGCTCCCGGTAACTATGTTTGCTTTCATCTATACCTCCGGGTGTTTTGGGACAAGGCATAAACAATTTGAGCTAACATAATTTTAAAACGGTGTCTATATAAATGGATAGCAAAAAATAGAATGTATTTCAATCCGAGACAATCGGTACCGATAACGCTACCCTTCTCAAATTCAGTTTCATAATTTCACGTGATATTTTCTAAATCACGTGGCGCTACATGATACTATTTTGTGTGATCTCGGCATGAATGATGTATTAGGTAGACGTAATACAGCCTTCAGAAAATGTTATGCAAACTGCTATGAAAACAATATGAATCTAATATCTTTACTGCCAATACCAGACTTCTAAGACGGAAAGGTGTTGGAACTCATGAAAATACTTATCGATTACTTGCTTCAGCGAGCTGAATTTTCAGGTTTTATAAATTTTCATGTAAAAGTATAATGTAGCCTTAAATGTCTAAGACTATTTATTACTATGCATATTTTATGAAGTTTTTTTTTAAATATTGACAGCCCCGTTTCAATAAATTAACTCCGGATCGCCGAGATCGTCATCTTAATGCATGGATTAATGGATGAGGAGCAAGTCACAAATCAAAGAACTTGTCGAAAAGTACATTGGCGTTTATTTTAAATAAGAAAATTTGACAAATTACAGTATTCTGCTTGGGCCAAAAACAACGATATGTATTAAAGAGCGCATCCTAAGTCAGCTTTCGCGTGCCTTAGAATTCTAGTATTGACATGTTCCGATGCAAGTCGCTATCTTTTCCCGTGGTTTTAATGACGTGAAACTTTTTTTACAATTATTTGGCCTTATAAAAGAAACGAAAAAAAATATTTTGGGACACCCTAATATATATATGCGTGTCCAACGAACGAACAAAAATTAGTGGCCAAAGATCGTATATCCAGGCTTTTCGGCATAGCCTGCAAGGGCTATATGTCGGTCTGAGTCACTTTCTGCCTGGACACCATCAGGTACTCATCATTCACTGTTTGTGTCCCGGGCGTAATACGGCGTGAGCCCGAGGGCTTAAAGAAAAGGCAGCTATAGCTTATTCTCTCCTACGGCATTCTTATAATGTTTCCCAACCAAGTTCACCTTCACCTCTTGATCGACTGCAGTATGGGAGGCTGCCTTGTTCACTCTCTCACCACGTCATTCCTCACAAAGTCAAACCATCGTAACCTCAGTATTTTAGGCAGGCATATGTTATACAATCTCATTATAAAAGTATATAAACAAATTTATATTTTTACATGAGTATATATAACTTCTTAGGTTTTCACGGCCAGATTTGATATTGTAGCTTTTGGGTTTAGCCGTGTGTGGCGAATTTCTTCTATCCGATATTTCGACCGCCATTGCAGGAGTCTTCTTCAGGGTTGATCACAAAATCGTGGCGGTCAAAATATCGGATAGAAGAAAAATTGCCACACACGGCTTAACCCAAAAGCCACAATATCATGAATATATATCATCCGGGTGGCATAGTCCAGTGGTTAAAGCGATTGTTTTTGAGTTTCTCACACAAATCAGGACCAAGCTTGATATTCTTAAGCCAATTTTATTAAATCTAAGCTCTTCGGTAGGGTTTAGCCACCCCTTAAAGACAAAACAAAATTTGTCCAGACCTCGGGAGCGTCTTTATTATCTCTTTAAAAAACCCTGATAAATTAACACCCAAATACTTCTCTTCAACAATTTTTGGTGTCCATATGCTCCAAATATGGAGCGGATATAGAAAAAATATCTGAGTATATAAGCAAATATATATTGTATTCTTATATTGTTATTCGGTTACCCACCAAGCCACAGTCGGCGATTGCTTTCTAATGGTTAAATGTTCTGGTTGCATCGCAGCATGGCCGTGCGGTCTTAGATTATTTGCTGTCTCCAGTTGCATTTAAATGCATTCCGCTGCAAAAGCGAGAAGCAATAAAACAAAAAGACAACGGAAACATTTGCGGTGGTTTATTGTGCTTAAAATGCTTCCAGGTTTAACGCGATATTTGCGAAATACAGGGATGCTGAAATATCACTAAGATATACTTGAAAAAAATTCAGTTTCTTTATTTGTACTTGAATTCTGAAGCATCACAAGCAGGATGAAATAATTCAGGTTCCTTATTATGTACTTGTATCCTGAAAAAGCACTACTACAAGGCTGAAATAATTCCATGAACATTAATTTCTCACATCTGGCCCTGAAAATGAGAGACTCCAGGTCTGGCAACAAGTTGAATCAGAGGATTTCATTACTCCAAAGAAAAAGCCTCCCAACTGGTAAGAACCTTGACTGGTGGACCTGGAAATCCCTGAACGGAATAAGAACCGGAGTTGGTAGAACAAAGGACAACCTCGAGCAGTGGCGAATGCTTCTGCAGGGAGAGTCATTATTGTATGACTGGGGAGACCTGCAGACCGCCTCACACCTTAGATCCTGCTCCATGTGCCCAACAAGCTGCACACCTCATGACCTAATGCTAGGCAACATCGATTTTGTCAGATACTGGACAGAAATAATTTGACGTCGCTGACACAACCAATATCGTTTCACAAAACAAGTACACCTTAACAATAAAGAATATTTTCTATGAAAAAAAGTGTGAAATTGCTTGTGTAATGACGTGTCATTTCCATTGTAATCAAATTACGATTTTTTTTATTTTTTTATATATCATACACCAATGAAAGATTTATAGTTATATTTAAAGACAGATTCATTCACAGCAAATACAATGTTAAATGATATTTCTTTCAATTTTTTACTTTTCTCCGATGATTTTTTGAGAAATATATAACCTATAATAGACCAAAGACCAAGTTAAATCTATTGAAATAAAAACTATGGTTGTCACTCCGTAGATATGAAGTCGACATATCCAACTAGTCTAGCACTCATATCCAGATTCATTCTTTGGCTTAAGATAACCAACTTAAGATCCGAGATACAAAGACAATTCTTAAGGTAACCAAACCAATAACAGCTACTTTCCTTTATAATGCTTAAAGTGAGAAAGTTTCAGCCTTTCACTCACTTCAAATCTTAAGAAAAATGTCTGTAAACGGGTTGTAACCCTTTATAGGGCTAATAATAATTATTTAGTATATTTACCACTCACTTTAAATAGTACATATTTCGTATTGCGCTCATAGTAATGTAAACTTTTTTCTTTAATATGTTGAGGAGAACGTTTATTGTTTAATTTATTGTTCAATAAGCTTGAATTTCGCGATATTATCTGGTCACATACACAATGATCAATGGTGAATTTCGTGACGCAAGCCTTAAAACATGGATATACAGATAAAAATACAAATTTCATTCGTTCGGGCAAGAACGTTCTCGGCAACGTATTGGTGTATAAATGTTTCAAGTTTCCATGAGCACAATAGGAAATATGGATCTTATAGCGACTAGTTAATATATTAACCGATTTTAGTATTTGCACTATGAAGAACTTAGTTGGTTACCTTAAGTTAAAGAATGTCTCTGCGTACGGGTGTAGGTATCTGCTGAATTACACTAAGGAGCCTTTCTCTATTTGAATCTTGAATATTGAGCAATGCTTCATAATATTGTAAAGATAAGAATTTCATACCTTGTTTTCATATGAGTCAAATTGAGCACTGTTTTACTTCATAAAATTTGCACAAACGTACTTTGTACAAAGGTATTAAGTTCTTATCTACGTTATATTAAAATGGTTCTCAAAGTGAATGCTAATAATATAAATAACTTTACATAATGTTTTTAACGTCTTTTAAAGGACTACCACATTAAAAGACTACTCTACAGTCGAGACTTGAAGAGTTTTACCTTTATTTCGTATTTTAAGCTAGTGCTTACATGCTTCATTATTCATTATTTTTCCAAGTCCAAATTTATGTGTTGGTAGTCGTTGGGCCACATCATCGTGAGAGGTCTCCTCGCACAAATGACAGTTTGACACGCTTGTAATTTCACTTTGAGAACCACTGAGTCTAGACGGTCGTTTTTCCAATGAAATCGTTGCGATCACGCAACCGCTGAACCAGACTGTCACCCCGTGGACATGCATGGAGCAAAGTAAACAAGCGATATCAGTGCTTCTTAAAATGACACTCCTACTTGTCAAATCAAAACTCAAAATATGTCTAAGTTGTGGCATTCAAATTCAATAGTCACAATATTCCAAAACTCCTAACGTGTCAATTGTACTTTTTAATAATCATTCATTTGAATGAACTCAAACTCAAATAAACTTTACTACCATTAAAGTATTTTGTTTTATTTATTTGAATTAAAAAAACTTATTTAATATATTAAGGTCTGTTGTATAGTGTTGACACAGGTCTTTTTCAATTTGTTTTGTTCATCTTACATGTTTTGGATCCTATCAGGTGCAAAACAATAGGTCTACTCGGCCGGGGATTATATATATGTTAAGGATTTTAAGTCATCGACCCTAAAGAAGACCCCTGCAATGGCGGTCAAAATATCGGAAAGAAGACATTCGCCATAAACGGCTTAACCTAAAAGCGATAATATCATGTTAAGGATTGGTGTACAAGTATTGGTTAATACAAAATTTATATGCGAGCTTGGCAAACTTTTCAAATAACGAAAAAAAATATTGCATTTAAGAATAACCTCCAATTATATATAGGTATAGTGGTAAATATATAGTATAAAGTGGTATTTTAAATGAATTATTATGAAATTAGACTTTTTAGTATTTAAAACTTTTTCGTAAAATAGTATGAACCAATTTGTTACCTATATAATCGACTCTCCGTTTTAGAGTTAAGCCATTGCTAAGGATGCACTTCATAGGGTCCGAAACATGTACAATCACTTAAAAATAAATGTGAAATAAAACTAAAAAATATAAACTTGTCATTTTGTTAGTATAAATATACAATTATTTAATACTTTTGTCTTCCATTGTGTATTGAAGAGCCTTAGATCTTTCAAAAAACCGTTAAAAGGCTTTCCAACATCACAATGTTTAAAATCGCTGACTTACGTGACACAAATACGGACCGTAGAATTGATGCCAGCACCAGACCACGAGAATTGCTAACACGTAAACGAACTCCAAGTAGATTTTTAATAAGCGAAGATGACTTTACAGTTATTCGGATTTGCCACACGTTAAAACGTAAACAGGTGAGCGTGTGAAATAACGGCAAAAAGTATTTTTTCAGCTCTGAATGTTTCATTTGTGTAAATAGGCGATGTGACTTTACGTGACTTCTGAAATTATTTTCAAGATATTGTCAAATTCTCTGTCAACGCCCAAAAATAATGTAGGCTTAGAGTCAATCATGTATTAGTACAAATATTATGCTTGTGACGATGAAAACTTTTCGTTACCTGATGTGGTATAAAAGTATATGTATATAAGTTTAAATTTTCACCTCTACCTTCATCCCATATTTGTTGCATATAGAAAACATAACTGCCGGCGGGTATAGCTCAATTGTCAAAGCGTTTGCTTTACAACCCAAAGGTCGTGGGTTCGATCCCCGACGGAGATTAAAAAAAAAACATTTTTAATCGATTTTTGAGCTCTAAAATACCCCGGTTGTGTTTGATTCCTCATCCGAAAAATACCAGTCATATCCTATAATTTTAAATTGGTGGTAGACGAAAGTCGTCCCGTAAAGACCACCCATTCATAGGAAATTCCTGTAATAATAAGGATGATGCGCGAATCTCGGGCTGTAGTATATCACTGTATGTGTTTACATTAAAAAAAATAAGATCACCATAAATTGCCGCTACTCAATTATGTTAGTTTCCACTGTCAAATGCTTTGTCTTAATACATATCTGCACCTGAAGGCTTACCTGAGATCATTTATGGTTCCCGACATCCTTCAGATCAAAAACTAGGATACTTTAAAATATATAAGCTGTAGTAACCGATGCATATTTTTGGTGATTTGTAATTGTTTTTTTAAGGAGTGTATCTACACCAGATGTCTAAACAACATATACTATGTATATATGTCTCTCTTATCATTTCCTAACAGACACACCCCCTACCCACTCTCCTTTTTAAATGTGTTCGACCACTTACGAAAGTATAATGCAGTTCAGTTGTCTTTTGACAGTGAAGGATTGAGAAAAGCTACGAATAAGTCGAAACTGCAGTCTCTTAAACAGAGGCCATAACCAACGTGATCCATTTAAAAACAAGGTAAATTAATTAAATATTACTTACTTACAATATATCCCAAAGTTGATGCGAAATAATTGAAAAAATAAATATTTTCCTATTTAATATTAAAATGCATCTCAAAGTTAATTCCTAAAAAAATAACATTGATTTTCTCGCTTTCTCCTTTTCGATTCCTCGGTCGAATATCTAGGACTATCATAGAGGTATCTCAGGTAATTTCTTCTTGCAGAAAGTATTACAGGTACTAGGCAGGTCCTTTGCCTGCGATTTCTAGGCACTGAGTGTGACAGCGAGACAGCAAAGCGTCCCTGGCGTCACGACGCTCGACCCACGTGACAGTTATCCCCTTAGGACCTCAGAAGTTAAAGTTGAAGTACTGGAATTCTCTTATAGTCAGTATATTACGAGGCTTTCTTGAACTAGAGTATAGCGTCTGAAGGTTAATCAATGTTTTATTTCAACTGTAAAACATTTTCTATTTTTTTATTTTTTTATTAAGTTATTAAGCTTTAGTTCTCTTTTATAGTCTAACAAAGAACTAAATTGTATTATACCACAGACAAACCGTTGCGGTTTGAAAAGAAAAATTAAAAATTGAAATAATGAAAATATTCATAACAAATTGATAAAGGCATAGAAATCTATAGCGAATATTATCTTTTATGACATTTCTCTCGTCAATGTTGGAGAAAAATAAACGGCAGACACTGGGATCCTCATTGAAAACTTGGGACTTTTGTTCAAAAAAAATATTATGTGATAGTATATTAAAATAACAATAAGAATATGTTTTAATATAACAAATGGCTAAAAGATTGACAATTAGTGAGAAATACAATATTTTCCTTATATTACCGTTCCATATTTGGACACATAGTCACTTCAAACAACCGCCACTAAGTTCTGTCATTTGACATAGTCCATGCTTTATGACATGACTTCTCACCACCTGGAGGTCTACCTGAGAACATATAAAGCTCCCAACGACCTCTAAGGTCCATCTTAAGTATCTGAGATAAATAAAGTAGATATATTTAAATTTGTATTTACCTGTTCGCGTCGGTACCCGATATATGCCATGTAAGATTCCCTACCTTTGACATCGGTAGCCGTGACATATCGTATGGCACTCACAAACTGTTGCTACAAAGCTCTGTCAGCTGTTAAAGTCTTCATCGCATGTCAGATCTGCCTTTCGCAACTCCACTGAAAACATTATATGTAAAGGTCCCGACGACTTCCTAGGACGATGCGAGCCCGGGGTTTAAAGAAAAAGTAACTATTGCTTATGATCTTTCGCGGCATTCTTAGTGCGTGTCGCAACGAGCTACACCTTCGCCTCTTAATAGACTGTTGTATAAAAGGCTTCCTTGCCTGCTCTGTAACCTCGTCATTACATATTCATATGTCATTGACAGCAGTCAATTTAAAAAAATATATTACAATTATTATTTAATTAAGCTATGGTGTTGACACAGCTTTAAAATAAGCTAGTATCCGGAGGGTCAAAATGGTGTGAGAGTGATGAGTAATGGCCTTCCAGGACGGGACGAGACTATGGTCTTGAAGAAAAAGGCAGCTATAGTTTATGCTCTCGTGCGGCGTTTTTAAGACATGTCCCAACCAGGCTCACTTTCACATATTAATTGTCTGCTATATTGAAGGCTTTCTTGTCCTTTCTCTCACTTCGTTATTATATATATTATAAAACTACACTTAGTAAAAATTCAATATTTAACTTTTCAGTAAAACTATGTAATGGTAGTTAATCCTTATATAACCTGATAGCAGCGCATCCTGAAATTTCAGCGATCACATTATTCGATTTATTTTCACAGCTTGCGCGTACATTATATACAAAGACAACAGTTTCTAATGAATGTGACATCTTTGTTTAGATTTCATCTGAATATTCCGTATTTTCATTGAAACTGTCGTATATTATCATTCGTATTGAACGTATCATATAATGTATGTCTAGTAGACTAGTTGCTATATATCAGAACGTCTAGATATTGTCTCGTGGCTGAAAGTGATGTTTTTGATGCTTCATGATTAATATCACGAGAACAATTATTATCGACTGAAAGGAAACTGAACAATATTGAACGACACAGAACGCTTAGTAAGCCGCTGAGCTGAACAAAATGATAAATAACTGCTTACGGTGAGATTTTGGTAAACATATGCAAGTACCTTACAATAAAAAAGTAAAAACATTGCAAAGAAAATTAAATTAATCTCTCAGCAATCTCACGAGTTTTTTTTCGCAGATTGCTTTGAAAATATTCAACTGGCCTCCAAGAACGTTGTGCTTCATCATAATCAGCCTGTTTACCTCTTGTATTGAACGTAGATTTCCTGCATAAATTTCTCAATCCTTTTCGATCCTCCACCTTTCGTATCCAGGCTACTCCCGCTATTCTTCTGATATTGCCAGCCTATATTGTAGAGGGTTAATCAATGCTCCGTTTGATAGTTTTTGGACGCCACTGCAACATTTTCTTCCCATCGACAGTAGTCTCTTCGACAGATATGTATTGTACATTGCCACTTAAGTGTGCTCTTTCGTTGCATAGCCTTCACTACTTAAGTCATGCATCTACATTCTAAAACATCAAATTGCTGAAACGAAATTTGGCTATTCAGTGATGGTACTGGAGTTCTGTCAGTACATCTTCTCCGTAAATATCAGATGTTTTTGTATTTTTATTATTTCTATATATAAAAAAAATTAAGATGCTGATTTGTATTTTGCATATTTGGAAAGGTACCAAAAACTACTGTGTATGAACAATTGACCTTTTTATAATCAAGCCTTGTGAGAAAATACAATTATTATTAAGCTTGTGAATAAATGCATTCTGATTGAATAATAAAAAAAATAAAAATATACATACTTTGAATATATACTATAGCGACATCTATCATACGATGATAACTTATATAGAAGATCAGAGACGAGTCATCTCAGGTGGAAGAAATTGGCCCGGTGGCCGAGCGGTATAATTACCTGGGCAAAATGGTTGGTTCCAAAGGTCCGCGGTTCGCATTCCGCTCCCGCCGATATTTTTTCTGAATGATTTGACTCGTTTAAGGATTTTTATGTAGTATATGTATATTTAATTGCTTACAATTAACTTGTTTGCTGGGAAAAATTTTCATTTAGTACCAATAACTTATTATAAACCTAATAATTTAATATGTGCATACTTTATAGAATCTGTAATATTCTCAGTTTTCAAATGAAATTTAATGATTTTCTGAAACAAGTATATGTCTATATAAGTGGCGTCTATAAGTGGCGTCTATAAGTGGCGTCTATAAGTGGCGTCTCTAAGTGGCAAACGGATCGTTAGCTGTTTCCCTACAATATGGACTGATGTTATCAGAAGAATAGCGACAGTATCTTGTGGAAGTGTGGAAGGCCGAGGATAGAAAAAATGGAGACTCATGCGGGAGGTCTAAAATCATCATTAGACGGACTAAACTGATGATGACATTGATGAACTCGTAATTTATGATATGCATGTAATATAGTGTCTTCTTGGTTTTCAACACGGCTTTGTCTTAAAGGAAGGCTCAATTCAATCAACAACAAACTATAAGCAACCTATTAATGTTTCAGTCAGTTTTTGTAAGTCGTTTAACTTCGGTGATATAACGAGAACCGCACTAACAATATGGCATTATCATTGGTCTTCTTCGCACTTTTCGAATTCATTATGATATCGAAACACCCTTCAAGTACACAACGGTGAATTAATCCTAAAGGAAGGCTCAATTCAATCACCAGCAAGCGATAAACAACCTATCCATATTTCAATCAGTTTCTTTTGTTGTTTAACTTCAGTGATATAACAAGAACGGCACTAACAATGTGCTATTATCATTGGTCTTCTTCGTACTTTTATTATGATACCGAAACACCCTTTAACTATATTAGCCGGTGGTTATAGCTCAATGGTCAAAGCGTTAGTTTTGCAAGCCATAGGTCGTGGGTTCGATCCAGGACGGGAATTAAAAGATATATTTTTTTAATCGATTTCTGAGTTCTAAAATATCTCCGGTTGGTGTAAATTTACCCCTTACCTTTAAAATGCCAGTCTTAGCCTATTAATCATTATTGATGGTAGACGAAAGTCGTCCCGCGAAAACCACCCATTCGTAGTAAATCCCTCTAATAGTAAGGATGATGCGTGAATCTCGGGCTATAGTCTATGACTTTGTCGGATCAACACTCCACATGCAGCGTTTAGCTATATTCAGTATGGTAAGCGTCATAGAATTTCACAGATGAGACTTCAGAATTACTATCATCATCTGTCAGTTCTCTCCTGTATGTGCTTACATAAAAATAAAAATCTATTTCATTGGTCTTCTTCGCACTTCCATTATGATATCGAAACACCCTTTAAGTACATAACTTTTGCCCAAATTCGACCCAGAAGGTTTACTTGCTTGATAATCCTACCTCCGTCGGCATTAACGGGTGACTATAATAATAATCTCCATTCTGTCTTGAAGTTATAATCAGAGCGTGTTGATATTTACCTTCGAAATAACAATGAGTAACTTTCGGCCGTTGATACAGCAGTGATATTGGCATTTGGGATAAGTGAAGGTCGAAGCTTTTGTTCGAGAAACTTATCTGAAAAGCTCTCTTGTTGTAAACACTATCATTATCTCTAACATAAATAAAATATTGATAAAATCAAAAATATACAATAAACAAAGTTTATTTTCAATAATATTGTTAATTTTAACCTCCCTCTCTCTAAGGCAGTTAGTGAATTGCGTGGTGGGAGGATAAAGAGCAGATTAACAACACAAAGACTTTTTCTTTATATATATAAATAACTTCATAAACTTCAGGCCCGGACCTAGTCACAGCATTCAGGCCGGGCCAACCACAATACGACCTCGCCGCCGTCGGCACACAACTGACTGGGCAGCGGGCGCTGTGGTTGGTGACACCCAGCGCTGCAAGTGGCGATCTATATTACTTGTCTTCTTAACAGCATTACAAAATAACAACACAAGCGTGTCCGATGAGCGAACGAAAATAAGAGACGAAATATTGTATATCGAGGTTTTCGGTACCAGTCAGCCTCTCCTACATAAAAAAGGGGTTTGACCACTTACAAAGCACTATTGCAGTTCAGATATCTCTTAACAAGTGATGGATTGATAAAGCTGATTGTTTTAAAGGATATTGAAAACATTTACATAATGTTTTGTTTGTAAATTTATCAAGGACTTCAAACAAAATAATGAATGTTGATATTTCCTTGTCATTTTCATACTTCGTTCGCAAAGGTGGTCATTTTTGGAGAATTTATTGTTCCATTTTACGCCGCCATCGGATAAGGAGAACAGGTTTTGTCAACCTTTTTACGAACGCAAATGTGTTATTTTTGTTTACAAAGCTTCATCAATAATAGTTGTATTTTATTATTTAATAATTTGATAACATAAACGTATTCTTCATAAAAAAAACATTTATTTTAAAATTGACAACATTTGATATTACAACTGAAGAATGACTTGACATTTTTGTAGGAATAAATTCAACAATATTGTGTTTTGATTGCGAGTTCCACCGGATTGGTTTGCAGCAACAAAATCTTGCATCTCGATCTCCACTCTTCTCGATCCTCTGCAACCTTTTTCAGCTCAACATAAGAGCTACAACTCATGTCTTCGAACACTTTCTGCAAATACGTTCGTTTAGGGCGTCTTCTGCAGTTTCTACCCTCAACCATCCATTCCACAATATCGTGAAGAATGCCATCGTGGCGCGTGATGTGACCGATTCATCGGGCTCGCCTCTCTGAGATGGTTCTTACTTAGTGCCTATCTTTCTTGATTATGCTGAGAAACTCGTTCTCGTGACGTAGTCTCTACAGGAAATTCCGTGATTTTTTCTGCATGACCACATCTCAAAGGCTTTCCACGTCTCAGACACTTTCAGATAAGCACCATGTTTCACAGCCGTACATCAAGATGCTCAAAATATTTGGCCAAGTTTCTTGCGGAGCTTTCAATTAATATTTTTTCACTGAAAAATGATGTATGCGTCTGTTTGTCTGAATTGAATAGTAGACTTTAAAACAACAAAATCGTTTTTTTAACTGATGGTAAAAAAATACCATTCAATATGGGAATCATAATGAAGTACAGAAGTAGACTTTCATTATTCTTAATCTGAATAATATAATGTGATCTTTTTATAAAAATTGAAAATATTTCCATTGACACGTGTTTATAAGAAAAAAGCTAGGACAATAATTTAGAAATTGATGAGGTGTCAATTATATTTCTCGATAATAAATATTGATTTTTTTGATTGTAAGTATGTTTGTTACTTAAGGTTCTATTAATCTAAAGTGATAACATCACTTTCTTTGATAATTGTATACTTCATTCTGGTTAGTAAAATATCACCATCATTTCCATTTTCATTCCCTTAACTGAAGAATATGGTTGACACAAGCTGCTGCAATAAATATCTATCTGCCGCCATATCCTCGCTTCATTTTTTCAGAGCTCCACCAAGTACATTTTTATATGGTTTCCGATGGCCTTCTAGCACGGAAAGAGCCAGGAGGCCAAAAAGAAAAGGCTTGCCGTAGTTAATGCTATCTTTTGGCATCCGAAGAACTTGTTAAAACCTTTTACAAATCATGTAAAGTAATATTTAATTCAAGTCAAGTAAATTATACACGCAATGTATAGAATACTGGTATTAAATTTGTATTGATCATTTTCTAGTAAAAGTTTGAACTACTTTTGTAACATAAAAACACATAAAAATTTATACTTTTAGCGATATTATGGAATTGAAATCAAAGGTCTCAATTTTTTCATATTTTAATGGACTTATGAAAAATAAAAAATAAAAAAATGGTTTGATAAAAACCTGAATTTTCCGATGGCGAAAATTGCGGTGAATTTATTAGCGTTAATGTAGGCGAATTTTTTGACTGACGCGTCACACGGAAGAGATACCGCCAACAAAGCGGTAGGAACAATGGACAGGGAAAACGACACAGACGCTACTGAAACGATTCTGAAAAAATCGCTCCAAGCGAAAACAATCAAATTGACATTCATTGTGCCGTTTGCGTGCGTGCAAAAATGTATTCAAAAGTTTTAGCGTAATTTAGGTGTAGAAACTTTTGCTTTCAATGTTAAAATAATGCTTACAAGATCTCATAAATGATTGATCTCCTAATTTAATATTTTATGTTTTGGAAACAAATTATTGGCGTAAGTGTGTTAACTATTTTTTTGCTCTACTTAGTAAATAAGTTATCAAAGATGTATTATAAATATTATTGATTAAAATAACGCCTTATATTTAATTTTATAGAAAAACGTTATTGATATTGTGGCTTTTGGGTTGAGCCATGTGTGGCGATCTTCCTTCAACCAATAATTCGACCGCCATTGCAGAGGTCTTCAGGATTGATGATTTAGTTAGTTGTGAGTTGGTATCAGATTTTTTACGAGCGTTATTGATCGACATCTCCATGGCAACAACATACTCAAGTTTCATTCCGGAGAATCATCGGTATATTCTAAGAATGCGGTAGGTATGTTCTATGAATACGGTAGGTATGTTCTAAGAATTGTACCTTCACGAACATCATGTTGGACTGTGGTCGTCTTTGCTTGACTGTACAGGTCTTAGAGTATGTGTTAGAGAAGGAAACCATGCTGTTTTGAGAATCAAGCCATCATCCCTGTTGATGTTGATAGGATGTCTTTTGATTTCAATGGCTTCCCTTACAATATCAAATTTGGCCGTGAAAACCTAAGAAGTTATTCAAAAACGTTATAGTTTTCTTTAAAAATTGATACATGTAGACAAAGAAACGGCAGATGCTGGGATTCGAACCACGAACATTTAAGGACTTTTTATATTTTATTCGAAGAGCAAGCACACTTAGCCAATTACTTTATATTACAACAATTACTTTGATGTTGACGATAGAAATGTTATAAAATATGATATTTGATGTAGATTTGAACGTTTGTATCAATTTGTTAGAAAATATTGTTATAGATCTTTAACCTGTTCGCATTGGTACCTGATATATGCCGTGTAAGATTCCCCTACCATTGACATTGGTAGCCGTGATATATCGTTTTGCTACTTTCTTAGAATAGTTTTTTATGCATCTGCTAATAGCTAAAAGATACAAGAACCTATGTGATATATGAAAATAGACCAGATAAGTACATTTATGCTTCAAATACTAGTTTTTTAATTGACAGTATTATTTGTATTCCACCGAGCCGTAATGAAAGGGTTAATTATCTGTCAAATATTAAGGTATTGAAATATGTTCTTAGAACAATGAAATGAAAAAAAATTACAAAATAACTTACAGAAGGATTAAATGACATTGTTTATCCGCCAATCGTTGGAGCTTTAACGAAACATTACTTCACTTATTTAAATACTTAGCATTTTCTTTGAGATCCATTTACGAAAAGTGTATTATTCAAAGTGTATTTTTCTCATAAAAGCATTAGAGAAGTGATTAAATGATTTAAGATTATTTGATGTAATTAATATAAAATTTATAATTTTTATAATATTTCATTAAGTTTTTTCTACGTACTTTCTAAGTATTATTTCTGATAATAGCACCAAACTCAAAACTGACACATTTGGACGTTTTTTCAGTATAAGTACTATTTTATTAAATGTTACAAAAACTAGTATTATCATTTTAAAAAAGCAGTGGTGGCATCTGGCCGGTCGGCGCGCGAGTGTTTTTTTCATCATATTCATTTCGATGCCTGAAAAAGTCCTGAAGCGAATTAAACAGGCTGGCCAGCTCTGTCAGCTGCGAGACGAGGGTCGAGTACGGACAGAAGGGCATAAAAGGGGGGGAAAGAAGGCCCTTGCTTATCACAACGCACGTGAGCAAACATTTGGGCACGTGTCCAAAGCTGATCTGTCAAGGAGCACGAGTTTTTTTCAGTTTCTCTCTTTTCTTGTCCCGTCCAACACGCGCCGCCACTGTGTTTTTTTTTTGCTCGTGTTTTGGACTGTTATTGAATTACAAGAATTTGGTTAGAGTTTTTGCGTAAACATATTAAAACAAAATATTATAATTTCCAGTTTCTAGCAAATTAACTTATTGCCATTTTTGTTACAAATTTAAAGTACGTAATTCCCAATCGAAGTCACGGGTCTTTTTTCAGGTATCTGCATCTGAAGGAACGCCTTGCATTTTATTAAATTTTCAATGGGTAACTTATAACATCTCAAATATTCTATCAAATACTCTTTTTTAAATTATTTATAACAATTAGAGTTGTTACATGTTTTGTTAAGAAGGCATAAAAATACGAATGCTCATAATAGTGCAATGGCAGTCTACCTACCAGCCATATACTATAGCTAGGATACGAATTTATTACAGTAAAATAATGTGAATTATTAGTACCTATACACATTCCTATATATCCCTAAGAAGACCAGGTCAAAAGAAGATCCCCACTTTTAAGCGGTGTGGTAGCTCTGACAATTAAAAGTTGTGTATCTTTCAGGCTCATTGCGACCGACTGACGGTTATATGTGACGTAATAGAAATGCATTTAAAATAACGCTACTGAGTGATTCCCTATCCATGCAACGTAACGTCAATCGTTTAGAGGCTCTCCCTAGGATATCGTACCAGCCGTGATTTCGCTGGTAAAACGTAAAGATTCGCGTTAACGACCACATGTGCCTCGCTCTCGGCGATCGCCAGCGTTTGCATGGTAGGCACCCCTGTCGATAATTCAAGCCGCAATCGCCGCTAGATTTTTTTTTTGAGTAACATTCAAGTTTTTGCACGATTTTAAATGATGCTTTTTTGTCATGTGTGGTGTGTCACGTAATATAATTTTAAAATATGTTTTTTCAATATTTATCAATACCGATCATTATTTAATTGTTTGCATATTTAAAGTTAAAAACAAACTGCATATCACGTATACATTAATTTTTCAATTTATATCTCTATATCCACTCATTTTTAACTGAAGCATATCACAAATCATCACAAATTGCCACCAATAAGTTCTTTTGGGCACCATGGTTTTCGCCCCATGCTATATGAGATCTCCTTTTTGTTACTAACTACGCTGAGTAAATTTTATGTAAAGTTCCTAACAGCGTTTTAGAACGGCGAGAATCTTGGGGTTTGAAAAAATGCACCTGTAGTTAATGCTCTCCGTAGTACATGTCCTGAGCTAATTCACCTTTACCCCTTGACTGACTGTTGTATGGAATGCTGCCTTATCTACTCTCAAGCCTTGATATTACTCACAAAATGAAACCATCGTACTCCCAGTATTTAAAGCAAATATTTGTTTTCAAAACCTACTTTTGTTGAAATTCCAAGACTCACATAGGCGCTATATAGAAGGCTCTTTTTTTGATCGAGTATAGCTGCGAGAATCAAATATATGTAACTCATGGTCTTTCATGGTTTTCTATATCGACCACTAAAATAATTCATCAATAATATAAAAAAAACGATCATTTTGTTTATTTAACAAGTGCTTAAACAGAAAAGTAGTTTTTCTTTTCTTGTGGATGAGAAAATACCATCAATGTACTGGTTACTTTGGTTTCACTTAGGGTTTCTATCGTCTGCTGTTCTATACCAAGCCGTCAACATAAAGCAAGATCTTTGATTCCTGCTACACCTCCTCCATTAATTATTCCATCCCATTAACATAGATACACAAACAGACGACAGCGGCTGTCTGTGGAGTTCGATAATCATTACGCTGATGTTTGTGATCATTGTGATACGGCACGCAGTCAGTGCGTAACGCGTCAATGAATGATTAAATAAACTGACGAGAATATAGAGTTTAATTAAATTTAATTAAAATTATAATTAAATCTTAAGTTGCTGAAAACATATATTTACCATATATTTTGCCTTTAAATATGTTAACCTATATCCTTTTCATTGATGGTTGTTCTTTATATATAAATATTTATTTCCATATCTGGAACATATATGGAAAATAAAGTCTTAATAAATTGCTGCAAGTAACCAATCGTGTGTTTCATATGTAAAAATATACAGAAGAATACCAGACAGATGACGATAGTGATGCAGAAATCTGATGTGTAGATTATGTAAATGCTTACCATTCTGCATATGGCTAAGCGTTGCATGTGTAATGTTCATATGCCAATGTCATAGAACACAACCCGACATTCAATTTTCATCCTTTTTACAGGAATTCACTATGAATGGTGTTGTTCACTGGATAACTTTTATCTACCTCCAATTTTAATAATTCACCTATGACTGACATTATACGAGTGAATAAATTAATTTACACTAACCGGGGTACTTTCACATAGCTTTTGGTTTGATTAGAAAATTCTTCACCACTTAGCTATAACCGCCGGCAAGGTTATTCTTTGAATTTATGAAATATAGTACATAATGACAAAAACTGAAAATAACACACTTTCGGCATTGCTGTTTTTTTACTGAATTCTTTGAAAGAAATCCTCTCGTTGTGTGGTACTTAGTTTTCAGAATTTTCAGCGTTTCAGCAAAAAAGGCAAAGCTCTCTCCGTTCGACTCCGGGAGCTTTAGTTTCAAGCTTTCTAAATATATTTTTTTCAGTCAGAGTTAAAGGATGGCCGGTCCCGCTTATAATCCGTCTCTGAGGACGATACAATAGTTTCCGAACAACGGAAATCCAATTGAAAGTAATCGGTCCCAAGAGGCTTGGACCTCGGACTAGCGTCCTGATCATAGGCGTATTTAAAAAAAATGAAAAAATGAGCTGAAAAAAATCTTACTAAAAATAAAAATGACATCCTCGTTTTGATATAGCGACTCCGCTTCACCGGGATCGTCATTGAAACGCGCAGTGAATGGATCAGGAGGTCACAAAGTATAGAACTTGTCAAGAAGCGCGTTGTTATTTATTTAAAATAAAAGACTGACACACTTCGGTATCTGCCCGGGCCGCAAATAATGAACGATGTGTATCTCACCGGCGCAGTAACTATTGCAGCGCCTGAAGACCACTTGTCGGCCATTTGGCGAACTATCCGCTCTCACGTGACAGGTAGCAGCTGTCAGAATCAAAGAGCAAAATGGCGCCTGCAAGCGGCGCGTTATTTTCACGTATGCGTGTAAGATAAGCAAACAATAATAATAGACTAAAGATCATGCGTAATATCTGAGACACGTAGCTTTGTTCGATCACAGTGCTGTTTATATAGCACCTGTATCATCTCTATTCCTCCACAGCTGTGAATGTTGGCAATACACTTAATTCAATGCAGACGTATAACGCAGATGCTCGTGAAGTAGTTATACTGGGGATACGATGGCGAAGGTAAACCTACGAGTAATTGGGGCTAAATTAAGGATGCCTCAGGAGAGCATAAACAATAGTGGCCGTTTTTCAAGCCCCCGGGCTCACGTTGTACTGTGAAACCGTTGAGAATTATACGTTAAATGTATTCGGCAGAACTGCAAAGCTGATCTTACATGGGATAAGGCAGCTGACAGAGCTTTGTGATTGCATGTCGTGATGAACTTATACTCCAGGAACGGACGTGGTGATGATGATGATGATAATGGTGATGACTTTACAATTGTTCTATCTTTTTATTATGTACTAATTAAGAGTATCTTGAACGTCTACTTCAAAATACACTCACTAGTATTCTTCTAAAACAGATCACCTCTGTTGGAGTTGTTGGTTTCATATGATAATGATCTGATCTTTCTCTTGAATCTAAGACAAAGAAAAAATTCATCAAAAATCAGCCAATAGGTTCTTGAGATATCATCTAAAAAGCCATAACATACAAAATGAAAATGAAAAATAATTTACTGCATATTTTTTATTGTGATTTTTACGTTGTTCTTATAGTGAGCGAACATGCTGATGGTAATTTTCTTCAGTTTCAAATTAAATCAAACGAACGAAGAGTAACCTATTACGAGTATCATCGCAATTTATTTCTTGGTATCACGGCTTACAATGAATAAATTAACAATTATGACTTTGGTGTTACGGATATGAGGCCGCTACATGTGTTTATATTTTCTGGTCCACTGGACTCGGTCTGGCGGATGCCGGGAATAGTTTAATGTGAAGTATGGAGCCAGTTACGAACTACAATCAAGAATTACATATTGAATTAGAGCACTTTCCCATGAGAGTCGTTGTCAAACATACCCGGATAATGAACACGAAGATTACTTATAATAAGCACTGCGAAACAATCGTGAAACTTTGAAACGATATTAAGCAAAAAACATTGTTGCAAATTAACTTCTATCACAATTTTTTGTATGATTTTGAAGGTATTCACGGAAAAATTTGAGACATTCATTTGGTTAAACTTTGTGTCTGAAATAAAATTTTTCCTGTTGTTTTAACCACCATTATTATCATACTTCAAACTTCTTATTACAAGCAATCTCTTATATTTTTAAAAATAATTTTTATTTTGTTTTAATAAAGATCACGTTTAACATTGTTTATTCAAATACCCTAATATATTTTTATTTTAATACCTTTTGAGTATTACACGATTTTCACGTAAGTTATACCACCATACCGTCTATTTTATTAACTTTATTATATATTTTTTCTTTCAACCTTTTTTTTTACATATATGACATTGAACTATAGATAAAAATTACCTGTATTTATTTGCGTATTAACTAATACTAAAGCACTAAAGCAAGTTTTAGGGCAGTAAATAAACTGGCAGAATTATAAATAAATTGGCAGTATCCACTGTGACAAATGTTGTGAGCTATAAAATATAAATGTCAGTTATATACTCAATCAATAAAAAAGCCAAAATTCTTGAGTCAAAGAATATTTCTTTAGGGCTCCGCAAGCAACTTGCCAAAACACTTGTTTGGAGCATCTTAATGTACGGCTGTGAGACATGGTGCTTATCTGAAAGTGATAAAAAAAGACTAGAGGCCTTTGAGATATGGTCGTACAGAAGAATTCTCGGAATTTCCTGGAGATACCACGTCACGAACAATGAGGTTCTCAGAATAATCAAGGAAGATAGGCAACTAATAAGAACCATCTCAGAGAGGCGAGCCCGATGGATTGGTCACATCATGCGCCACGATGGTCTCCTTCACGATATTGTGGAGGGGATGGTTGAGGGTAGAAACTGTAGAGGGCGCCCTAGACGGGAGTATTTGCAGCAAGTATTCGAGGACATGAATTGTAGTGCTTATGCTGAGCTGAAAAGGGTTGCGGAGGACCGAGAGGAATGGAGATCGATATGCAAGATTCTGTTGCTGCAAACCAATCCACCGGATTGATACTACTAAGAAGAAGAATATACTCAAAACTGCCAGTTGTATTGTGCCAATTTAAAATTCTTCTTCGTATTATCAGTAAGTGGATTGGTTTGCAATTACAATATCATGCATTTCGATCTCCACTCTTCTCGATCCTCTGCAATCCTCTTTAGCTCAGCATAAGAGCTACAACTCATGACCTCGAACACTTGCTGCAAATAAAATTATCGATAATAAAATTAAATGAAAAGTTTTTTTTTAATAAATGGCTCGTTTTAGCTGGAGAACTAGTGAGTAGATGGTCGTAAGATGCAAATTTATGACCAATATTATACATAATTTGCACATAAAATGAAAACCTTACCTAACCTTACCTATTAATAATTAGAATTAATTGTTATTTTTTCAGCATATTTATTATTTTTCAACTATTAATTTACTAATTTTATTGTCTTTTTTATGTATTTATTAATGATTGTGTATTAAATATTTACTAGCCAATAATTGAATTAAATACCAACAGAATAATTAGTAGCCTATAAAAAGTATTTAATCCTTAATCACGTTAATCTATTCATACGAGTATGTGAAAATATTTTTTTATACGACTTCTGATTTAAAAGTACCTTTTATTTTATATCAAGTGCGAAAATTCGATCGAATCTTTCAAACCCACCATTTTCGAATTATCTTGAATCATAAATATGACACCATAAAACGCCCCAAGCTTATCTCCGACACGGGCGACCGTCACACAGAGTCGCGATAAGGGCACAACTTGTATTTCTAATCCCACAAATGTCACCTATAATCACAATCATACCTGAGTAATCCTCCAATTCATAACGCCAGCTGATAATGCGTAATACGCCATCGATACTTGCGACTGTGTGTCATAAAGGTAACGTGGGTAACGGTTATCTCTTGGACAGAGTCGGCGCTTTAGTCGGGTAGTTTTATATTATTTTCTCAGTAATAATAAAAAAAAAAAGATAATTCTTGGTTATACAGAAATACACTTTCACTCATATCTTGTATTGTAAAATATCGTACAATTATCATTTAATTAATTCAATATTGGTTACTCGACATATCTGAAATGTGTTAACATTTTTTTTTCATAAACATATTTATCCCTCGGTAATACACACAAAACGAAAATTCAATAGTCGTCAACGAATAAAAAAATTACGAATAATTTTATAAGATTATATATTTTTTTAAATAGCTATTTTTTCAACCTACTTGAATCAGCGTGCATGCAAAATACATACAAACTTTCTAATAAGATGCCTATTTTAATCTCACAAAAAGAAAAATACTATATTTTTGAATTCTAAGATAGTAATCATGACCGAATTATTGTTAATCCCTTCATGATCCACCAACATAATTAGTCAACTAGCTGTGTCCTACACATGTAAAATTACTAAAAATATATATATTGTGAAATAAACCTGAATAAAAAAATATGTATTATATTTTTAATGCACAATGGACATTCATTCTAAAGATATGTAAAATTGTTAGATATATACAAATTTTACTTATAATATTAACCTTGTTTTAACATTGTTTACGATGAGAACTGTTGGAATGCGAAACCGTGGTCTTCAACTATGTGAGCAGTGCTCAATATTATTCATACGAAATTAAATATTATTTAGAAAGCATATCAAAAGTTAGCAAATTATATATGTTTGAAATAAAAAAATACATTCGTGAAATCGCTGAGTTTGATTCTGCTTCTCTAGGAAGTAGTATTGGTAGTCCTGGATAGATATATTCCTTTTACCTCACAGGTAGTGTTGGAAAGCTCTCGCGGGAACGTCTGTCGTTGCTTCATAGATATGGGGACCGATACAAAGCCTAATCAAAAGCTATCTAGCACAAATCAAACTGCCCATCAATACCGACTATTAGAAGGTAGAGCTTTAAGCTCTACTTGTAGTGACATCACTTGTAGTATATAAACATATGAGTTTTTGAATCAAACAACAAATTATAATGTTATTTGATAAAAAAATATATCAAATATTTTAAGCACGTATGTCAAGCTTTTCAGCCAATTTCAAATTAAGAATGGCATAGATACTATAGACAAAAGAAGATGAAATTTATTTACAAGAATCTTAAATCATTTATGATTCTTTATATTAATTAACACAGGATGCTTTTATTAACATTATCTGAACAAGTTAATGGGGCGTGTTATTTATTGTTGATTTAGTGAGAATGATTATCAGCAGATTTGCTGAGTCATCTTTCAGGTGAACGGGGAAAATGAATTCGGCCCTAGACCGACTTGGGTGAGGAACTCGGCTTGAGGAGGTTTCATGTTTTATGAAAAACGAGGCTCAAATCTGTGAAATAATTCAGATTAGGAACGGCCACTTACTTCCAAAAGAGCGTTTTTTAATCCCAAGAAGGTTTAATCTTTCAGAAATATGGAGAAAATCTAGTTCAAGTTTGTTCGGTAGTGAATAATGAAAATCTCGAATCACTTCAGAGCTGCTATTATGCATTGAAAAATATTTATATTGTCTACAGATTTATTTTTTATTAGTAAGAATTTAAAAAAAAAATTGTTACATTAGGTATTTTACTTCTTCTTGTCTATTAGCTTCTATTTATTAGCTTCAATACTGATTTTGTCTCTATGATAACAACTTCTGATTTGCATTTTCTTACATGCATATGAACACCCAAAAATTTCTATTTCACAGTTCTGTAACCTCAGATTGTATATGGCTTGTACCAGAACACCAGGTATACCCAGAGGTCCATATTGAAACATAAGATGGTTCCTGGAGACCAGGACAATATTCCGTGATCCTAAGGAAATCGGATGATGAGCATGGCGCTCCCGTGGCCTAGTATTTTTTTATTTTATCATTAAAATATGTATCAACCCTACGGGGCATTTTTAGAGGTTAGATTCAATTAAATCAATTTCAAAAAAATTAAGCTTGGTCGGGATTTATACCAACAGCGTCTGAAAGACAACAAACGTTGTTACCACTGGACTATGTCACCCGGCTATAATAGCTTTTACACTGTAAATAAATTGTGTTGTATTTTTGATGCGAGTACCTTCACGCCGATTAATATAAAAAAATTACAAGGAACGTGTTATACGATAAAAAAACGCTCTCTACATTTTGTATGTAAAGCCTCCCATAAAGTGTACAAAGCCTAATTATCTATGTTTAAAAGTTGTTGTTTACATACTTTAAGTAATCTGCATGTGGGTAATAAATTGATAACTAAAGAGGACCTCCTCACTGTATCGTTAGTGATCTTAATACCCATATTGAAGGCCAAACTTTAATAATTTACGATACGGATTTGAAATTTTCGCAGCATTCGCAGTAAATTAGCTGAGAAATCAGTGCCGAACTACGGTGGGCATTAATAATTTTCTCAACAGGCACCATAATTTTAAATGTGACATATAATGTTGACATCCCCGTTATTTGATGACTCCATCACCGGGATAGTCATCAGAACGCGCGGTCGAGGGATGAAGAACAAATAAGCAACACAAAGACTTTTTTTAGAAACACATTGAAATAAATTTAAATTAAAGATTGACAAACTTCCGTTGTTCTGCCCGGGTCACAAAAAAGGATTTGGCATACACCGCGGGCAGACTCATAGTAGCCATTTATAGAACTTATGGCGTGCCAATGACAGAAACTGTCAAATAAACAAGATGGTGACAGAGCACCATATCTTTTTACCCCTTAAATCTTGACTAAGCCACCGTCCTACTGGGTCACAACACGCGTATTCAACAAACCTTTTATGTATGCGTGTCAGACGAGTGAACAAAAATTAGAGACGAAATATTGTATATTGAGGTTTTTTGGCACCAGCCTGCAAGGGTTTTATCGAACTCATATCAATGTTTCATGATTTATTTTTTACGTGTGGATTTTTCGCTCGAAGACTTTTTGGGAACATATATGATTCCCGACAACCTCAAAACAGTTCAAGTCCAAGTACTTGAATAAACTGTAATTGTTATATTCTAGAGGTATATTTGAGTGTGGTTTTTTTTATATCAGATGATTAACCCGACGTTCTAGAGGCCTAAACTATTTTTTCCTTAATGTGGGCTTAAGCTATTGAAGATCTACAGTAAATAAATGTATACCTGTATTTTAAATTAAAAATGCTATTTATATTACAATATTTTGATTTTTTTGGAGCTTCAATTATCAAAATCGCCCCAGGTGCCACGAAACCTCGTTACAGCTCTGTACTAGACCCCACGTGTTGACCCAGTGGGGCAGTGGCTCATCAGCTAAGCTAATATTGCTACAGGAAGCTTTCTCTCTCTCTCCTTTCTACCAAGATTCATAGCTTCCTATGGGTCCACCAATACCCCCCCTGGGCGATAACAAACTGTTTAATTAAAACTATATTGACCCTTTTGAAATTTCAGCTTGTTTGCGGAAGCTATCAGATTTTTGAGAAACTCTTCAACATGTACAATCAACAACAAAGCATGTGCTTATAATACAATTACGTAATCTTTATATTTTTATGTAAACACATACAGGAGAATACCGACAGATGGTGATAGTAATTATAAAGTTTCATCTGTGGAATTTTATGACGCTTACCATGGTGCATATGGCTAAATGCTGCATGTGGAGTGTTGATCCGCCAACGTCATAGACTACAGCCCGAGATGCACGCAACATCTTTATTATTACAAGAATTTACTGTGAATGGGTGGTCTTCACGGGATGACTTTCGTCTACCATCAATTTTAATTAATAGGCTATGACTGGTATTTTGCGGTTGAGGGATCAAATTCACACCAACCGGGGTATTTTAGAGCTCTGAAATTGATTAAAAATTTTATTTTTTTAATCTCCGTCGGGGATTGCACCCACGATCTATGGCTTGCAAAGCAAACGCTTTCACCATTGAGCTATACCCGCCGGCAAAAGTGTTTTTAGAAGAAAATGTAGTCATTATAAGCTCAGTGCATGAAAGAACAGTCTACGCTCATTGTGAAAATTAAAATGTCTTATTGACGATGTTTAATTAATATTATTTTATAAAATATTTGTGAACTAAATTCAGTACTAATGCAGTGGCGCTTCTAAATGGCCTACCAGCACACCTTTTCCTCTTTTGGCGTGAGTTTTGTTTTCCTAGATCCCTGTGATCTTTGACAAGTTTCATATTTTTTTATACCTTTATGTATGTGTAATGGTGTATGTAAATATGCTCTAATGTATTTTGTGTATATCTCGGAACTACGGTTCTGTAAATAAATATTTTGTTTAATTTTATTCGATCGATATTTCTTGGTTGAATTTCATACAAACAATTTGAAAATTTTGATAATTACCTAAGCTCACCCAACCTAACTTTACCTAAGCAAACTAACCTTATTGAACCTGTCTTATTAATATTAATTATTTTTTTATATATACATATTATGAAAAAAAAATTATCACGTTAACAACTTAATGAATTTCACTTGGCAGTTATAATAAAAATTGTTAATTGAAATGTTACATAAAGTATTATAATGTGTATTGTTCCACTTGAACACTTCAATATAAAAGGCAATAATCCTCATTGCTTGAGTCGTAAAAGATTCTTATTAGAAAATATTTAATTAAGAGTAGAATTTCAAGAAACGGAGATCATAAAACGACAATATGGTCACCTCGGTAAGGCGGCTCCTAGACAATTACTTACATTGAACAGAATTGCACAATAGTATTGACTGTGTAAGCTTAGTCATAATAATGAGCAATTGATATAAATATTAGGATCAGATATAAATAAATGATTTTTTTTAATAATTCCACATATATTTTTTTGACGACGATTCAGTCAGATCGGATGGCCATTTTCAAGTCAATAAGTTAAATATTTGTTGGCTCCATGTAAAAAATCTTTTATTTATATCTGATATTATGGAATTCCACCAAGAAATATCGATCGAAAAAATCTAAATAATTTAAAATATTAGGATATTTGATTTTTATGTTGTATTGCACAGCGACAATTTGATGAATCATTGCTTATCAAAGGAACGACTTCACGTCTAACAGCAAGTCTTACCCATAAAATAAAGGTCACCCAGCATGCTCAGATGAGTGTCTCGAAAAGATAGAATCCTAAACGAGGATAACTCAGAGACGATGGTCGATGGGGAAGAAAAGTATTGGAGTGGCGCCCAAAAACTGGCAAACGAAGTGTTGGTCGACCCCCTGCAAGAAGGACTGACGACAAAGGAAGAATAAAGTAAGTTGCCTGAATGCGGTAGGATAAGAGGATGGAGACTCATGCGGGAGGTCTACGTTCAACAGTGAGCGTATACAGGCTAATGATGATGATGATTGAGCAATAGAGAAAACGTTGAAAAAAACTGAAAGACACACCCCTACCCCCTCGCCTACATAAAATGGGCTTGACCACTTATAAAGTACTATCGCAGCTCAGTTATCTCTTAACAAGTGATGGATTGAGAAAGGCTACGAGTTAGTCGAAACTGCAGTCACCTAATAGAGAACTTATCTAACGTGATCCATGTAAATAAGGTAAATAAATAAATATTTAGAATTTATAATGGATCTCAAAGCGAATTCTGAAAACATTTAAAAAAATTTAAAAAACATTGCACAATCTTTAATATTCCACTGTACAATTACAATTGATTGTTTGATCGCAAAATGCGATTCAATTTTCGATTAATTGTTCAATATAACGTATCGTCTTGTGCGCGCTTGGCTTTACAACTCTCAAGGAAATAACACTCATTACTCCGTGTATATGAGGGTTTTATTGAGGCAGTGAGAAGACTTAACAATTTCAAGCAGTGTCCCTTCACGTGCAGACACGTGTACTCACATCCTGCATACATATGAGCGCAGGGACCCTTGGGCGGGAACGAGTACCTAGTTCTGGGTACGGGTACCAGGATTAGGGTACGGAGCTCATACGTTAGGGGTCGGATGATCAAATTTCTGCTGGTCATTATCCCGTGGTAATGAAAACAAAGTGGTCATGAATAATACGATTTGCAATTTGAGAGGGGGAACGAAAAGTAACTCGCGTTAATGCACGCCCGTTTTAAATTACTGGATTAAAGGCATTTAATATGGAATGGTTATGTAGTCCCATATGTGAAGGACTACTCTTTGTATACATGTTGATATTATTATATAACTATTTTGGAATGCCGGGTTTAATACGATCAACTCATTTATAACGTTGAGATACAAAAACACCCTAAAGTAAGTCCTATGGTGACATATTTCTTTTTGGGACTTATGTGATGCCACAGGAGACTAAACAATATTTTTTAATGCAAACACATACAAGAAAATATCGTCAGATGGTGATAGTGATTCTGAAGCTTCACCTGTATATTATAATATGACGCTTACCATTTTACATATGGCCAAAACCGATATTCACATTGATATTATTACAGGAATTGCAATGAACAAGTGGTCTTCACGGGATGACTTTCGTCTAACACAACTTTTGATTAATTAAATTTTTATTCATTTTTTTTTTCCCTTACAGAAACATCACAAATTTGAACAACTCAATTAATTTCTGAAGTACAATAAGAATTAATCCTAAAATAAAAAATACAATATATACAAATAAAAGTAATTATGATTAATTAGTTAGATTAAAGCAATAAAGACAAGCAACAGAAGGTCCCAATGCTCATCAAACATACGACGCCAACAAATTATTCTTCCAAGAAACTCTTGGAGTTCATGTCTGAATTGGGCCTCCGTTACGTGAAATATATCATCATCCGAGGCGATTTGGTTAAACAGTCTGATCCCTCTCCCAAGAGGCATAATCTAAGGAGAGCAAACAATCTGTGTTTCCTTATTCTCAGACATTTATCGGGGACACAAAAACCGATCTTCAACAAAATTTCAGGATTCCCGAACACGCCACGTAACAGCCGGAAGAAATGCATACCTAACTAAATAGGTTATTACTGTCATTTTACGGGTGAGGAATCAAACTCTCAACAACCGGGGGTATTTAAGAACTCGTAAATCGGTTAAAAATATATTTGTTTAATCTCCGCTGGGCTTCGAACCCTCGACCAAACACTTTAACCACTTAGCTATGCCCACTGGCGACTGCCTTTTTTTTCAAACACCCGGGTTCTCACCGTGCTTGAAGACCAACGAGAAGCATATATAAAATATACCCGCAATTCACAGCTGACATCGGATAAAGTAAGGACCATGTCAGCTAACAGAGTTTATGTCAACATTTTGTGATAGCCATATGCCCCAGTTGGTGCAGCAAACATGGTACGATTATAAGAAAATGAAAAAAATATTATTTACCTTTGAATATAATTTGAAAAAAAAATATTCCAAAATTGTTGTTTCTTAATTTAAATATAAATTAAAATCGTTTCTTCATTGTTGGGTAGGGTACGTCACACAGTTGGTGAACACGATGAATATTATGTAGGCATCTCGGTGCGACCGAGTTCCAGAGTGGTTTGTCCGATTTCGAATGCTTTGCACAATAAAACGAAACGGAAAATTTCGTTTTTGGCTTTACGGCTAAATTTGATGGCTCAAAACTTATAATTGAAGTGATTTAAATTTAAATTGAATCAAAGCGAGAGGTTCCGTTCAAATAAAGATTTTTTAAATGCCCCGGGCTTTATCTCTCGTGCCTCTGTTTATCTTAGAATAATACTTTCAGACCAGTTTCAATTTCCAAAGACTATAGGCGCAATCTTGTTTTGTACTTTTGTTGTACAATAAAAGATTGAAATATTACACAACATTTCAATTTACTTTGCAAAGCGTATACACTACCTCACAAATAATAAGTTTTTTTTTTTCTATGAGATGCGTCTTTTTTTTTTTAAAATACTGTAATTTTAAATCGAATATTTTTAATATGCCAAAATCTCAGCTTATTTAAAACTAACACATATAAACACGGTTTATTATTAAAATAATGCGCCTTTTGTGGGGAAAATAAGTTTATTGATCGGACCTGAAAACATTATGCAAAAAAATAAATCAAAATTCTCCTGCATTGTTCCGGAAACGAGATCGCGGTCCCGAAATTACTGCGTCAGCTAAATGGTGACGCCGAAATACCAAGGTTCTGGCACTGAGGATAAATCCAAAGACTGTAGTTGAATTAGTACTAATTAATTTGATAATATACCTCTTTTTATATCTTAGTATACAACATAAGTAAGCATTTATAAAATTAATATTAATATATTGAATTTCATACACCGCAAATTCCTCGATACCTGTTGTCTTGGACCTTGATTCCTTCAATTTACATAGAGTGGCAAAATATTGTGATGGTCAAAGCCCTGTGTCGTACCCGACTGTATGAATCGACAGATTCCATCTAAGATAGAGAGTTTGATTATAATAATTACTTTAAAGAGTTTTGGATGTTTAATACAAAGTAATTATGTTCAAAATAACGTTTTGAACATGAATCAGTACACTTTTTGAGTTTAAAGGGCACTCTATAAAGCCATTGACGGGTATTTCTCTCACGAACTTTGTAACATGCTTTTGGGTGTTTAAAACGAACTCCTTTAAGATGTTTCTCCAGTTTTTCTAGTATTGTAATGGCCAATGTATGTGTTATCTAAGGTACTGAATATTATAAGCGTTTACTTTTTGAGTGCTACCGGCTACCAACGGGAAAAAAACTGAATGTTCAGACATTTTTGTTTGGATACAAAATTAAGCGTTAAATAAATGTGACAAATACAAAAATGTTATTTTCAATTTATGTTTTTAAACCTTTAATATCATTGAAATTTTAGCTAAAATAATATATGTAAGACCGGCATTTCAAAAGAAGTTCAAAATCTAAATTAAATCTCAGAAATTACAATTAAAATAAAACAACTTTACGTTATTAATAGGCTCTAGTAAGTTATTAATCAAAATGATTTCATAATTAAATAAGTGTGATTTTTGTAAACATTAAAATCTGTTTTTCGAAGTGAAAATCTTGATAATATATACTAAAATTGCTTTATTCATATCTAAATTGAGCTTATCTAATGATATCGACGAAAAACGTGTTTTAATGTTTTTGAATATAGCACCCATTGTAATACAATCCTCAGTCCAACTTTGACCTTTAATCGACCTTGCTACAAACAGATAATCGCTAGAAATAACTGTAAACTTTAGAATAATGGGTAAGATAATTTACTTTAAAACAATAAATCTAGAGTTATTCTCTCTTTTATATTAAAAATAATAAAATACTGTGTTCATCTCATCTGTGGATTATATGTCGCTTGTTATTTATGACTGAAGCTAAGCACTGCATTTGAAGTGTTATCCGCCAACGTCAAAGGCTTACAGCCTGACTTTAACAGAGATTTCATTTACATTTATAACCTTAAAACGCATTTTGAATTGGAATCCATTATGAATGGGTGGTGTTCATAAAACGACCTTAATCTTTTCATTTATTCATGTCCCTTCCCTCAACTGAATCATATAGACATCAGGAGCCGCCGCCATAAAGCTCTGTCGGTCGCCTTAGTTCTCATCTAATCCCATGTTAGCTCTGCCTCCCTTAGCTTCGCCGAGTACATTGTGAATAAAGTTCACGACGGCCTTCTAGAACGCCGAGAGCCTGGAGGCTTGAAGAAAATTTTGCCGTTGTTAATGCTATCCTGCGGAATTCGTAGTATATGTTATATATTATTATATTAGGAATATTGATATATATGTATTTATTGGGGATTGAACCCGCGACCTTCGGTTCGGTAAGGAAACACTTTTACAATTAAGCCATACCCGCCAGCGTATGAAACCAAGTCATGAAATAATTATATATATATTTTTTAAATTTTAATTATGAAATTATAGCATGAACTTAAAGAACCAAAAATATCGAGAAAAAAACGTTTTTATTGTCACAAAAATAGATTCTTTCAATTGAAATTTTCATGACGTAATTACAATCAATATATTAAAATATACTGTTAAACTTTAAATGACCTAGAAAACCACTTAAAATAACCGAAAATTCCAGAAATCCGTTTTTACAATCGCAAATAATTTATCAAGAAACCATCCTAGCAAATTACTAAATCACGGCGCTGACAGAATGACTCGCACGCATCTCGACTGACTGAAAAAAACTACCCCATTTCCGTTTTTAGGGGGAAAAACCGACCCTCGAATGAAATAAAAGTAACGATGACCGCTTAACGCTGAAAATTCCCCGCCGGTTTCAGGCAAACGAAATTTAATTAACGAATCGGAAACGGAAATTCCGCTCGGCCAAAGCGATACATCTTGCAAGCTTGTTCATTCAACGTCGAGTTCTTTTTTTTTACACTTTTAAAAATCCATTTTTTAATATTAACCTCGTGTTTACTTGGCAATCTTATTGAAGGCATTATTGAAGACTTTTACACTAATACAGTCGTCTACTTGCGATACATAATTTTATGAAAATTTGTGTACACATTGCAAATATTGTTTTTTAATATAGATTTGCTGTTAAAAATGAATATTTGTAAATTATCTTATTAAAGATGTAATTTATTTTTTAATTTTTAATGTTTATGTTGTAAATATTAACCTTTTACATTAAAATTATTTTTTAAAAACAAGCAAAAAATGTGTTCCAAGTCACAAACAGTCAAACTCAATAAAAATGAATATCCCAGCAATTACACTAGTTATTATTCCTTACTTTGCAATAATTTATGTTTTTGTTGTCGCTGGGTTGAAAAGATTGGCCGGAAGAGGAAGTCCGAGATTCCGTTTCCAGGGGGCACCGCGTGGAGGTTCTTTCATGCTCCCCTAGGTTTGGCAGCACAGTGTTTGAAGAAGTTGAGGATATCCTAAGCCAGGGACTCAACGAGATGTCCCATTACTACGAAACCAACCATCTCAAACCTAACCCATCAAAGACACAAGTCTGTTGTTTCCACCTTAGAAACAGGGAAGCTAACAGAAAGCTTCGTGTCACGTGGGAAGGTAGAGTACTGGAACATAGCGACCATCCAAAATACCTCTCACCTTCAGGCGTCATTGCAGCATCACCAAACAGAAAGTTGCAACAAGGAACAACCTCATCCGCAAACTGACCAACACTCACTGGGGAGCCCAACCACCCCTTCTTCGTACCTCAGCTTTAGCACTTTGTTTCTCAGCCGGAGAATATGCGGCACCAGTGTGGGGTCGATCAAGATACTGCCCTGAATGATGCATGCAGAGTCGTCACAGGCTGCCTTAAACCAACACCCATTTCTAAACTATACCCTTGGCTGGTATCGCACCACCGAACATAAGACGCAAAGTCATATGCACCGAAGAAATGCGTAAGGCAATCAACCAACCGTCCCACTGCTTGTATAATCAGATACCCCCAACACCAAGATTGAAGTCTCGAAGCAGCTTTCTGAAATCCACACAACCTCTCACATCCGGCCCTGAAAATGAGAGACTCCAACTCTGGCAACAAATCGCACCAGAGGATTTCATTACTCCAAAGGAAGGCCTCCCAACTGGCAAGAGCCTTGACTGGCCAACCTGGAAATCCCTAAACAGATTAAGAACCGGAGTTGGTAGAACAAAGGACAACCTCGAGCGGTGGGGAATGCTTCGGCAGGGAGAGACACTATTGTGCGACTGTGGAGACCTGCAGACCGCCTCACACCTACGATGCTGCTCCATGTGGCCAACAAGTTGCACATCTCAGGACCTAATGCTGGGCAACACACGAGCTATCGATGTTGCCAGATATTGGGAAAAAATAATTTGACGTCGCTGACACGAAGAAGAAGAAGAATAATTTATGTGGTTTTTTTTACTGAATATCTTTGCTTGTGGGTATGGCTTACAGGTAAAACCGTTTGCTTACCAAACAATTTTTTTGCATATATTAAAAGAAAAAAAGACGTTGTTCATCTTCAAAAATTAAAATATTCTCTTTTAAGAAGAAACGAAATAAAATAAATAACTTTCATGAAAAAAAATCAGACCACAAAATATCCTTCTTGTTCCTTTTTTTAAATCTAATTATTGACAAAAATAAGATAAAGAGCTTTTTTTATTTTATCTACATGATTAGTACAATAGGTTGGTAAGCATGTGGAAACTAGGTTTTTTTTTAACTGTTTTCTGTAGTTTTATACGTCATTTGAAGTTTTTTTTCGATTACTTAGCCTTTTTAATATCGTAATATATAGTTTATTTTTAAAATGATAAACGACTCTGATTCAATTCTTAATTACGCGCCCAAATGTTGCCATTAACATTATTAAAAACGCAAAAAATATATAAATTTTACAGCAGATAATAATGGCAATTCGTAAATTTCGAGCTCCTTTTGTATCGAAAATAACACTTCGTTTAATTACGAAATGCTTTGATATTTTTTCGCTGTTTTTCAAATTACAAGAAAAATTACTTAATTAAAGTTACAGCTTCCGAGGAACTTCCATTTCGCTCCTTCCGTTCAGATTTCAAAATTAAAACTTTTCGAATATTTTTGTTCCAATTTTTATTTAATTTTGCTGATAATTCTGACGAAACTTTTTGTTACTCAATATTTAAATAAAAGCATCGAAAATGGAAAGGTTTTTGATTAGTTACTTCAACTTTGAGTGTATCTGAAATCACAGTCGAAGAGATTTTGTATTCAATTTCATAAAAATATATTTATAATCATGTAATAATTAAATTTAATAATCATTAAAGAACTAACCACCAACAGAACATTTTAAGCACGGTAATTGTTGATCACCAAAGTAAAGCATCATTGAGCGTGGACCAAAACTTGAATATGTTCCCGACTATTGCCTGACGCTGTTGAATTGAGCAACTTCTACATCTAAATACAAGTATCGGTCTAATCATCCAATTTCATAATAAAGTAGGATTAACTTCTCAAAATGCAAAACATGACTCGAATACTGCTACTAGTATTTTAGAATATATTATAAAGTCAGTGAATTATTGAATTTTCCGGCATTAACTTTAAATACACCACTGCTCCCGTCTACAATCATATATTAATAGACTACTGTACAAGTTTAGGCAAGCTGCGCCATTTAGTTAGTATTTGAAAGTCTTTGAAAGCAAACAACCACGTACAACTTATTTTACAGAACTGAAATCAAGACAAAGCTTGATAAATATTGACATCAGCATAATAAAGCCTTTGCTGACTGGTGCCGAAAACATCGATGTACAATTTTTGGTCTCTTATTTCTGACATGTATGTGTCGCCATATTGTCATTTTAGACAAATCCGGTCACGGGTCTGACGTTAGTTATGTTCATGGCGCGTCATTCATTCTGGAAATCGCCACTTGCGCCGCTGAGCAACAGCCATTATGAGCACGCTTAGTTGTCAGTTAAGTCTCGTCCGGCCGGCCAAAAACGTTACGTAACGGTCGGACGAGGAAATCAAATCTTAATCAAAAACAAATGCGAATTGTGCTTCAAAAACAAGTTTTTTGCTTTACGACCTGCTCCTGCATCCTTCATCCACGTGGCCACGTGATGAACCCGTGACTTGTCGCCTTTTTTTTAAATCCGGGCGATGTCAATACTATAAGGACTGCATCAGTTTTAATGGTTAAAAAGTGGTTTCATGAATTCTATTGTGGTTGTACTAGCACAAGTGATGCTGATTATTCAGGTCTCTCTTAATTGCCTCATTTTATAGTTAATTCAATAGGCTAGAATTTTATAAGACATTTATACTACTACTATAATTGCATTTTATTCTTATGTAATATGTATACTTAAAATTAACGATTAATAAACGACAAAAATATTTTTGGAATTCGAGAAAAATCTAAATATAACTTGTTGTGTACAATGAACGTACCATAAAGACTCCCGGCGAGGACTTCCACACTATTTGCATAATTATTTACGAAATGAAATAAAAAAACATGATTTTTTTTCAACATGTATTATTTACTCTTCACCTTTAATGAGACTTATTTAATTCAAATTATCGTAGGGTACTTTGAATTCCTTTCATGGTTTCCTAAATTATTCTGATGGCACTGTGTTTTAAAATTCACTTTCTGCTCCTGAGCGGCACCGCACAAACAACGTACACGAGAGTACCGGCGTTCTATCATATTATATTACTCTGGTTTACATGGAGCGGCCATTCCCGTTAATTTTTGAAAGGTCCCAAGCGACCGCCGCATATTACGTATTCACAAAGCTCGCAACCGAGAGCTTTCAGTGATTTCAGCTAGAAAGCTCGACAATTTTAAATTTATTTAATTATCAACCAAACTTTGGTAATTTATTTTAATCGCGTTATTTTTCGCAACGCCCAACGCGCAAATTTAAAACATAGTTCTTATATTTAACTGATACTGAAAAAGTGTTTTGTGATTTGGGTAAGTAGTTTTTTTGACAAATATTATTTTTGTTTTATACACGTTAATGTATACTTAATTACATTTTCTTAGGAGGAGATCCCTTAACAGATTTCGGACCAGAGTATGCAAGATGAGGACACAAATGAAAGCCTGGCAGTTTTACAGCGGACCGACTGAATGTGACTGCGGCGTGGAGCTGACCCTGTCACACCTTCTGGAGTGTGCGCTGTGTTCGAGTAGCTGCACCCAGGAAGACCTGATGATGGCCGGGAGTAACGCCACTGACGTCGCTCACTTCTGGAAAGACAGGATCTGACTTTTAGTATAAAATACTACTTTTTTGTTGTCTCACCTTGCCCTTCCTCACAAAGTCAAACAATCGTCCCGATAGATATGCAAGACAATGTGTTTTGTGATTTCCACATCAATTATTTTGATATTTTTATTATGGAACTACACCTATAATTATAGACCGATGAATTTGTTTCATCTGTTTTAAAATTCTAACGGAATATGTGTGGAAACTCTTTATACCGATACAACATTTAGAAGCTTTCAATTTATGGATGTGGTGGCTACATATTTCATTTATATATTTTTTTGTACAGTAACACATAAAAATACTTGGTTGGGATCTTCTAACTACTATATTATTTCATATTTTTAAAAAAAATCTGAGGATTCAAATATGCGTAATAAAAAAATTATGAACAAAAAAACCTTTTATTTAATTGTTTGAATTGATATCAGCTTGATATAGCTCTTTTAGGCGGATGCCGAATAGCCTCTAAAAACGATATTTTGTCTCTTCTTTTTTGTTTGCTCGCCTGACATGCACACCTAATTATGTTAGTTTTAATTTTATATTAAACTACACGGCGTTTGCATACGCTATTTTATTTCTAATGACAGTTTCTCCATTTCATATTGGTTAAACTGTCATCTTTAATTTGTTTTTTTGCAATAATTATCTTGGCGTCGCTGCATGTCACAGTGTTCCGGCAGTCATCAGTTAACTCTCGCCCGGCCGGCGAAACGTCATGTACCGGTTGAACGAGGGAATCAAGTCTTTATTAAAAATATATGTGCTTCTAAAAAAGTCTGTGTGTTTTTCATATGCTACTCATCCTGCCACCACGCAATTCAATAACTAACTTACAGACGGGGGAAGTCAATATATAAATTACATTCATTATTGTTCACCAACATCTTTAAAATTATCACATACTTTTAAATTGCGACATACATTTTTTCAATCAATGACTCTTGTAGGAATGCCATAATATCATTACATAAGTGACGATAAAACAATATTTTAAGCTAAACAAAAAATATATTTAATTTCGATTTGTTTCAACAAAATAATGGCTACTTGTAAATACTCGATTATGGGTACTTTATGAAGCTTTCTCTTTGTCATGTGGCTAATAATCGAATGAAATATATTCAAAAATTGCTTCTACACGATGTTACCAAAAAATGAAGTTAAAAATAATATTTTGTGATAGCTTAAAATAATTTTTTTTTTGTATTGACGCATCGATAATTATAAAATCAATTTTTCAAGCAAAGCGGTCTTGTTATTTATTCACTACAGTAATCATAATATAAGCGGTCGATAAATTAAATTGCTCTAGAGCCATGATTAAAATATAAGCAATCTTGTAACCGGAGCTTCCATCTTTCTGAAGCTCCAGGAAGGAGCTTTTTCAGGAACTTTTTTCAACAAACGGCGTCGCCGGAAGCGCGGCAGGTGGCGGTGACTTCCGTCCATTTGTTTTGTGCTGCCTCATCAACGGCAACTTAGACAAGAGCAAAGTATCGGAGGACGATATAAGCGTTTTTAATTCACAACTTTGTGTGCCATTCTACTGTAAATTTCAGCACTTTTTCCTACTTCCTTTCCTTTTTCACCAAGTATTATGTACGTCGCCAATTATAAAGAGTATATTAGACTACAGGTTTTCAACATATCAGAGTCTCGGAGCTCTACTCGATAAAAACTAAGTGCCTAGTAAGAATAGGGACGATACAGGCACTACAGCGCCTGTACGGTCTCTATTCTTCTTTTCCGCCAAAAATCTTGGCATCTCACCAAAAGTCAATGCAGCCGCATAATGGGATTCTAGAGCAGATGCCTGCGTAGAATTTTAAGGGTTAGATAGTTTGAATTTGCGAAGAGCGATGAGGTTTGAGAGCGAACAAAGCAGCCTCTCATACTGCATTCGATCAAGAGGCGAAAGTAAACCTACCTGGGATATTATGTATTGAGAATGGCGCAGGAGAGCATAAGGTTAAGCTACCTTTTCTTCAAACTTTGGGATCTGACCTGAAAGAGCATCGGGAACTATACATAGAATGTTCTAGGCGGAGTTGACTTGTATAATCTATCGGTTTCAGTGACATGCCACAATCGATAAGAAACACTAATAACTACACAAATCCTTTTTTTTTCAATGATTTCAGCATTAACTTTGAGATCCATTATAAATATTTATTAATTGACCTTGTTTTTGCATGGATCAGGTAAGATAATCTTCATAACCTTTCTTATCATTCCCTGATAGACACACCCCTACCCCCTCTCCTACATAAAATGAGTTTGACTACTTATAAAGTACAATCGCAGCTCAGTTATCTCTTAACAAGTGATGGATTGAGAAAGGCTACGAGCTAGTCGATACTGCAGTCTACTAAACAGAACTTATTATCCGTGATCCATGTAAAAACAAGTTTAATAATTAAATATTTATAACTAAACAGAACAGTTAATTAAGTAAACAGAAAGAAATGGAGGGGAGAGGAGAAATTTCAGAGTTCTCTCTAAACGGATCGGTTGAACAGAGTGAATTTATTGGAAAAATATTGAATATTTATTGCAAAAATTATGTTTTTATTTATACTCAATGTCATTTTCATTATCTACTCCATGTCTTTAAGTTCTTTCTGGCATTAGGAGAGAATATCTTTTCCCCGATAAAGCAGGATTGAAATGGCTCAGTTCCGATGAAAATTAGTAATGCTACAGTTGACTCGGTAAAAGTCGCTGCAGGGGAGCGTATCGGATACTCGATAACAGGGTGAAAGCCTTTCACTGTCGGGCTTTTGTTGAATTTCCTTTAGCAAATCGAGACAAACTTTCGCAATAAAATATGCCTCGGCAAATAATGCATTCATTTAATAAGCGATGATTGAATGCAAACTTTATTCGCGAATACCGAATGTTTTAGTTTAATTATTTGGTGAATCTGAACAAATTTATCACATGTAAATGTTTTTTACCATATTCGCTTTTTTGTAAGCTTGGATTGTACATATCTTGTCCTAGAAAACTTACATCTCGAAAGGGCCACAAGGGAACATTTGATGGATCATGAAAGCCTCGAGGGCAAGAGCCTTAAGAGTAAAATATTTGAGAATATGAATTAATTTTTAATTTTCATAATCTATATATATAAAAGAAAGTCGGGTTATTTTTGATTTTATAACTCAAGAACGGCCTAACCGACTTGGCTGAAAATTGGTGGAAAGGTAGCTTAGAACCCAAAAACGTCCATGGTATACTCAAAATTGATTTGATTAAGAAAAAATATTGAACATTTACGTAAACATGTTTTCATACAAGACTATTGTAACTTGACAGCTGTCAGTTGAGAAAGTGTTGCCATAGTCAGCAACATAACTAAAAATGACGCAATAGTAGGTATTGTAAGTAGGTACCTACGTAAGGTACGGAATATTTTGAAACAAAAAAAAACAAAAGACAGGAAAAAAAAGTCAAAAACAAAATAAATATGAGTTAAAATATCAGTTTAATCTTTTATTTGTAAAAAATGTTATAACAAAAGGCAAGGAATCTGACAACCGATATTATTATTGTCTATGGTTACATAGATATTTTGAAGTCTATCGGTTGACGTTTTGTTTCAAGAACTTTCGAGTTTCTGTTAGCTTATTGTGCCGATATTTGCGACCAAAACGATCGAATCTTTCACGAAAAAGGCATCATGGAACTAAGGATTTAAACATTACGAATGTAAGGCAGTGATTTGGTGGTTTTTGGCATCCTAACCTCGAATACCAACGATGAAATTGCGCGCTTTCAAGTTTCGTACAAAGCGATTTGGCGTATATTCGCAATCCCTTATCACAAACTTCATACTGCTGTTGTGCATTTGGCGGTGCATCTGGAGAATGGTCATTGGGTATATTTCACGGCTTCAAATGTTGTTCAACGTGCTGAGACACCTCCAGCGACAACATTGACAAGTCTCTTTACGATCTGCCAAAGCGATCCGTTTGCACGAACTCTAGAATGGTCAAGGATTTAATCCGACATTCAAGGTATTTATATATTTATTTTTGTACTTACATACAATCTAATTAACAGAATAACATACTACACTCATAACTTTGAATTATGTATGCTAATTCTAAAAAAAAGTGTTTATAAATCAGTAATATTGTCTTTGCTTTTGATTCTGTAGATACAAGGACAGATTCACCATCGAATCGGATCATTCCAACCTCTCGAAGATGCACAGCATAAATTTGTACAAATATACTTCAATGACAATTTGGAGGAAGAACTTGATCGAGGTCTACAAAGTCGTGATCAGAGCGGATAAACGACCATCTGGTACACACGTCGTGATACTGGGCAACTACAACAGATATCTGAAACACGTCGTTCATATGACACGTTGCAATACCCACTGATGTCTTGGCACGAGAAGATGGATATTATTTCAATATCAAAATGAAAAATCCATTGAATGGTGAGTAATCAATATATATATAATCAATATCAGAGTTTTAATTCCGTCATGACATACATTTTTCAGTGCTTGGTTTTGCTTTAGGTTTCCAATAAATGACCAATTACACTGCTTATTACCAGGAAAATAACAGACTTAAAGATGAAGATGTTTTTTTAGAGAAAATTGGACAAATAACCGGCAAACGATTTAAAATCATTTATCTTCACCCCTTTATAATTATGCTACAAATATGGATGTTAGCTTTACATACAAAATTACAAATCTATTTTCTTAATTTCAGGTGAAGAAACTACCAAGAATCTAAGCTCGATGAATTATAACGCATATCGTTTGACGATTCGTCGAAATGCTGACAACTATTTGCTGCGGTTTCGTCGATTACTGCAATAGAATTCAACCAGACCAAATATAGGATATCATATGTACCGAAAAATTAAACTTAATAAAATCCAAAATCTGCTCATATATTGCCTTTCGGGTGAAACAAAGTTCACCGGGTCAGCTAGTACATTATAAATAAATTAAGATTTCGTTAAATAATAAACAAGTTATATATAAGCAAATAAATATACATATACTATACATAAAAATCCTTAAACGAGTCAAATCATTCAGAAAAAATATCGGCGGGAGCGGGATGCGAAACGCGGACCTTTGGAACCAACCATTTTGCCCAGGTAATTATACCTCTCGGCCACCGGGCCAATTTCTTCCACCTGAGATGACTCGTCTCTGATCTTCTATATAAGTTATCATCGTATGATAGATGTCGCTATAGTATATATTCAAAGTATGTATATTTTTATTTTGTATTATTCAATCAGAATGCATTTATTCACAAGCTTAATATTATTATTTCCGGCAGTCTATTATTAACTGATACTAAATATTACGATGATAGCTTATATAGAAGATCAGAGACGAGTCATCTCAGGTGGAAGAAATTGGCCCGGTGGCCAAGCGGTATAATTACCTGGGCAAAATGGTTGGTTCCAAAGGTCCGCGGTTCGCATCCCGCTCCCGCCGATATTTTTTCTGAATGATTTGACTCGTTAAAGGATTTATGTATAGTATATGTATATTTTATTGCTTATAATATTGTAAAATAGTCAATGATCTATAAAAGTAGATTAGAATATTGAAATAATAAAATAATATTCTAATAAATAATTAAAAATATCCATAAGTTATATATATATTAAATTATAGCAAATGCCATTGTTGATCACTTTTTTAACATCAAATGAACTCTTCTTTAGCCTCGCCATTTCCCATCATCTGGGGTCAGCTCTCCTTGTGAACATTCGCCATGTCTGTCTGTCCTGCGTTGCATCTTCAGTCAAGCCCAGAGTTTTCAGATCTTGTCTACAGTTGCAATCTAGGTTTCCTGTGGTCTTCCAGTGGTTTTTTATCATCAATTAAACGAAAATAAAAAATTGATATATGAACCACAGACCTGGTGCAGCATTGTCAAGTTAATAAATAAATAATTAATTTAAGAACACAACAAATATTTAAGTAAATGTTTTATTTGAAACCTAATAACTTTTTATAAAATCGCACTTAGGAGAGCTCAACCAGTTGAGATCAGTTAGCTCTATGACAATTAGTTAAGACGCTGCAAAGAATTTGGCACACTTTATTGACTAATTAAAAAAAATTACGCAAGCCTTTAAAAAAATAGTGATCCTTTCAAAAGAAAAACTGCTTTTTATAATACTTTAATCGATATTGTTAATAAAGGTTGTTTTGTGTATACAGGTAGAACTACTTTTTAATTTGTCTGTAGTCATCTTCAAGATATTATAAGTCATTAGCTCATTATTATAACACTTGTTGTAAGAAGAAGAATAAATGCTAAATAATAAATATCAATCGCTTTTTACTGAAAATTTTATCATTTCCTGAAAACGTTAGTGATTTACCGGTGGATTTGTCTTATGGTTAAAACGTTTGCTTTGCAAGTCAAAGATTTTGGGTTCGATCCCCGACGGAGATTAAAAACAAAAGGATTTTTAATCGATTTCTGAGATCTAAAGTATCACAGTTGGTGTGAATTTGATCCCTCACCCGTAAAATGCCAATAATAGCCTATTAATTAAAATTCGTGGTAGAGGAAAGTCATCCCGTGAAGACCACCCATTCATAGTAAATTCCTGTAATAATTGATGCGTGAATCTTAGGATGTAGTCTGTTACGTTAGCAGATCAACACTCCACATGCAGCGCTTAGCCATATGCACTACGGTAAGAGTCATAGATTTCCAAAGATAAGAGACTTCAGAATAACTATCACCATCTGTCTGTATTCTCCTATACGTGTTTACGAAAAAAGAACACTTGTTTTGATTTCAAATTGGAGGCGACGGTCTTCATGAACCACTTTTAAAATACAGAACACATTTAAGAAATCAAAATATTGATAGTTGACAACCTCAGTGATTCTCACTGATATTGAGTCGATATAGTTCCATCAAGCTAACAACAAATGCTATATACTCTTTATTGTATTGCATACTTAGTCGAGCAGGTAAAGATGTCGTTTTTTCTAGCTGGCAACAGAGAGATCACAAGAGAGAAGAGAGAGACTGATACACAGCCTATTGAAATAAACAAAAAAATGCATTGAAAGTACAAAAAAAAATCAATTTGATTCAATTCATCAATTTTTAATCTGCTCAATAGTATCAAGTTGCAAGACCTAGGTATTTTGAAATTTCATCCATCAGGAACTGTGTACATTATTTTTCCTTTCGTTTTTATGAAATATGAATTTTTCAGGAAATTTCACGGAGGCTCGCGTGACGTGTGATTACTTTGAAATCCGAATCTGTATTTCGCTTTGCAATTTCAACTGTTTAACTTTTTTCCGCGCTTTGAAAATTGATTGATTGAATCGAAATAAATGAGAGAAATCGGCAGAATAAAACCAAATTATATAAAAATATAAATTTAACTTTATTGATATTTGAATTTTTATGCTCCGAATAAACAAATGGTGTATTGATTTTAATTGACAGGTAAGTCTCAATATTGTATACAGATAATATTTTAGTTGGCGGTATTTTAATTTGAACTAATAAACGTCTGGTATTATTCAATATAGCAAGTCAGGTACCATAGATATATCTTAAGTTTAGGTATACTTATCTGAAACGACATTAATTATACTTGAAAAAAAAAATTTCAGTTAGAGGATCTGATACGGAAAGATTATCTAGAGGGATGAAAGCAGTTTCATATCCACATATGATATATATAGTAATAACCATCTAGCATTATTATTATATATAAAATCAGGTACCACGGGTATACTTAGATCATAGGTTAACTTATTTGTTACGTAAATAACGGAATATAAAGCACATACTTCAGTTAGAGGAGCAGATGGGAAAGATGATATACAGAAATGAAAGCAAGTTTCAAATCTCCATGTGATTTTCAATCATTATTATATTATGATTATGTTACATAATGTCAGGCAAGAAAGGTAAGCCTTGAGCATTATTCAATATATATCTAACGTAAAAAACTGAATATAAGGCTTATATTAGAGCTGGGGGATCAGTTATGGAAATATTATATTATTTAATATATTTATCACCGTCTGGCAATATTATAATATTGTTTATCAAGTCAGCTACCACAGGTATTCTTGCAACACATACAGAAGAATATCGAAAAATCGCGATAGTAATTATGAAATCTCATCTGAGGAATTCTATAACGCTTACCACGGCTAAGCGCTGCATGTGGAGAAAAGATCCGCCAACGACATAGACTACATCCTGAGATTCACGCATCATCCTTATTATTACAGGAATTTACTGTGAATGGATGGTCTTCACGGGACGACTTTCGTCTACCGCCAATTTTTAATTAATGGGCTATGACTGGCATTTTACTGGTGAGGAATAAAATTCACCCAAACCGAGGGTATTTTAAAGCTCAGAAATCGAGTAAAATCTTTTTTCTTCATTTTCGACAAATCTACGACCTTTGGCTTGCAAAGCAAACGCTTTGACTATTAAACTATACCCGTTGGCAAAGATGCACATATCAGTAACATAAATAACCGAACTTTAAGCAAATACATGATGTTGATAAGACATAATGTCAACTTATTTGATCAATCTAGCCCGCTGTTGAAAGATCAATCTGAGGCCGATTGAATCACGGATTAGCTACAATGTAGGTTTATTTGAGTAATGTCACGATGGTGTAATCATCCGGTCTGATAGTTCCACGACATGGATCTCCCTAGCATCCATTATGCTGAGGAAGCAGACCGTGGAATCGAAGATCCGAGCAATTATGTCATGTTCCTCCTGCACACAGTCCACCGCGAGGTACCCAACTTGCTCTAACCATAGCGCGCTGAATTATTATATGGATTGGAAATTATACGCATGAATTAACCATTAGTTAACCATGTAAAGTACCGCAGTGTTACTTTGTCTTAATAATTCTGCAGTTAGAAGTATAATTTTAAAAATATTAAATTACTCACGATTAAACATAATGTTTTTAATGGAAAGAATATGAAAAATTCTGTTTTCGTTCAAATGGAGTCTGCTTCGTAACATATACCAAATAAATATATATTACAGTTTTTTAAAAAGTATTATTGATTTAAAAAAAATCTATTGTAATTGGTTTAAGATATTTATCATCATCATCATCATACCATGTCCGTTCTCCTAGCTGGAGCATACGGCATTCACAAACTGCCATAGTTTTAGCTTCATTTTAAGTCAGCTCCGCCTACCGCAGATCGCCGAGTACATTATATGTGTAGTTTCTGAATGCTTTCCAGGACGATGAGAGCCCGAGGTCTTGTAGAAAAGGCAGCTATTGTTTATTCTCTCTTTTAGCGTTCTTAATACATGTCTCAAGCCAGGTCCACATTTGCCTCTTGAACGAAAAGATACTTAACTTTTTAATAAATTATTATTATAGTATAAAATAAAACAATCCTAAAATGCTACTTTTCACTTTCTATATTTGAAAAGGTTACATCTTAAAACTACCGCGTAGTTTCTATCAAAAAATTTTACAAGTAAGCCTTGCTACATCAACTGTTAATATATATCAATATTTTGTGGCTGAAAATTGAAAAAAAAAGTTACATCTCTCCAAATAAGTCATCAATGTAGATGATGAAGGAACTGACATATTTATTGGATGCTAAAAAGAACATAAGCAATTTTTTTTTTTAAATTCCGTTTTCTTGAGATTTCGAAAAACCGTCAAAAATATACATTACAAAGTATTCAGTGGAACTAAGTTATAGTAACTTGTAAAGACCATGAGAACAAGGAATAAAATTTTACCCAATTGATAACGCGTTATTTTTAAAAACGTTGTATTATTTTATAATTTTTTCAAGAAATACATTCATATTTTACATTCATTTAAACAACTTTGCCTTTGATATCATAAAAAAGGCTGACTTAAAATTACATAAGCAAAAAAAAGCTTTGGGCAAAAGCTTTCTGGTTTTCTTAAAAAAACATCTTAAAAGCCAGAAGCAAAATACATCAGATTCAATTATTAAAGCAGGCAGTTATTGAGACCATACTCCATTAAAAATACTTATCTTAAAAAGCCACATTTACTTCCTATATTATTTATTAAATTTCATTATCAAGTAGGCTTTATGTTTCAGTTATTTTTTGTAATAAAGGTACATACCTGTAGACGAAAAAAGCTGATAATACTGAATTTTTATAATTTTCAGTGGCAATGTCAGATCATCAGCGCGCTTCTCGTTAAATTACCGAAGTTAAACAGCATTGGGTAAAGTCTAAAACTTTGTTGGGTCACCGCCTGTTACTAACAACGTGTCGTTGGTCAAGTTGAACCACTTTCTATGAGGCCTCAGAAACATCTGTTGTAGCATGCAATCTATAATATCGGATTAAGAAATCTTCCAAAAATATGCATTGGATACTTAAGTTACCGATTCATCAAGTTCTCTTCTGTCGTCGGGGTCTTTGAGTAACAAATGTTCTCCCAGAAAGATTTTCGGGTACAGAGATGTCTTAAAACGAAGAATGAACAGTGCTAACTGACCGAACTGAGTGGAAAAAAATTGTGATGAACGTTAGTTATGGAACGGATACCCAATTTTTTTTTTTAATCCAATACTTACATTGTGTTAAAATCTGTATAAATGTACTTAAAACAGATAACTTCTCAACTGCTCCAGTAATATTAATTTAATTACGTCGCTCTTTAAAAAAGGTTTAATTTATGTTAGTCTTCCACAAATTTTTCGTTGTTCGGGAGATAGCCAGACAGGCCGTTGCTTCCATAATTGATCACCAGTCTCGTTTGTGAAACTTTTTTTCGTCACTCGCCGGACACGGTGGACCTATCAATTACCTTTTGGCTCGGTCACCGCGAAAACCTTAATTCTAGACACTCAGTTTTTTGGCGAGCAAAATACTATCATAGCAACCTCTGTGTACCAACCAATCGTGCGAATGAACTTATATTTAAGTGAGATAATGTGACCTTATAAATTTAAAAGTCAACTGAGTGAGCTTGATACAAAAAGCTCAATTAATTTATTAAAAACAAAGAAAAACTCCATGGTTGGAGCAAATAGATACTCCATTGACCGTTTGTATTAGAAAAGTCTGCCTTGTCTACTCTCCCACCTCGTCATTCCTTAAAAAGTCAAACCATCATACCCCCAGTGTTTTTAGCAGATATTTGCTTTGCAACGCCACTAAACAGCTGCATTGGTTTTTGATGAAATGTCAAGATTCACAGCTGCATGAAAAATTATTACTTATCTATTAAGCTTGTAAAACATGAGCGTGCATTGTATTTACAAGGACATGCTTCGCAAACCTCGTATATTACATCTGGTCACTGCCAATAAAACGTTGTAGCATTCAGTCGAACTTTTGAAGACATCACTCCCTCTACGTTTACGACCGGAAGGGTCGGCGCCTCAAACGCTGGTAAGCCGTTTCTACTTCCGGTCGTCGCGGCGCCCGCCGGAAGCGGACGTGAGCTCTGAATTTATACAAAATTTACGTACGAGTCACGTCAGCCATATTACGTATTGCCCTGCACCGTCCGCATCAAGGACCGCGCGTCCTTATTTGGTATGAATAATACTTGCAATGCATGATACTCGTATTTTTCATATCAGCGACTTGCGCCAAGGTGAAGTTAAATTTATATTAAATTCGTAACGGATGCATTGCTTAACCTTTGTTTGTGGAATTTTAAACAAACATATTGCATGAAAATATTTTTTTTAATTCTAACACATCGGAAAATTTGTACGTTATAACTGTTATAAGTAAGAAATATTTTTTCAAAAACTTTATCGCTATGAATCATGACATCTCACCAAGAGGCAATCGTAACGTATTTTTTTAAGTGCACATACAGAAGAATACCGACTTATGGTGAAAGTGATGCTGAAGTATCATCTGTGGATTCTATGACGCTTATCGTGTTATATATGGATAAGCGCTGCATGTGGAGTTTTGATCTACCAACGTCATAAATTACAGCCCGAGATTCAAGCATCATCCTTATTATTAATAGAATTCACTATGAGTGGGTGGTCTTCACAGAATAACTTTCGTCTACCACATAATTGATTAATATGCTATAACTGGCGTTTTTCGGGTGTGGAATCAAATTCACGCCAACCTAATTTTATTGCTAAGATACCGATTGAAAATCAGTATTTTTTTAATCTTCTTTTGGAATCAAATCCACGACCTTCAATTTGGAAAGCAAACGCTTTAACCACTAAGGTGATACTGTCGGTAATTTTTTTTAAATATATAAACATTTATGGGAAAAAAAATATTATATTAACAGCACAATAATATAATTTACGCAAAATCTCGTTAATTAAATAAGTACACTGCTTATAATTAGCATCGAATTAGTTCACTTTGTTAGTATTCTTAGTTTCTAAGAAAATAACAAAATATTTACTAATATTTTACCTTCAACAAAAATAGAAATTGAAAATAATGGCTTACTCGTTAAAACTTGTTGTTTTTTGCATTCATAAATATTATATATTTTCTCTAGAATAAGTTTTTGAGAAGGCTTTGTTTCGTGCTTTTTAATTTACTTTCATTGAATCAGATAGTTTTAATTTACTTAAAAAATGTTTTTATAATCTCAAACAAAATAATGTAAGCAAAAGTCGCAACGTCGTTAGTGAGAAATTATAAAGTTACTTCTGTTGGAGATTTATTTAAGTTTTTTTTTATTGTATATTTCTATAATTTATTTTCGACAAAGCTCTTCAAGAAAGGCTTCAGCATTAATACGACCCGGGGCTGAAAATGATCAAAGGAACGTTGTTGAGCACTTAGACCTTGGAATGGGCATAAATCTAATCATAACCGTACCACTACGAAAATAGTGACCGAAAATTCGATAAGAGCAAATTTTAAGGAGGTACCTCTGCGTTATAGGGACTGAAAATATAAAGATACTGAAAATATTAATACTACATTCGGTAAATTCACTATATTTAAATTTTTCGTGAAGTAATTCACTTAATTTATAATCGATATTATGTTATTAATATGTTAGCATTTCCCACCTTTTTAAATTTTTTCTACTATCCTATATTTTGAAAAATATTGCAGGGGTCTTGTGGTTTTTGGGTAAAGCCGTGTGTGGCGAACTTCCTTCAACAAATATTTCAACCGCCATTGCAGGGATCTTCTTCAGAATTGATGATTTATTTAGTTTTGAGTAGCCACACACGGCTAAACCCAAAAGCCACAATATTAAATTTGACCGTGAAAACTTAAGAAGTTATTTATTGCAGGGTTCATCTTCAGATTTACCTGTATGTGAATTGGTGGTGTTCAATAATGGTCACCATTCAGTTTTGTGTGATGCCATTTCCCATGCATTGTTTCAAGATATTTCTGCACTCGAAGGTTGTTCCGGAACCGAAATCGCGGTCCCGAAATAACAGCGTCAACTAAATGGTGACGCCGAAATACAAAGGTTCCGGCACTGAGGATAAGTCCAAAGACCGGAGTTGAATTGGTACTGATTTATTTGATAACATATCTTTTTTATATCTAGTGTACAATATGAGTAATCATTCTGTATTTTATTTAATTAATATTAATAAATTGATTTTCATACACCGCAAACTCCTTGATACCTGTTGTCTTGGAACTTGATCCCTTCAATTTACATAGAGTGGCAGAATATTCGGATGATCAATGCCCTTTGTCGTACCCGACTGTTTGAATCGACAAATTCGAGCTAAGATAGAGATTTGATTATAATTTAACAATTACTACTTTTAAGACTTTTGGATGTTTTATATGAAATGATTTTGTTCAAATTTGTTTTGAACAAATTTCCACCTAAGAACATAGGGGTTTATCCTTAAATATATTTTTTCCAAAATTATCGTTTGAAAAATGGATATTTTTTAAGGTAATAGGTAGGTAATATAATATAATAAGGTAATAAGTTTATTTTTCTTTTTTCTAGTTTATTGAATGTTGAATTAACCCAGAAAACAATTCTTCTCCTTAGGTTAATGTCAATTAAGTTTCTTATAAAAAATATTAAACCCAAATAAGAACAAAGTGCTGTGTATACAGCGCCTGTATCGTCCCTTTTTTTCCTTGCTGTTGCGAATCTTGACAGCTTACTAAGAGTCGGTCAATAAACAAAGGTGGACCTGGTTAGGACAAGTATTAAGAATGCCGAAGGAGAGCATAAATTATATGTAACTTTTCTTCAAGCCCTTGGCTCACAGCTTCATGGAAGGCCGAAGGAATCATAGCTTGTGGCGGCAGTGCGTGAATGTCATATGCTTCAGTTTGGGGAGCGGACATGATAATGCCGTGATGATGTAATATTTCTTATAAAATAAGTAAATATTTCTTATAAAATACGTAAATACGCAAAATTCGTACCGATTAGTAAAAATATATTTTACCGGTAAAGTCCGCAATGGATATTTCCATCCCTGAAACAAAGTAACCGTTCCTGAAAGGGAACCCACTCATATAATTAGTCCTGACACTGTAAAGATGACTGAAATTATTTTGAGAGTGGGTTTTCTTAATTAAAACTTTACCGGGCCTTTGTCAAATCCTCGTAATTATTTTCAGACTATTAAAATTTCCAAAGGGTGCCTTAAAGGATAATCGCTACACAAGTAATGGCAATTTGGACCATTATTATTTTTTTGCACCTATCACGAAATTTGTCAATTTATTTATAATTTTTTTATACAAAAAATATAATTTTTAAACATTGTATCATAAAACTGAATAAATCTTAGTCGATTCAAAATGGTTGACGATTATTTTAATTTTTTTCATTATATTTAATAAATTCACAAGCAGATCTATTAATTGTATTGATATCCTCCTCTCAACGTTGGATATCGATTTACTGGATGACAGGATACAGGTTCAGGTTCATAATACAAAATACTTGTTTTTGTTTCACAATCCGCGTTGATTTGTCAAAAACACTTGCAACAAAAATACCGTTTTGGCGCACGCCATTTAAGCGTGCCCAAAACGGTCGCGAGCGTTGTCCAACTGACGACGCGCTCTGACATCTGGCGCCGCCAATCGTCGCGGCAGACAAGTGAAGTAAAGATGGCAGTGGCCAACATGCAATGTACCAACTGTCATAACAAATAAGATGGCGCATGCAAACGCCGTGCAACATTATACAATTAAAACTAACATTAGACGTGCATGTCAGGCGAGCAAACGAATATAAGAGACAAAAGATCGTTTTTCGAGACTTTACAGCATCAGCCTAAAGGAGCTTTATCAAGCTGATATTAGTATCATGCACGTGAAGTAAATACATGAAATAAGGTGATTGTACAGATTGTACATTTATTTCGAGTGATATTTCTTGATGAAATTCCATTATTTAAAAAAAAAACTTTTTTTACTTACTCAACATAGAAACCTGACGTAGCAATATCTCTTAATTTGTTCATTGTACAGGTATACTACGTTGTCTGTAAAGCCAATATTTCCGATTTTGTTTGTTACAGACTACTTTGACCATAGAGCCAATATTTCTAATTTTATTTGTTGCAGAGTACGTTGATTACAAAGCCAATTTCTTCAACTTTGTTTATTGGACACTACGTTGATATCAGAGTCAATTTTTTTTTTCATTGCACATTACGTTGATCACAGAGCCAATATTACCAACTTTGTTTATTTCACACTATATTGACTGTAAAGCCAATTACGTCAAAAGCATTTTATTTTCGTTATTGTATCAAAAAAATGTAAAAACGTGAATCCATCTATTTTTGGTGCAAAATATGTTTTTCGGTATCTGTCATCTGTCGTGGCGCTAATTTTTGAATTTTCACAAAAGCTTTTACGTATTATTTCGTTTTCCCTCCCGTGCACTCTCCCACCTTTTTAGTTTACGTTCTCACGTATCAACGTTTACGTCCGCCCTCGAAAAGCCACGGGGAGCTTGTGCATGATGTTTCCCCATATTTTTTCATCAAATATTTGCATTTAAATAAAGGCACGTAACACACTTTAAAGAAAATCTCATTTGGGATGCAAAAATGTAATATACGAGTGCAGGGGCGGATTCAGATCACACAGCAAAATGTCATTCATTATATCTTCTTCGCAGTATCAATCCGGTGGATTGGCTTGCGGCAACAGAATCTTACATCTCAATCTCCACTCATCTCGGTCTTCCACAACCCTGTTTAACTCAGCATAAGAGCTACAACTCATGTCTTCAAACACTTGCTCCAAATACTCCCGTCTAGGACACCCTCTGGAGTTTCTACCTTTAACCATCCCCTCCACAATTTCATGAAGAAGACCATCGTGGCGCATGATGTGACCGATCCATCGGGCTCGCCTCTCTGAGATGGTTTAACTAGGTGCCTATCTATATAACTTGATTATTCGGAGAACCTCATTGTTCGTGACGTGGTCTCTCCAGGAAATTCCGAGAATTCTTCTGTATGACCACATCTCAAAGGCCTCTAATCTTTTTTTATCACATTTAGATAAGCACCATGTCTCACAGCCGTACATCAAAATGCACCAAACAAATGTTTTAGCAAGTTCCTTTCGAAGCTATAAATTAATATTTTTTGATTATTTTTTTTTGTTTTTTTATTGAACGCTAGCCTTGTTTGATGTATGCGACTGTTGACTTATCTTTTTTTTCATAATATGCACTCACCTTAATGCAGTATATAGTTGCCATGATATGCTACCACAAAGCTCTGACTGCCGCAACAGTCAAGCCATATCTTATATCAGCCATGCCTCCAGCAGCTGCGCCGAGTACATTCTGAATATAGCTCTTGAACTCCTTCTAGAACGGCGGTGGGATCTGGGTCTTATATATAAAAAGCATCTTCATCATCATCATATTATGTCCGCTGCCTAACTAGAGCATATGGCATTGATGAAAAGTGGCATTCAAGTTCACGGACTCTTGCCCTGGAAGCTCCCGAGTTCCATGTGTGTTCTCATGTGGACTTCCAAGTATACAGGTGTTCTGAAACAAGGCAAAGACAACCTAGGCTAACTGAATTGTGAAATGCCAATTTGTGATGTCCATATGCATATACGGAGCGGATTGCTTTTTTTTAATGTTACATTTTTTTTCTTTTTTCCGTCTCTGATTTTTTTGCATTCTTAATTTGCATTTCAAAAAGTGGCCAACACTATTCGCGTGCATGACGCAGAACCTGCTTAATGCGACCAGGCATCGATACCTAATTTATTCCCGCGCACAGAGAAATGCTTCCGCAATAACCATTATGCGAGAAATTAATTACCCGCTTCTACTCAATACAGCCTTGCTTGCAACGTCCATTAAATCATGAAACAGCGAGGTCACTGAAAAAATTAAACCTACATTTTAAGTTTGTGATTTTGAAGTGATTCTGAAGGCTCATCTGTAGCTTTTTTAATACATTATATTTTTGAATAAATATGCTCTCTTTTTAGGGCATGTTAACCATTTAACCAAGATTTGGTTAGGATTATTTAGAAAAAAAAAACCCTAAACTTTAATTCTAACGTCTTACAGCAATTCATTATTTACTTTAGTGATTCGATTAAATATTTTCAAATCATCTTCCTGCAAGTTATTGAAGAACAGATTGTTCGCTCTTCCAATGGGTAACACTAACTGTCCAGACACTATTCCTTTCGGGAGATGGATCTGACACTTTTACCAAATCGGCTCGCACGTTGATATATTTTACGTAAGGGAGGCCCAATTCAGGCATGAACTTCACGAGTTTCTTTGGAAAAATGATTTGTTGGCGTCATCTGTTTGATGAGTGTCACGAAATTCTGTTGCTTGTCTTTATTGCTTTGTTTTTTGTACTTAATCATAAATACCTATATTTGTATATTATTCTTGATTGTACTTCAGTAACGCTTTAAATTTTTACATATTAGAAATGTTCTGTAGTGAAAAAAAAATGAATTCAATCAATTTTCGTGAATCCTTATAATTTCAAAACAATAACATCATCCATAGTTAAACATACTTCCAATAAAGGTATTCACAAAAATGTACCAAGACAAAAGGTATTATGATAATCCATGTTTTACAAATTTAATTCGCGACCAAGCCTCGCCCCGGGCTCCGTATTTTTCATTATTTTTTTAAACTCCAAAAAGCTAGCAGGGTTGTTTTTTCTGCCCTCCAGTAATGGAAGCAGGTGCGTCTTTGTACTCTTCTAGTATTTTGTATAACAAGGTGTATTTATCTCACAATTACAGGCCGAAAGCTCCGACCCTCTGTTTGAACGAAGCTTTTCCAAAGTCACCCGTTCACATTATTCCTTTCTAGTCATCTTTTACTCTATAGCCTGGTTTTCTATTTTCTTTTGTTTACTTTGACACTGAAAACCGTATTAAGAACCTTTAATTTCGATTTAAAGGATTATTTCATTGTTAAAGTAATTTTTTAACTTTTAGTTTTTTAATTTACGAATGAATAGTACACATTTAAATACTAATTATTGTAACTAACTAAATTTTTCAGCAAACGAAGCATTGGTTGACCATTTTCATGATAAAATGGCGACATAAGAAGAATAGCGGGACTGGCCTGGATGCAGAAGGCAGAGGATCGAAGAGCATGGATACTCATGCGGGAGGCCTACGTTCAACAGTGGACGGACACAAGTTGATGATAATGATAATTTAATATATTAAAGCTCAATTTAAAAAAAATACTCGTTCAAAATTAAGACTGAAGGATATCATTGCAGTATTACAAACCTTCGCATTTTTTTTGCTTTTTAAATTAAATATGTAACAACTGTATAGAAGTGAAGAATATTGTATCATATTTTATAAACTTGAAAAATCAGTTTTTAGTCATTATTCAATAAATATTGATACGCTCGCAGCTGACTGGAAATACTTTTTTTCAATTACTTTCAAGTATATCATTATAAAACAAATCACGGCTGAAACGTTTTCTGTGACAAATATTGTTTTTTTACATCAAATGTGAAAGATAAGCGCGCGATAAACTCACTCACAAATTCATGGAGCGTTATTACCGTTGATTCAATTGCACTGACATAAATAATTCACATTCACTGGCATTAAACATTCAGCTTTTTAATATTATCATGTGAGCCTCCTTTCGCGACCCCGTAAACCAGTGTTTCTTAAGCGCGAAACTCGCAACCCCGGAAGCTACGAAACTTAATTTTAGGGGTGCGGGAGCTCCTCCCATAATATCTGGTTACCACAATATTCAGCCCTTCAGTTTTATCAGCTACCACTGTTCGTATCTTGTCATTAAACCCTTTTTCAGCACTGGGAACATGTATGGTTCCCGGTGAGCGCCAGGATATAGGATCGCAGATTATGAAGAGATGGCTGTTGCTTTATCTGAGGCACTTAGCTTTATCTGAGGCATTTTGTTAATCAGCATCTTTAAGCAGATTGGATTATTAGCCAGAAACTCCCGAGGTCTGGGTCATTAAGACTTAAAGAGCAACCGGTGACATATCATCCAAGATTTCGTCCGCGCCTATCGTTGCTTAATTTCAGGAATTCTACGAAAACTGTGCTTATGATGTGCTTTTGCCACGGAGGCCTTTGAAATATAAATTATGAAATATGAATTGTTGAATTTTTGACACATAAATATGTGTAAACTATAGTTATCCCCCTATAACGTAAATGTCGGGACCGCGCTGTTGGAATAGTGGGTTATTGAGACTAACACGTTTCTTTTAATAAAGAGCCTCGTTTCTTAAAAATATAATTCATTCAAGTAATAGAATGAACAAGGAACAATATCCAAGCCATTAATAAAAATAAATTCATTTTTCCTAAATTAAAAAATCTAAATACAATATCGTATGGGGTGGAGGAACCTTTTTTTCTATTAAAAAAAAAGCAGCTCATTTAAAATATTTAGAAACACTGTCGTTAAAGCATTTTGAATAATAGAATCCTCAATAAGCACGCATGCCAACTGCATGAAAATAATATTTTCCAAGTATTTTTTTCAGGTTACAATACTACACAATGTTCTGAAGGGTAAATGTTGCCACACTTGACCTGGATTTTATATTTTTATATGAGCAAGGGATGCTAACGTAATATTTATTCAGGATTAAGCTATATAAGAGCTCTTCATATTTGACTTAACAGCAAATATTTAAATTTTTCGTAAGAGAAAAAATACATTAGAACAATCCATGACAATTTTTCATTGTATAGTAATAACAATGGTTATTATAAACAATTTTATGACAGTAATATTTTAAATTTAAATATAAGTAAAATTAAATTGTTTCATGAATTTTTTGATACTGAAGATGGAGGGATTCCAAAACATGTAATCACTTTAAAATGAATTTGAAATCAACACTTTTTTTTTTTAATATGGTAATTTAGAAATTAAAATGAATATTTAATCAGAAATATACAATTTCAGTGCTCAATCGTACGTTCAAATATAAGTCTCCATCATTCTTGATTCTCTGTTCTCCGTATCCTTTTTATTCTATCGTTTTTTTGACAATCAAATTTAAATTATTAAAAATAATAATATTACAACTCTTGATGTAAATAAATAAGTTTAATTTTTTTTTTGTTCCCGCATTCCTACCGCATAAGCGTAAATCACAAATGGTCATAACAAAAAAACTTCCACGCAATTTTGATTCCATTTTCAAAGTCTGTATTCATTGAGAAGCATACTTATACGGTTTCCATTGATATCCAGAGCGAGAACACTTTAAGAGACGGCGACTGTAGTATCCAAAGCATATTTTGGGTGTTTATAAAACACACTTTTAAGAAGATCGTATATTTAGGAACAACTCTTTCAAGGTCATAATTATTTGGTCCAAAAGAGGGAATTAACTCAACCAGCAATGAAACGTGTAAATTTTGATTTCTGTCTAATGATGATTGGTGCTTAATTTCATAATGTTGGACGAGAAAAACTCTCACAGTGTGCTATTGTCGTTGGACGTTTGAAAAGCTATGAACAAACATTTATTTATTTTAATATTAAATCGCATTTATTTAATAGAAGTTTGTAGTTTTTCATATCGCGATAATAACCTACATGCAAGCATGACAAAGTGTCATTATTAGATCAGCTTGACGTGCGGAATTTAATAAAAATAAACATTGAAAAAAAAACAGAAAAAAAAGAGATAATAAAATAAATAGAAAATTATTTTCATTACGTTTATAAATAAACGACATACCAATTAATTGAAAAGATATGTTTTTAAATAATTTCAAATATACTGTAGACTTTTTACTTAACACAGTGTATATAAATAATCCGCAAAAAAAACTCAAGTAGTGGAGGCTACCCAACGAATAGGCACACTCAAGTGGCAATGCTCAAAACATATCTGTCGAATAGACGACGGTTTATGGGGAAAATAAGTATGGAAGTGGCGCCCAAGAACTAGCAAACGAAGCATTAGCCAATCCCCTACAAGATGGGCAGATTTTTTTTTATGTAATCGCATGCAGGAGAGCACAGCCGGTCAAGACCAGTGCATTCTACGTCGCTCAGTCAGGGAGACTGCACGCTGCATGCGAGAAACGTGTGTTGTGTTCGTGTTTGTGTGTGGGTTGGGGATATTGCAAGTGTATATTTATCTGTTTCTTTAAGATCTTCTGATTGTAGGAATGAGGAAACACGCTAGAAAAGTATTCCAATGCTTACCGGTGGCATTACGGAAGTAACTGCCAGTTCTTGGTTGACACACATTAACCGTGGTGTATTGATGAACGGCAAGTGTAAGACGAGTTTGTCGGTTTTGGATCGGTGCAGGAGGAATTAGTTTTTTAAGTTCCAAGCAGCGACCGTGGTAATAACGGTAGAAATGACTAAATTAACCAATCTTACGCCTGTGTTCCATTGATTGCAGGTTAGACGTAAGAGTGTTATTGTTCGAACGAATTGCTCGACTTTGTACTGAGTCAATTAAGTTTAGAAGGTAATATTTAAATAATATAAGTGAAAAATATATAAATAAATAAATATATCACAAATTCAATTAATTTTAACCTTACTATTAACTATTTAAGTAATTAAAACTATTATGCGGTTATTGCTGTACAAATAATAGATAATAAATTACTTGTGCTTAAAAGATTAAATCTTTGTGCACATTATACGCTTGACAATGGATTTATTTCGATTGAAGATATTTAAATTGGTCAATTAATAATAAATTTTTCGATATTGTTGTTTTTGTATTGTTACATTACTTCTCATAGAGATAATAACTATTACGTAATGCTTAAACTATTAGATAATAGAAGAGTCTCGAAATTACTTTTACATAATGAAATTAGTACCTGCTGATAAAATTGCTCGATAACCTTTACTCAATAAATTTGAGTAGCCGTCGATACGAGTTCTAAAAACAGCATGTTTTTGACAAGATAAAAATATTTTGTAATAAGTCTAAGAATAAAAAACATCTAAAACTTAAGACGGCAAGTTTTTCTTAGAAAAACATCATTTTGCGCGGGTATCGCTTAGTAGTTAAAAAAAATTGTTTTCCAATCAGATTTTTTCGTGGCAATTTTACTTTGAAATAATACAGATAGGAATATAAATTACATAATTAAATTTTAATCCACTAACGTTCATAAATATATCTGTGATGTCGCGTGCCAGAGAGGCTATGTAAGTTGTAAAGCCAGCGGCTGGCGTAGCCCTCTCCCAAGGTTAAACTAATAAATTAGTTTCTCAACCTTCGCAGAAGCCAAAACACAAGCAATGAAAATACCTGAAAACACCTGAAAACACCTGAAAACACTTTAATTGTATGTTATTCACTAATGTCTTCATTTATTCAAAAGCATTCATTTTTATAAAATAATATAGTGTTGAATATATATATTTAGTGTGTAGTTCATGCTCTTTTGCGGCATTCGATGTATGTACCTGTATCATTTGAATTGACACATAAAAGTTTTTTTTTAAAACCCTTTTAAAAAAACAGATTTTATAGGCTGTTACAAATTTTTTTTGGCATACCTTAGTGATAGCGCTGATATTGAGATGGAGCGGAGGGCGCTGTCGGTTCGATGCAATATGTTGATTCGTAGGCTTGCACGTTGTACTAAAAACGTTAAGCTGACGCTTTTTAAAGCCTTCTGTCAATCTTTCTACACGTATGGCCTATGGGTTGGCTATACTTAGAAGGTATACAGTGCACTACGGATCCAATATAACAACGCCTTCCGAATTTTGTTGGGTCTGCCGCGATACTGCTGTGCCTCGAGCATGTTGACGGAGGAGCGAGCGGATAGTTTGCCATAATAAGGAAGCGTTGCGCTTCTGTATGGGCGCGTGTTCGCGGCAATCCCAACGCAATGGTCGCTGTGTGGAGGGATAGATGGGACTCACGGTCGGAGAGGCACTGGATGGGCCTTCACGTGGCCATCCAGAGGGGATCCGATGTTCTACTCACTGAGTGGTACAATAATAATATGTGGTGTGTTTGTACATGCCGATTTACATTTTCTTTCAATTTTGTTTGAGTTAAATTTTGTTTTTTATGTATTTGCTTGAAATTATTGTATGCTAAGTTTTTATTTTGGCACTAGTAGCTAAACAAATCAATTTGATCATTATATTTGTTATATATTATATCGAAAAAAAATATTGCCGTAAGCAATGGTTTTGGATGCATATGTTTGTATATAATATTTAAGAAACGATATTTTTTTTATATAAAAGCTGAGAAAGAACTTTACTTATGTAAACCTAGCTGGTACATGTAATTTCGATCCTATTTCCATTGAAGGATCAGAAATAGAGGTTGTAAACGACTATACCTATCTGGGACAAGTAATACAACTAGGGCGAAATAACTTCTCAAAAGAAATCGACAGGCGCATACAACTGGGATGGGCAGCATTTGGAAAACTAAAGTACATTTTTAAAGCGAAAATTCCGCAATGCCTTAAAACTAAGGCGTTTAACCAATGCATCCTCCCTGTATTAACTTATGGCGCAGAGACGTGGAATCTGACAGCAAGTCTTACCCATAAAATAAAAGTCACCCAGCGTGCTATGGAGAAATCCATGCTCGGAGTGTCGCTAAAAGATAGAATCCGAAACGAGGAAATACACAGAAGAACTCAAGTAGTGGATGCTACCCAACGAATAGGCACACTCAAGTGGCAATGGGCAGGACATATCTGTCGAAGAGACGACGGTCGATGGGGAAGAAAAGTATTGGAATGGCGCCCAAGAACTGGCAAACGAAGCATTGGCCGACCCCCTACAAGATGGACCGACGATATAAGAAGAATAGCGGGAGTGACCTGGATGCGGAAGGCGGAGGATCGAAGAGGATGGAGACTCATGCGGGAGGCCTACGTTCAACAGTGGACGGACACAGGCTGATGATGATGATGATGACATGTAATTTAACATTTAAATGACGCAGACGACCGTGAACATAAATGCCGATGAAAATATTATCCAGGCTTCGCAAATTAAGACAACAAGAGATATTGATCACGTGGCAATTTCTGTCCCTCACCAATTATACTATATATATATCTATATATTGTATAATGGCATCATCAACTTAGTTGGTTATTGAATGGCGTGGTGGCAGGATGAGGAGCAGATTGACAACACAAATACTTTTATTAAAGCACATTGACATATATATTTCGATAGCTTTACAAACTTCTGGCCCGGACCTAGTCACAGCATTCAGGCCGGCCTAACCACAATACGACCCCGCCAACGTCGGCACACAACTGACTGCGCATCGGGCGCCGTGGTTGGTGACACCCAGCTTCGCAAGGGATCATCTATGTAACTAATGGCATTACAAAATGACAGCACATGCGTGTCCGATGAGCGAACGAGGAAAGATTGTACATCGAGGTTTTTAACACCAGTCAGCAACTATATATCGTAATTATTGGGTTTAGCAAATAAAACATGGGTAACGGAAAAATAATTTGTACTGAATAGTAAGGATAATTAAGTTTCTATTGAAATAAGCATTTACGAGTTATTTATATATGTATTTTTATCATTTAGAGTATGAGCAGGGATTGAACTTGTAAAGTGTCACACTGAATTAAATATATTTAACCTTATGACCGTTCATGACAAATTAACAAATTGAAAATATGTAAGAATAAATAAATAAATATTTTTAACAATTTTCTGTTATGCCAGAAAATTTTAGCTTATATATAAGCAAAATAAATGTTTATGCACATTGAAATATATGTTATTGTAATTTTTAACGACTATCAATTAAAATATAATAAATAATTTATTTTTTCTTCAATTGTTAACAATGATGTTCTATTCGATTGTGTTACACTTTCTCGGTTGCCGGTTAATTGATAATTAAATTTAATTATATCAAAATAGGTACAATTTGGCTTAATTTTAAGTTTCCGGTTTCAGCGGGAACATTATTTCAGCTCCGGGGCCAATTCCGTTCGACTGAATTAATCATTTTCAATTTGGGCTGAAAATCGATGATAAAATAATAAAGCGATAAATACAAGTTAAATTGAAAAGCGCATGACCGTAAAATAATTAATTGAACCCCGTGAAATATTGTTTTACTATTTTCATGAATTTCATCTATTTCAAGACTTATTTTCTCACTCATATGCGCATCAACGGTTTTAAACTAAGCGTTTTAGACACTCATGGTTTGCTTAAACTAAAAAAACTGAACCAATTATAGCGAATCAATAACTTATGTCTTGTAATCTCATAATCATCATCATTATCATTAGCCTCGCTTGCTCGTTGGTAAAACCCTCCGTGTGGGGGCCCTATACTGGACGCGAGCAAAAACTACTTGTTGGAGAGTGGCTTAAGACCTACCCCTGATTCGAGGTGCATCAGTTAGATGTCAAATAGACCTCAGTCTTTATAGAAGGATATATTTGTAAGTAATGGTTTGTATTTTCAAATATTTTTTCATATGAAGTAAATTAATTATTAAAATATTCACAAAATTTAATAACCTATAGGTCAATGAAAGTCACTGCAACTCGGTATCAGATGTATCAGTTGCCACTGTTAATAGCTTCTCCAAAGACATTTCTACTCCTTCAGCTCCACCTGCAAATAAATAACGTTCATAATAACTACTTTAAAAGAAGACAACAGTTGAATCCGTGGCATTTGATATTCTTTAATAAATAATCAGCGTTATCAAGGAAAAAAATGATCATGAAACTGTCGACACAAAAACTATATTCTAGCAATTTAATAGAAGAAAAGAAAAAACTTTAAAAATAAAATAAAATAGTTTATTTATATTTAACAGCTGAGTAAGTGATAAAGTCAGTCATTTACGAAAAAATAGTGTTTTTCATTTTTTAATACGACAAACCACAAAGTTACTTCATTCTACGATTGAAAAAATACGAAGTCTTTTATATTTTAATTTGTGCATAATTTTCTTTTTATTAATATTAATCTCCTGGATTTAGGAGGTGGAGAAGTGGTTCGGTGCGTCCAGGGCGTCGAAAATGCTAAAGGCACCGAGGATTTTTTTATTTCTTAGATTGCTTAACATATAAACCGTCATATATAAGTCGCTAGAAAAAATTCCCTAGGGCTTCGCAAGGTCTAAAGCCGGTACTAATGAATATAATTGCAATCCGAGGTAATAATTTGAACATGCCTAATAATAATACCAAGTTTAATGCTCGATAAAATAACTGAAAACGCTAAAGTTTACTTTGCAAAGCATTAACTTGCGAAACTTGTTCAGTTATTATCTACATACAATCTAAACGCCATACGAATTGATTATAACGGCCATACATTATGCCTTTATTTCACCAATGACTCGAACACTTAAAGGAAATGAGTTTAGATAAGGAAACGTGTTCGATGCTTTTAAGGAAGGAATGTACGGGAAAGAGCGATTTTGTTCTTTTGTCGCATAAAACGAATGGACAAGATCGAATGAGAGTTAAGCCCATTCAACAACTCGGAACATAATACTGTGTTCGTTTTACGACATTTTTTTCGTCCCATTTCCTACAGATATTTTAAGTTGACGTTGAGTCTCTCTTATTTAAGTATTCATTTCAAAATTGAACAAAAATATTATTATAACAAAATTATCATAATTAACATACCATGTCTGCTCCTCTAACTGGAGCATATAGCATTCAAGAACCACCGAAGCTCATACCAATTAAGCTCCACCTCCCGCACCTTCATCGAGTATATTCTATGTATATTTCTCTACGGCCTTCCAAGACAGTGCGAACTCGGAGGCTTGAAGAAAAGGCAGCTATAGTTTATGCTCTCCTGCGTTCTCTTGGTGTTGGCTTGAGGGAACCAATCGAATCAAAATCAGTGAGAATAACTGACGTTGTCAACTATCAATATTCTGATGGCTAAAATAGGTTCTGTTTTTTTATTGGGCGGTTTATGAATACCGTAGCCGAGAATTTTATATAAAAACAAGTGTTTTTATACATACAGGAGAATGCCGACAGATGATGATAGTACTTATAAAGTTTCATCTGTGGAATTCTATGACGCTTACCATGGTGCATATGTTTAAGCGCTGCATGTGGAGTGTTGATCTGCCAACGTCATAGACTGCAGTCCGAGATTCACGCATCATCCTTAATTATTACATGAGTTTCCTATGAATGGGAGGTCTTCACGGGACGACTTTCGTCTACCACCAATTTAGATTAATAAGCTATGACTGGTAATTTACGGTTGAGGGACCAAATTCACACCAACCGGGGGGGGGTATTTTAGAGCTCAGAAATTGTTTAAAAATCTTCTTATTTTCTTAATCTCCGTCGAGGCCTACGACCTTTGGCTTGCAAAGCAAACGCTTTGACCATTAAACTATACCCGCCGGCAATGTACAAACAATGTAAAAAAAATAACTTCGTGATTAATATATTAAATATTTTCTTCTTCTTATTAATTATCTTCTATTTAATAATACAAAAATAATTATAAAGCAAAACCACTAAAAAAATATAAATATTTATTTATTTACCTTGTTTTTACATGAATCACGCAATATAAGTTCTCTATATAGAATACTGCAGTTTCGACTAACTCGTAGCCTTTCTCAATCCATCACTTGTTTAGAGATAACTGAGCTGCAATAGTACTTAAGTGGTCTAACCCATTTTATGTAGGAGAGGGGGTAGGGGTGTGTCTATCAGGGAATGATAAGAGTGGGAGACAGAAAGGATGAAGGAAAAAAAATGCTTTTATTTTTTGATAAATATGACAATAATTATTATTAACTTGTATAGCTTTTTAGTTTATATAATTTTTATTATTACTTATTTATCTAACGGAAACATTTTCAAAATTGGTGAGTTCCTTAAGGCAACTATCGCAGCTCAGTTATCTCTTAACAAGTGATGGATTGAAAAAGGCTACGAGTTTGTGAAAACTGCAGTCTCCTATACAGAGAACTTATATGACGTGATCCAGGTAAAAACCAGGTAAATAAATAATTTATAATGGGTCTCAAAGTGAATGCTTAAAACATTGAAAAAACAAAAAAAAATTGTTTGCATTTATTTGAACACATTTTTAATATGCTGTCTTAATTTTCGTAAGCCTTTGAAGTGTTTCAAAGGATGTCTTAACTGATTATATAATAAAAAAACATTTAAGAGATTGGCTTGTTAAGAAATAAAAAAAGCTAAATTAATTATTTTTATGCTCTCTTTTTTGTTCGGCTTTTATCAAAGGATGCTCATCTTTGTACTCTGCTCGGTGGTTTTATATGTTAAGAATAGCATTCAACAGATCAATGGAAAATAATGAGAAAAAAGGCCGAAAAGAACGTTAGCTGACCAGAGAAAAGATCCTTTACAGAAAAATTCAAACGTCGCTGTAATAAAACACACTATTGATATAAGAATTTTCTGTATGATACTCGTATTATACTGTTGTTTTTATTGTAAATATACAAATTGTCCAACATAATGAAGGCGGCTTATTCTTTTTATATTATATATTATATTAATTCAATTAATGATTAGTACGCGTAAATATTTAAGAAATTGTCAGTAATAAATACATAATAAGTTTATTTCAAATAATAATTTTTCAGTAAATGATGAATCTCCTTGTCTAACACACTCTAACACCGAGTAGTGGATGCTACCCAACAAATAGGCACACTGAAGTGGCAATGGGCAGGACATATCTGTCGAATAGACGACGGTCGATGGGGAGAAAAAGTATTGGAATGGCACCCAAGAGCTGGCAAACGAAGCATTGGCTGACCTCCTACAAAATGGACTAACGATATAAGAAGAATAGCGGGAGTGACCTGGATCGAAGAGGATGGAGACTCATGCGGGAGGCCTATGTTCAACAGTGGACGGACACAGGTTACGACCATCAACGTACTTACTATCTGCTAAAAAGAGCGATTTATTTTAAAAACTCATGATTTAATTTAAATATCGACTAAAATATTGGATATTTGCCACACACGGCTGAACCCAAAAGTAATAATATCAAATCTGGCCGTGAAAACCTAAGAATTTATATTGACCATTATACGTTGATAACTAGCAATATTTTGTATATAACTGACATTTTCATTTTCTACTTACTCACATTTTAATAGACACAATGGTTAGATGATACTGCCAATTTATTAAATCTACTGCCAGTTAATTTAATTTACAACTTATTTATTTAGTTTACTACCAATACTTAGAATTATTTGCTGAACAAATAAATACAGCTTAATGATTAATTTATTTATTTTACATGCTTAAAAAATTATAAAAATAATTATTATTGACGAAGTCTAGGTTTGATTTGTTAAGCAAACAATTAAGTTAAACATCATTAATTCAATTAATATTAAAATAACCATCAAGATAATCACGTGATTTTTTATGTAAGCTATAATACAAATACGTTTTTACTTTACTTGGTCTACTAAGAGTAAATTTTCAGAATATCATTAAACTTGGTTGGGAAAAATATGAATTTTAAAATTTTCATAAAAACCTGAAAAGTGTTTCGATAAGAAATTGATGCCATGACATTTCGTCATACGTTTCATAATTAATCATTATTACACGTACACTCGCATCGAAGGTATTTTTTAATAACGTTGTTGCGTGACTGAAAATTTCAGGCAAATAATTTTTCATGCCACTGAAAACATTTTGTGTGTAAAAATAATCCGCAACGGTATTTTTTTACACAATTCATATTGTAATTGAATCTGTTTGATACACACAAAATAATTATTTTAAAATTGAGTTTTTATTTACAAATAACCTAAAGTACATGAAATGTAAAAACAAAATTACTTTCATTTATTTTAAGTGATATTACTCACTTTAATATAAATTTCATACGTCCATAATTAAAAGGCTGTAAAGTATTTCAAATATTTATTATTTAATATCAGCTCAATATAGCCTTTTCAGACTGGTGCTGAAAAGCCTTGATATACAATATTTTTGTCTATTCTTTTTGTTCGCTCGTCGGACACGCATGAGTTGTCATATCTTATTTATTCACGCAGGCATCTAATCTCTATATACTTGAAAAAATTATTAATAAATGCAATAAAATGAAGTTTTCTATTTTAATATGCCTTATTATGTGTGATCAAAAGCTTCTAAAAATTATCAGTATATTACGTTAATATATTTTTTTGAAATAAGAATGTTTCTATTTTTTTCTCCGTACAGTAAATTAGATATTCGTATTGAAATACGACAAGTATCACTTGCCAATATTTACGTAATAATACTCGTAGTTTGGCGTAATTTAAAGCAAATAGTTTATGTTTTATGAAACGTGGCTTCATTAAACAAACAGACTGTATTTAAGTCAATATTTAAATCAAATAAAATCATTATTTAGAGTTTCATTTACATAAATAGTACAGTTTCAGTTACAATATCAATTGTATTACTTTTGAATTCAACTGTAAAATAATTGTTCTTTAAATGAGTACATTCAGAATTTATATTTAATTTATTAATTAAATGTTATTTTTAATTGTTACAAATTATTTTCAGTTTTTATTTATTCTTAACATAAACTGATATCAACTTAATATAGCTCTTGAAAGCTGGTGCCGAAAAACTTCGATATACAATCTTTTGTCTCCTATTATTTTTCATTTTTCTGACACCCATGTGTCTTAATTTAAGTAACTAAAAGACATAGCGCTCACAGGTGCCATTTTCTTTATTTTGACAGATCTCTACCTATCACAAGGGTGCAATTAGTTCCAAAGACGGGTTCTAGTTTAATATCTCCGCAGTGACTGCCGGTCAATTCATGACTGGTCACGACAATTTTAAGGCTAAACTCTTCAAGTCGAGCCTCGTTCATAGTCCAGACTGCCCATGTGGTAGCCCCTTGTAGGACGCTGAGCACGTTCTGTGGCATTGCCCAGTATTAAATTTAAGTAGGGAAGGTCTCTTAAGCGTAATCCAACAAAAGCCTGGACCGGTTGAAAATGTCGACCTCATCGCTACGGAGTCCAACTACCATGCCTTTTCTGTATACGCGGCGACCTTCAGCGAAGAAATCAAAAAGTCAAAATTTTAACGTCTGAACTACTAACTTTTACACCCACGTTTGGTGTTCCTCACCAAAGCCCGTTACTTGTATAACGTGTGACTGCCGGTGATGTCAGTCGGAGTCTGTCGGGGACCTGTGAGAGACGCAGAATTTTCCGTCCCGGGCAGACCACCGAATCTCGTCAGTTTATTTATTAATAATGAAACATCATGGTGCTTCTCGACAAGTTCATTGCTTTGTAACCATTCACCATGCATCCTTTTGACGATCTTAGGGATCTGGAGTTGCCGTAATTAAACGAGAGATGTCATCTGTGAAATAAAAATGATCGTAATAATTCTCGTGTATAAAATACATCATTAGATTTTGAATACTTTAGACTTGACAAAATGGCGTAGGTGTAATATGAAAAAACACACCAAGTAACTGTATGACGATAAGTCTCTTTGCAGTAGTCTAAATGGGTACTTTGGTTTCTCGTTTACCCTTTTATATTATACCACTGGCCAATTCGGACTTTTCTATCTTTTACTGTCTGGATGGAAGTTCGTCTTGCAAGACATAATCTTTTTTTCTCTAAAAAAAGGCAGATATTCCTTTTATCATTTAGCTTTACTCTGCAGAACGTTAGTGAGAAATCTGCTGAGAGGATGTGATCACTGCATTTAGATAAAACGTTAAATAAATAATTTTTATATATTTTATAATTCAATTTTATTCATTTTTTTCCCTTACAGAAATATTACAAATTTCAACATATCAATTGATTTCTGAAGTACAATTAGAATTTATCCTTAAAAAAATATAATATGTACAAATATAGGTAATTATGAATTAGTACTAAGAAAAAGTAATAAAGACAAGCAACAGAAGGTCCCATTGCTCATCAAACATATGACGCCAACAATTTATTCCTAAAAAGAAACTCGTGGAGTTCATGTCTGAATTGGGCCCCTCTTATGTGAAATATATCAATATCCGAGGCGATTTGGTTACACAGTCTGATATTAATGTAATACTTACATCTTTTCCTAGGCACCAAGTGGCAAAATAACAATCTCTTTGGTGAGTATGGCTAAAAAAATAAAGTTCTTGCTCAAGTCTGAAGTTTTTGGTTTGAGCCCGAATGAAAAAAAAAAACAATTTAAAATTGAGCCAATTTATTTTTTACTTATTTGACTCGACAATAACAACCCGACGTAGCCTAAGGGTTTCGTTCTATAATAAAGAATCGAGTGCAATTATTTTTAAAAAAAAAATATTTTATTTGTTTTGAAGGTCATTTTTACACAATAATCTTTATTTTAATGCAGCCACGGGCGTAGATATTCGTCTTAAAATTAAAAAAATGTAAGAAACTTGAAAATAAGAATCTGTACCAATCATTACAAATGAAAAAGTAATCAAATACTTGTAACATAAATCCCGGTTATTGTTGTCTATAAATTCACTCTGTTCAACTGTTCCGTAAGCAGATGTCTCTAACACTTTGGCATCCTTTTCTGTAAATTAGTTATTGAATTACGTAGTGGCATGATGAGGAGCAGATTAACAACACAAAAAAAAATCGAAAGCCCATTTACATATATATATTTCGATAACTTTACATACTTCTGGCCCAGACCTAGTCACAGTATTCAGGCCGGGCAAACAACAATACGATCTCGCCGCCGTCGGCAAACAACTGACTGGGCGTCTTGTTTGGTGATACCCAGCGCCATAAGCAGCGATATATATAACTAGTCCTCCTAACGGAATTAAGACATGACAACACATGCGTGTCCGATGAGCGAACGAAAATAAGAGTCGAAAGATTGTATATAGAGGTTTTCGGTACCAGTCAGCAAGGGCTATATCATGCTGATGTCAACTTCTCATCTCCACTTTTCTTTGTAACCTTGATTAACTGTTCTCTATTAAGGTTTCTTTTTTAGTAAGATGCTTCGTAGAAAGGTGTTGTGGCACCGAAACCGGTAAAGTGATTATTAATTAAAATTTGTGGTTTCATACAAAGTTCTTTTTGTTTTATTCTTTAAATATGACAAACCACAATGTTCTACGAGTATACTTTAGTGCTTATATGAATATTTCATATTCGTCACGATTGTGTAATACTTTTAAAGAATACTTAATAAGAAACACTTTAATTATCATATATTGTCGCACATTGTCAGAATATCATAATCCTGAAAAGCTTTCTGCAGCCATTGACTTCGTCAGCTTGGTGTGAAATTTTCATGCGGTATGCATAAATCAGTAGCGTTTGCAAATATGCAGTTTTTTTCCTCAGCTTAATTAACGCAATTAGGGCGGAAGCGAGACGGGAGGGAGGAGAGATGCCTTCGCCCACCGAAAACCCCCTCCCACTCAACACGCCCGCCCATCCCAGCGAATATAACAGGAAGTTATGCGCTTCAAATCTGCATAGCTAAATTTTCTAAAAAAATATTCTCAACAAGTAATTTATATATAATTGACAGCCTTTCTGGTTCTTGACGATATTATCTTAAATTTCCCCAACTAGTAATCTCCTAGTAATTTGATTTTTAAAAGAGTCTACTAGAGATGGAAAACTAAAGTACATTTTTAAAGCGAAAATTCCGCAATGCCTTAAAACTAAGGCATTTAACCAATGCATCCTCCCTGTATTAACTTATGGCGCAGAGACGTGAAATCTGACAGCAAGTCTTACCCATAAAATAAAAGTCACCCAGCGTGCTATGGAGAGATCCATGCTCGGAGTGTCGCTAAAAGATAGAATCCGAAACGAGGAAATACGCAGAAGAACTCAAGTAGTGGATGCTACCCAACGAATAGGCACACTCAAGTGGCAATGGGCAGAACATATCTTTTGAAGAGACGACGGTCGATGGGGAAGAAAAGTATTGGAATGGCGCCCAAGAACTGGCAAACGAAGCATTGGCTGACCCCCTACAAGATGGACTGACGATATAAGAAGAATAGCGGGAGTGACCTGGATGCGGAAGGCGGAGGATCGAAGAGGATGGAGACTCATGCGGGAGGCCTACGTTCAACAGTGGACGGACACAGGCTGATGATGATGATGATGACTAGAGATGAAATTCTTTTATATCTTATGCCATTTTCAACTTAATTCCATTTTTATTTTACTATGAGTATACTTCAAAATTCAATCCAGCGGCACAAATACATCGTTAGCGTTGTTCTTGTAAGGTCACCATAAACAACATTGGGCGTGTACTAAAACTTGGATGGGTTCCTGTCTGATGCTAACAGCGTGTCGCTGGTTTGCTTGAGCCAATCCTTAAGGCCAAATGGTGCAGGCCTCGGGAGCGTAGCTTATCGTCCGATCTCATGTCTTGGAACGAACGGTTAACAACGGCAACTGACATAACTGAATAGTTGCAATTAATGCGGTTACACTATTTATAAAGTTTTTGATGGCCTTCTAGAATAGCGTGAACTCAAAAACTTCTTCAACTGTAGTATGCTCTCTTAAGGCTTTCTAATTAAATGTCCCAGCCAGGTCCACCTTCATCTCTAGGCCAACTGAAGTATAAAAAGCTTCAATGTCTCAATATCAAACTATCGCACTCCCCATATTAAAACAAGGCTTTTGAAATTCAATATTCTTAAAGGGATATAAATAGATTAAAATCAACTCAAATTTTTAAACCTTTCTTGGTCATGTCCCAGCGGTGAGTAGAAAAGAATAATAATTCAGGTTATTAAAAAAAAAAAAAGTACACTGCATGTTAAGAACATATTAAAACAATTTTTGTAATGAGATTTATTAAAAAATATATAAGATAATGTGAATACTAATCTTTGCCACTAGATAAACTTGGCGTCAAAAATTTATCTAATTCTTCGTCCGTTTTCCACGAGCATATAACTCCAAACGCGTCATTTCCGCAAGTACTCGCCTGGCAGGCTGTCATTAGTGGCAGTGAGAGATATATAGAGCAGGCATCTGTCATAATTACAGTTGGCGAGCTTTCGTCTGGAGCTTTCGCTGCGATATCGCATTTCCAGATCATCAGAACGGTGGAAATCCGACTTTTAAGCACGCCGTTATACGACCACTTGCCGTATCACTAAGTGAGCTTTCAGTAATTGCGTTTGTTTGTTTTTGTAAAAAGCTCTCCCGCGGCTTTCAGCGAAGTTTGCGATAAAAATATCGGTGTGATTTTAATGCTTCAGTTACACTCGGAGCGTTCAATTAAGTTGCAAAGTGCTTTAAGTTACAGAAGAATGTCCTGAAAATGGCGTGAAAATTATCGAATGTGCATAATGTTTGGGTGACTTGTAAATTTTATATATTTTATTTCATAATAAATAAAATAGCTTCCGAAAACTTTGAAAAATGTCTGCGTAGAATACTAGGGTTGTGATGGTTTGACTTCGTGAGGGATGGTGAAATAAGAAAGCGGATGAAGCAGTCTTGCATACTACAGTATGTCAAGAAACGAAAGGTGGACCTGGCAGGGACGCATTAACTACGTCGGCCTTTCCTTCAAGCACCCGCGCTCTCGCCGTCTTGGTAAGCAATCGGGGTCTTTGTACAGAATGTACTCGTGGAGCTGACATGAGACGAGACCAGGACCAAAGCAGCTGATAGAGCTCTGTGGCGGCGGCTTGTTATGTCCATATGCTCCATTTAAGGGAGCGGACATGAAAAAATGAATGAATCGATGTTTGTGGTGAGGTCTTCGGACTGGTGCGCGGATGTTTGTACATATGTTTGTATAAATGTTTGTATGTATTTTTGTATGTTTATATGTTTGTGTGTTGGTATGAATGTTTGTATGTTTGTTTGTATGTTTGTTTGAATGTGTGTTTCTATGTTTGTTTGTATTTTTGTATTTATGTTTGTATGAATTTTTGTATGTATGTTTGCATTTATGTTTGTATGTATGTTTGTATGCTTGTTTGTAAGTATGTTTGTGTATATGTTTGTATTCATGCTAATTATTATAATTTAAAATGGATGTACTGCTTATCCAATAACGATGAAATATTGTTTATTGCCCATTAGGAAGAGTTTCTGTATCACATAAACCCTTATACAACTCGACTTAATTCTTATTTTACACTATACTAAACATTCTGCTATGATTTTCGAAAAAAAATAATTTAAAAAACGGAATCAAATTTTGGAATTCATTTTTAAATATTTAAATCCATTCTCACTGATCGCCGCTAGATACGAAATGCAAGTTCAACGTGGCCAAGGTTCAAAGTAGCATCTCCATGTTCATTTTAAGTTATGGGCAAAAATGCGCCGCTCGGAGCACTGCCAGGAATTTATTTTGAAGGCGTATATCATTTTATGATGCATGGCCCCCAGTGCGGCCCTGGAGGATTCTGCTTCCCGCGAGGGCATTTGGATTCTGGTATAAGTAGAACCCGTGCGAGAATCGGATTCTTGCACGTTTCATCTAAGCTCAAAAATGTATCCCGCAGGAATGCGGGGTTATTATTGGAAGCCGAATGTGCTTGGATATTTTTCTGAAAGCATTGTGAAATATTATTATTGATACAATATTTATTTTCAGTTATTCTTACACTTACAACATTGCATTCTGTTTTTCAAAAAAACGATTTACAAATTCATTATTTCTTTCAGTAACCTTATTTTTTTATTTAATACTATCCTAAAGTAGAATAATACAAGCAAAATCAATTTATAAATATAGGTACAATATATATGATATAGTACTAACGTATGTATAAATTTTGCCGGCGGGTATAGTTTAGTGGTTAAGACGTTTGCTTTTCTAACCGAAAGTCGTGGACTCTATCCCCGACGGAGATTAAAAATATATATTTTTTATTGATTGTATTTTCAAGCTCTGAAAATACCCGCGATTTATGTTAATTTAATTTCTCACCCATAAATGCCAGTAATAGCCTTTTAATCAAAATTGTTGGTAAAAGAATGTTGCCCCGTAAACAACACCCATTCATAGTGAATTCCTGTAATAATTGGGTTATGCGGGGATGTTGGACTGTAGTCTTAGTAGAGCACTGGAGGGTAAAGAAAAGGCTGCTGTAACTTACACTCAGAAGAGTACGGCATCTGCAATGCATGTCCCAACCATGCCAATCTTCGATTCTTTACCCACTGCAGTATAAAAGACAACCTTATCCTCTCTTTCACATTGTAATTCCTTATAAAGTCGTTCAATTGTACCATGATTATTCTATACTTTCGATACGCATTATACGGCTGCATTGGCTTTTGGTGAGATGCCAAGATTCAGAGACTTGCTCTAAAGTAGGCATTTTTTTCAATCGAGCAAAGCTGCAAGTTCCAGATATTGCGTATGGAATTGTAAGACACTCCAGCATTTCTAACGCCACTGTTTTCATTAACCTTACCGAGATAAAATATAACAGAAATAAACTAAACATTTGAATACAACAGATCATTGAGTAAAAAATATTGCCCATTTTCTGTATTGGCGATATCCGATCTTGGTCAGTTATTCAGAGACGTGCCTTTCATCGGCAGGGTATTGTTACCATAACAATATCATAGAGCATGGGAACTGTTCCGTAAAAATAATTCACTATTTGATAATGCCACAATAAAAGAATATCCTCACGGACGCTGTACATTAAGGAAAAGAAGAAAACAAAAAGAAGAAAGCAGGACTACAGAAGTTCGAGAGAAAAGAGAAAATAGCTGTACCGAAAAAATGCCCTTATACACTATCTGACTAAAGAATACAATAGTATTGTACTGTCTGTTAGTAGTTTCTATATTATGTTATTCGAATGTGTTATTCATTTTTTAAATATATATTTCGATGCTCTTATTTTGTATAGATCCTCCATCGATATTTTAATAAATTAATACACACATACAAATCTACATCAATATGACTTTGTAAATATATTGTCGTTAAAAAATAATAATGTTTTTGAATAAATACAGTTTGATCAAATCTCAATAATATGATTTTTTTACCATCTTCTTCGTAGTATCAATCCGGTGGATTGGTTTGCAGCAACAGAATCTTGCATCTCGATCTCCATTCCTCTCGGTCCTCCGCAACCCTTTTCAGCTCAGCATAAGCGCTACAGTTCATGTCCTCGAATACTTGCTCCAACTACTCCCGTCTAGGGCGCCGTTCTGCAGTAATGTTCGAACATTCCAGGTGGCATATCTTGTTGGCTGAAGGTTTTTCTTATTTGTCTTGGTTGTTTTGTCTCGAGCAGTCCCCACCCGGAGATCCGATTGGGGGACTATTTTTTCTCCGGAAAATTTTACTTGAGATGCAATCATTTTTTTGCTGATACGTGGGATGTCTTTAAGACCTTTAATGTGGTATTTTCCCCTTTATTTCCACATCCTAATGCCGTTGACCATAAAGGTTCATCCGCCTTAGGAGGGCATTTACTACCTCCAGGACAATAGAGTGCCCTAAATTTTTTACCATATCCGCTCCTTATATGGAGTATATGAACACCATAAATTGACGTTTTCACGGTTCTGTAAGTACGGGCTATGCCATGTCCCAGAACACCTGCATACCAGGAAGTCCACATGGTTACCAGGAGCCTTAGTCGTAAGAGTCCGCGAACTTGCAAAGACTGCCGCTATAGTATCAGAAAAATATTTCTATGTTCAATAATCAGCGTTTTTAATGAGATCGAATGATCAGCCCGATGCTCTTGCGGCCTCAATAATTAATATAAAATACATACATTCAATTAACAATAAAGCGATATGTGAATTGCACTGCAAGGGCAATATGCCAGATCCTTACTTAGAGCACTTATGATATAGTTTTTTATAACTTATTATTTCTAATTTTAGTTAATTATGAATTATTTTATTTGTTCTATGTTTGTTATTTTTTTGTATTTTACTGTCTGTTTTTCTGTTTGAATTATATTAACATTTCCATATCTGTCTTTATTCCGTATTATATTGTCTTTTACTTTAAACTAATATCCTTTCTCCGCTATCTTGTCACTATGTAATCTCTATATGTCTTACTTGTAACTGTATTTTGTTGATAAATAAAACACCTATTTATTATAAATATACATTAAAAAAATATACATTATAAATATTGGTGATAAAACCATGTGTTAATGTATTAATAACTGTAATAATTGATGTTTCTAGTGATAGAGAGTAACATGCAATGATCGTAGACGTCTATATACCCTGTCTGTATGGAGGCCTTGCAGGGGTGCAGTCTCAGGGGCCCAGGTCCATTCATTACCCCTGGCGTGGCAGACGGCTCGGCCCCTCTCCAGACCGGCGCCCCCGCTTGAGACACCCTGAGGACCATACAGATGTGTTGAGGTTATGTTTCCGTCACTCCACTTCTACTCTAATGATTTCACAGTAGTTTTAAAGCGATATTTAATTTTCCTTCACTGTGATTTGCAGTTTGGTATTTTACAAGTCGATTTCTGCTTAGACTATTAATATATTTCCAATGATAGGAGTTCGATATACCCCTTGCAGGCTGGTGTCGAGAAGCATCGATATACGATATTTCGCCTCTTATATTTGTTCGCTCGTCTGATAAACATATATAAATGTTTTAGTCTAAGTTTAGATGTAAGGAGTCATAAGACATGGCACTTGCAGGTGCCATTTTGCTTGTTTTTACAAACCGCTTCCTTTCATTTGACAGCAGATAGTTCGTCAAATGGCCAACATCTGTAGATGTAAGGAGTCATAACAGATGGTGCTTACAGGTGCCGTGATGTTTCTTTTGACATATCACATAGCAACTACATGTTATGTGACAGTTTGTAGAGTAAGTCTTACTCGCTATATAACCTTGTAAAATGATTGTTTAGACACAGTTTCTACAGCGGTTTGTATGAAACCACAGTATTTATACATATAGTAGTTAAATACACACAAACAATTATACATCAAATTTTATACACATCAACTCATTCAGAAAAAATATCGGCAGACGCGGGATTCAAACCACGACCCTTGCACCTTTGCTCTATTCTACACACCGCGCAGTCCACACGACCATTCTCTGCCTGATTAAATACGCGAAATTTGATATATTTATACCATTGTTTACATCGTATAACACTAGATGTCTGTAGTATATATTCAGAGTATGTTTATTATCATTTTTATCATCAATCAGTCAACATTTATTCACAAACGTTTTATATTATTAGTTGCCGACAGTCTATTTATTTATACAGTGGTTTCTAAAAAGTTTTATTCTCTAAATATGACATACTACAAAGTTACTAAGCTCTACGTGTATCCAAAAATGTTTCTGTGTATCATATTGTAATCAATTAACTTCTATAATTATTATCAACTACAAAATCTTTCGTTTTAAGGCTAACAAACAACCGTCTTGACCTAAAGCTATCGGTTTGCATGGACTGTTCTAACAAAGCTCTAATAACCTCGGTCCGATGTCCACATATCCGAGTGGCCGCACTTGCTTTACAAGGAAACAACGTTCTTCGGCTGCACGTGCTCTGAATGCGTCATCAGTGACTGCAGTGCATCCACTCTTTTGATGCTGAGAGTGTCGCTCTTGTACGAAGAAAACAATGCCGATTTAACGACCAAGTGGAAAAAATATAAATATATTACTGAGGTTCTTATAATCAAAAATATATAATGAAAAAACGGAATATTAATCGAATTAGACCAATGACAATTAAATACTTGAAGTGCATGCAAATAATACTGGAGTCTTTATTTGATGGTTTTATTAAGTAAGGAATGATGTTTTTTTATTAAGAGGAACTAGCCAGACTTCAAGTCAGTCAAAACACAAATATTTATCTGGCTAGGACATGTACAATTGTACATGTTAGATACCGCAGGAGATCATAAGCAACAGCCATATTTTCTTCAAGCCCCCGAGTTATCCTGTAAGGCCGTCAGACACTGTACATAAAATGTACTCAGTAGAGCTCCGGGTGGCAGAGCTGATAACGGATGAAACTAATAACTCGACGGTTGACGTTTTTTCAGCATACAACAATCATATGCTCTTTTTGAGCGTCATAGAACTTACATATTCATACATATGATCGGTTCTCTCCCGCATACGTTTTTTAACCATATTCGAAACATATGGAAACCGAAATTCTTCGTTACATAGATCTGTAAAAGCTCACGAAATTTCATAGACTGCGACTGTAATACCAGAGAAATATACGGTGTTCAATAATCAGCATTTTAAGTGGAAAATCAGCTTAAAGCTCTCTAGTCTAAGACATTTTTTTTCGTCCAATAGGGGTAGCTCAACCTCACCGGGGTATGTAAAGAGGTAAGATTTGATGAAATAAATTTTAAAAAGTCAAGCTTTGTCGGGATTTGAATTGACAGCGCTTAAATTACAAACAAACGTATTTACCACTGGATTATGTTGCCCAGTAAACGTTTATTACAAAAAAAACAAATAATTATATTCAAAAACATATATACAAAATTACATCCCCCGTCTTTAAAAAGGGAATTAATGGCGCACCAATTACAGCGGCCATGTACATAACTAACGTCACACCGGTAACCTGACTTGTCCAAAATGCCAATATGGCGACATATACATGTACGACAAGCGAACAGAAATAAGAGACAAAAGATTGTAAATTGAGGTTTTCGGTACCTGTCAGCAAGGGCTATATCATGCTGATATCAATAATAATATTGTCTGCTAAAAAGTCAGCTTTGTCAGGATTTTATTAGTACTGATGTTATTTATTTGTATAAATTAATGCAGTCTCTTTATTTGTATAAATTAAAACACACGGCTCAAATCAAGAATAAGTTTCCTACAGTCGACAACGGAACTGGTGATACCTGAGGCCACCCTGTTGCTTCCGACACGATTATATATATATAATGCAGTTTTAAATCCGTACTTAAAATATATAACACTCATACATTTTTCATCATATTTGCTTATGGTTAATGATTTAATAAAATTTAATAAATCACAGCAAAGGTCGATTGCACTAAAACGATTATCTAATCATGTACTTCAATAAATTTCACGGGAAATTTGTCTACAAATATTATTACTACGTGGATTGAAATTGCTTCAATATTGCAAATTGTTTACTGACTTGTGTAAGCAGACAAAGCGATTGCATTGTGCAATTAAATAAACGTGCAATATATTTTATAAATTAATATAGTAATAAATAGTTTGAAAAATGATGAATATTTAATAAATTAACATAAAAATACATTTGGCTTGTCGGAATGTTGATGTTGATGTGTGTGTGTGTGTGTGTGTGTGTGTGTTGTGATCCGATTTGTGAGATGGGAATTGCAGTGCGTGTTAGGATGTCATGAAATGGGATACGAATATTCCGAACATGAAGAGAGAATGCCTTCGATACTACAGCAGCCGTCTTTTCAATTCTTCGGGTTGCTTTACTTGAAAATTATCGGGAACCATATTTTTCTTCAGGTACAGAGATATGGATCAAGATATGAATAGTAGCAATTTTTTGCCTGCGGGTATAGCTCAGTGGCTAAAGCGTTTGCTTTGCAAGCCAAAGGTCGTGGGTTCAATCCCCGATAGTGATTCAAAAATAATGATTTTTAATAAATTTCTGATAAATTTTTAATCAAGTTCAGAGCAAGCTGGAGGAAACTTTTCAGCTTGAACTACAAAATCGATTCGCAGCACTGGAAGATAGTGATGACACCGACAACGTCAACAAAATTAACGACAGAATCATTAATAACATTAAAGAAACTGCCAAAAAAGTCATAAAGCAGTGCAAAAAGAAAAAACGGTCAAAATTCTCAGACAAAACGATAGCTCTTATGGACGAACGTCGTAAAAGCAGAAGCATCCAAGATTACAATACCCTGAACAAAAAAGTGAAAAAATCCATGAGATTTGACATTCGTCGTTCAAACACCGAATATATCATGGAAATTGTTGCACAAGGCCGAGGGTCAAATGCATTTAGCAGACACACCTCTATAAGACAGGCCCAACTTTCCAAACTAAAGACACACGATGGGAAGATAACAACAAATCTTAATGATATACTGAAGGAAATAGAACATTTCTATGGGTTATTGTATTCATCTACGATGCCAGGTCCTAATGACAGATCTGCGGACGACAAGAGGGCTACTTTTACAAAGCACTGGTCTGAAGACATCCCAGATATAAGTATATTCGAAATTGAATCGGCCCTAAAACAACTTAAGAACAAAAAAGCCCCTGGAAAAGACGGAATTATATCTGAGCTTCTGAAAGTAGGAGGAACCCCTCTGTTGAAAGAGCTTATAAAACTATTCAACAAGGTTATAGAACATGGAGAAACCCCGGCGACATGGAGTACGAGTATTGTGATATTGTTCCACAAAAAAGGGGATAAATCACTGCTCAAAAACTACCGACCCATTTCCCTTCTTTCCCATGTGTATAAAGTATTCTCCAGAATTTTAACAAACAGGCTGACGGGTTGATTTGATGAATTCCAACCTCAAGAGCAAGCTGGGCTTAGGAAAGGCTTTAGTACAATTGAACATATCCACACGCTAAGACAAATCATTCAGAAAACCGAAGAATATAATCAGCCACTCTGCCTCGGCTTTGTAGACTATGAAAAGGCATTTGACTCAATCGAGACTTGGGCAGTGCTAGATTCACTACAACGCTGCAAAATAGACTATCGGTATATAGAGATAATAAAATCTCTATACAAATCTGCAACAATGATGGTCCAGCTCCATGATAGCACTAACAATATTTCTATAAACAAAGGTGTTAGACAAGGAGATGTTATATCTCCAAAACTCTTCACAAACGCCCTAGAAGATATTTTTAAACTGCTATCCTGGACAAAGTGTGGAATAAATATTAACGGAGAGTACATTTCTCACCTCCGATTTGCAGATGACATAGTGCTAATAGCCGAATCACCTGACAAGCTCCAAGACATGCTATACGATCTCAATAAAGCGTCGAACAAAATTGGTCTGAAAATGAACATGGATAAAACAAAAGCCATGATTAATAGTCATATTTCACAGACCTTCGATCCTATTTCCATTGGAGGAACAGAAATAGAGGTTGTAAACGACTATACCTATCTGGTACAAGTAATACAACTGGGCGAAATAACTTCTCAAAAGAAATCGACAGGCGCGTACAACTGGGATGGGCAGCATTTGGAAAACTAAAGTACATTTTTAAAGCGAAAATTCCGCAATGCCTTAAAACTAAGGCGTTTAACCAATGCATCCTCCCTGTATTAACTTATGGCGCAGAGACGTGGAATCTGACAGCAAGTCTAACCCATAAAATAAAAGTCACCCAGCGTGCTATGGAGAGATCCATGCTCGGAGTGTCGCTATAAGATAGAATCCGAAACGAGGAAATACGGAAGGCGGAGGATCGAAGAGGATGGAGACTCATGCGGGAGGCCTACGTTCAACAGTGGACGGACACAGGCTGATGATGAAATGAAATGAATCAATTTCTGAGCTCTGAAGTGTGTGAATTTGATCCCTCACTCGTAAAATGCCAGTCATTGCCGAAGAAGAAGAAGAAGATTGCCTATTAATTAAAATTGGTGGTAGATAAATGTCGTCCCGTGAAAACCACCCATTCGTAGTAAAATTCCTGTAATAATAAGGATGATGCGTGAATCTTGGGCTGCAGTCTTTAACGTTGACGGATCAACACTCCACATGCAGCGCTTAGCCATATGCACCATGGTAAGCGTCATAGAATTTGACAGACGAGACTTTAGAATTACTATAACCATATGTCAGTATTCTCCTGTATGTGTTTACATAAAATAAAAAATGTCAAAAGTGGGTGTCGGCGATTTGTTTATTTAATTTAAAAAAAAAACACACAACAAAAAAAAACGTCTTACAGTTAAGCTAAATAACCACTTCTTCTTCTTCCCGTATCAGTTTTATATTTGTAACATATGATCAACACTAATTACCGTTACTTAGTTCTGTCAGCTGTTAATGTCGATTTCTCGTTACACTTAGAGAGGAGGATGTTTGTATGTACCAAAATATATGAAATAATTTTTTTTACGGTGATGTTTTCTAACATAGGGGACAGTACTATTGCAACTAGTCAAGCGGTCATAAAGGACAGAATTTCTGTGCGCCATAATGATGCATTGTATGGGAAATGAAATTTGTTCGGCGAGCTATTGCAGGCCGGCCATGCGGAGGAACATTATTTATGTGACCGGCGAATCCCGCTGCGCTCACCTTCACAGGTGGTGTACATCGAATGCTTGAACAACCGGGTCACGATAAAGCTACTAAAACGATTAAAAAGTATTGTTTGCACGATTTTTTAATGAGAAATTGTTCATTTAACCTGTTCATATTTAAACTAAATCTTCATCCTCACATATTATCATATATATATTATGCGCGAAGTATATAAATTCCTAGGTTCCTACGGCCAGACTAAGTATTATGGCTTTTGGGTTAAGCACTGTATGTTGAATATCTTTGCACCAATATTTCGAGTGATATTTCAGGGTTCATCTTTAGGGCTAAGAATTTTGTGTGTCGTAGTCACAATATCGTATTTTTTTTTTTGATATTTATTGAAGTGACATTACAAATATTTCAAGTGATATTGTCTGACAATTAACCCAACGATCGCCGTAAGCACACATGTGCACTCTACGTAGACGGTCGCCATAAGCGCAGCTGTTCGCGCTTCGCAATATTCGAAAGATGTATTTCAAAATTAATCCGATTTTCTCACAACGACACCTATGAATATTTTAATACATTAACAAACCAAAAAGGATCGATATTTTTCGATAGTTTGGGAGATATTCAAGAAATGGTTGTTGCGCTGTTTCTACAAACTGTGGTGATGCAGTGGTTAAATGACAAACAGTTGTCAATACATAAGTATTTCATACTTTGTTTAATTATGAATAATACTGAGCATAGTTTCACTTGATAGAAGATTGCAGTTTCTTTATCAATTAAGGCTTCATCAGTTTCAACGTGTATAAGCATACTGTTGTGTTGAAGCCTTCAAATACTTGCTGTTAGATTCTTCATCTCTGCGTCATAAGTTAATATAGGGAAGATACATTGGTAAAACGCCTAAGTTTTAAGACTTGCGGATTTTTCGCTTCAAAATACACATTCTAATTGCTTGCAAATAAAGAAAAAAGAGTATTAAAATATACAAGTATTCTAAGCCTACTAAAAATTGTACATTTGTTCATGAAATTTCTTGGATATATTTTATGATGACCTTAATTTTAAAGTGTCAGATTTGGCTTACGTATACACCTTTCTTCGCCACCACGTACTTTCACGGCCAGTTTTGGTTTCCCTTCTGAACGCTTCATGAATGCAATGAACGCTGTTGTAATACGTTCCGCCGGATACTGAGCTAGCTACCCATTTCAAATTATTGTTCGCGAGACAGAACCCACGAATTATCATAACAATTACACTCGTAATGTTTTGTGTGATATAAGCATCACAATGTATTTTTCATTTAAATTTAAATATTAAATTACAAAGCAAATAATAAACAATAATATATATTCGTAGAACTCAGTATTTTTGAGGCTAAGAATAAAAAACAATGTAAAAATACAGTTTGCAAAACAACTTTTAACTTTTCCCTTAATACCCTCTTATATGATGATTTTTTAAAACTAAATACATAATACTTAACCTGTTGACATTGGTACCCGATATATGGCGTGTAAGATTCCCCTACCGTTGACATCGGTAGCAGTGATATACAGTTTTGTTACTTTCTTAGAATAGCTTTTTATGCATCATCTGATAGCTTAAGGATACAAGAACCAATGTGGTATATGAAAATAAAACAGATAAGTACATTTCATCATCATCATCATCATCAGCCTGTGTCCGTCCACTGTTGAACGTAGGCCTCCCGCATGAGTCTCCATCCTCTTCGATCCTCCGCCTTCCGCATCCAGGTCAATCCTGCTATTTTTCTTATATCGTCAGTCCATCTTGTAGGGGGTCGGCCAATGTAGGGGGTCGGCCAAGTACATTTATTCTTCAAATACTAGTTTTATAATTGATGGTATATTTGTAATCCAACGAGCCGTAATGAAAGGGTTAACCGAAACGCTGAGATATCCTTCATTAGAGTTGTCTCTTAACTGGTCAATAAATAAAAATGAATTCTCTGTATTTTTACTACGCGTATTTTTTCATTGTTAGAGAATATTGTAACCCAAAATGTATACGTCATTTTTCTTGTTTAAAAAGAATAGTTGTACTAAAATAATTTTATATTCCTTAAAATGTAACACGTATTTACAATTTTGATATCATAATCCTTCATAAATGTCAATTGCGTGAAGGTCCTTACCAGGAGTGTTCATGGTGCGTCTGCTGTTCGCAATAACTCTGATGTTATAGTAATTGTAGAAGGCTTTTTTTCAAGGTGAATAACGTGTCAATAGATATTCGGCCAAAGGCCTTTTCGATTATTTTTTAATTATTCTACAGTCAACAGTGTTATCATGTTTGATAAAGCCTGATTCTCTCAAAACCTGAGCTATTTGGTCATAATCTGCAATGTTGCTTCTGAATGGGCGCCCAGTACATCACTCTTTTTTCAAATACTTGTGTTCTTTTGCCAAAGGCATTAGCTTCTTTAATTTGTGAACATTTTATGATGATGTCATTTGTTAATTTATTTTTGTTTTTTAGATAAATTTTGATACGAATTTGCGCCAGTTATTTGCTTTTTGTTGATTAATCTACCAGTGCTATATTTTTAAGAAATTAGAATGAAAACGTTTCATTTTCAAACAAAATGTGAAAAGTTAAACATCTTTATCGTATATAGCAATTTAGGTTCATCATCACAAGTTGTAACTGATCTTACTAAATTCATATAAAATTTTGTAATATCATAAATATTTATTGTAATAATATTAAAACAAAATAATTTTTAGAAGTTATAATTTTTTTATACATGTGTCTTTTTTGTTACCTGGTCTGCTCGTAGAAACTTAGAATTTTCCCGGAAAAAATATTTAACCACAGATAGTTTTACTTCATAGGTAAAAAATACAAATAAATTACTGGAACGCAAGACGTACAATTTAAGTTTCAAGCCTTGATTTTCTTTTCAAAAGGTTATCTAAAAAAATATCAAAAAAAACGATCTTTTAATTTCGAATTGTTGGGTAAATTCGCATTATTTTCAAAATAGTTTACCTTGCTTCGACGGCACGGAATCTGAACATAAATTACACTGTGTTCCTATTTTTTCAGATACTTGAATTTCAAGAACTTTTTTTAGACAACCAAAGCATATAGCGGAAAGGTTAAAACATTCGACTATAATGTAAATCTTTATGTGTTCAAATTTCGAGTACAACTTACGAACTTTTTTTTTTTAATTAGTATGTTTGTACCACTGATTCTGTTAAGGACACCGATTTGAAGCTGTCACATCATATTTGTGGGGTTTTTCACTGAAAAACAATGTTGTAAATTCTTTATTGATTTCATATAGTTTTTTTTATTCAGATTTAAACTGATTACAGTTTTTTTTTTTTTTCCTTAAATGACATAACAAAATTGGTTACATTTCAATGCGTCATTAAAGTACATCCAACCATAAGTGTGGCGATGTAAATTTATTGACACATTTAGTGTCAATGACCTCACACTCTAGCGTCAGGAGACTCAAGATAAATAGTTTGACTTGAACAACAAAAACCCTGTCATAAGTATATCATGATTGACACACAAATAACAAGGCATTATTGTCACCAAATCAAACGTCCAACATTTTTCATCTATCAACGCAAGCACTGAATCCGAAGTATTATTACACCAAATATGTCAATATGTTCACTTAAGCTGGTTTCAACCACTGTTCACTGCGGGGAGCCCTACTCAGAACAGCAGGGGCTCCTTGCATAGCATACTCCGAGGATTCCTCTTCACCGATGGGAGGTTCGGAGTCTCTGCTGTCACAGTTGAGCGATGGTGAAACTTGGCGAGGACTGGTAACATTTTCCGCGAAGGTAGCCGGAATCTCCTTGCACTTCTAGGCAAGCGCTTTCTGCAGGAAGACGGCAGACTTGTTGGGTTGGGTGGAGAGTCCACACCAACTGACGTCGGTGTATCCTCCTTCCCGCATCCAACAGCCTTTAAGAGCCGCTCCAGCAGCAAGCGGTGTTCGTCTAAGCGACGATGTATTTGCGCGATGTCACAATCACAACTATGCGCAATCCTGTAGGTAGGATGACAAGACACGTCCGCACGGTTTGAGTGTCGAGCGACGAATTCATAGTGATATCAACATGATATAGCCCTTGCTGACTGGTACCGAAAACCTTGATGTACAATCTGTCATCTCTTATTTCTGTTCCCTTGTCGTCCATTAATGTGTCGTCATTTTGTTATGCTGTAAGGAGTAGCTAGTTATATAGATCGCCACTTGCGGTGCAATTCGATAGCCCATCACGATTGCATCGTAAAGTTATCGAAATATTTATGTCAATGTGCTTCAGAAAAAGTATTTGTGTTGTTAATCTGCTCCTCATCCTGCCACCACGCGACTAAATTACTTAAACTTACTTAAAGTACCTTTTAAGAGAGGATGATGTTAATAAAAATACTTAAATAATATAGTATTATATCATATTACTAATAGAAAAACATCATTTCATTAAACACTTAATTTCCTATTAGAGTTGCATTTAAAGTGATCTTTTTATAATTAAATTTCATTTACGGATTACACTTGATATACCTTACAAATATTTATTAAATAAGTGAAAAAACTTGTAACATAGCGCTTAGCCACCACAAAAAAATATGTATCTTTGAACACTGTAATATGATATTTCTATCGATTCTGTGCAATAAAAAGTCAGTTTGTTTTTTTTTTATCACTTTACCTTTAAAAGCTTTTCTTTTAAGCAGCTTTTCAGAATGTTAGAGAATAACACAACCTTGCGTCACTATGCATAGCAATGTAAGATAATACAAATTGAAATAAAGGTTATATTCAGCTTGCTTAAAACGCGACTGAAAACTGTGTTGCGGTATTTTTAGAAAGTGTGTATAAGTAATAACATCCTCCTCTCTTTCAAAAGGTTGTTATTCAGTCGCGTGATGCCAGGATTAGGAGCAGAGTAATTAACACAGACTTTTTCGGAAGCACATTGATATATATTTACGATAAACTTTACAAACCTATAGCCCGACCTTTTTGCATCATTAGGCCGAGCCACAAAACAATATGCTCTCGCCGATAAACAGCACACTACTGGCGCGCCCGTGATGGGCTGTCGCACCGGCGCCACAAGTGGTGGTTTATATAACTAGTCCAAAAATGCTAATATGGCGGACACATTCATGTCTGACTAACGAGCAGAAATATGAGTCGAAAGATTGTACATCGAGGTTTTCGGTACCGGTCAGCAAGGGCTATTTCATGCTGTTGTCAGTAAGTAGGTTAAGGTCAATAATCTATTATACACAAATATATACACTTTGATCACAAATTATATGTCAAAAAATAAACTTTATCGCAATGAGACCATGAGAAATGAATTAAAAAAACATTCAATCAAAACCATGTGAACCTAAAATTGAATATAAAAAAAATGTATTAAGGAATGTTCTGGTATCACTTCAGAACTAAACGCATTTTATACGAGTGTACCTGAATCTTTCCACTTTATAAACGACATTTGACAGGCTGTTTTATATCCACATGTTTTTATTAAAGCCGATAACCATTAAACGCCGGCGGTCATAGGTAAAGCGTTTGCTTTGCAAGCCAAAGGTCGTGGGTTCGATCCCCGACGGAGATTACAAAAAAAAGGCATTTTTAATCGATTTCTGAGCTCTGAAATACCCCGGTTGCTGTGAATTTGATCCATCACCCGTAAAATGTCAGTAATAGCCTATTAATTAAAATTTGTGGTAGACGAAAGTCGTCCCGTGAAGACCACCCATTCGTAGTAAATTCCTGTAATAATAAAGGATGATGTGTGAATCTCGGACTGTAGTCTATGACGTTGGCGGATCAACACTCCACATGCAGCGTTTCGCCATATGCACCATGGTAAGTGTCATAGAATTCCACAGATGAGATTTCAGAATTACTATCGCCATCTGCCTGTATTCTCCTGTATGTGCTTACATAAAAAAAAAACAACAACTGATCAATACAAAAAAAATAACATCCAATATTAAATTCAATTAAACTGATAATTTAATGATACATATTCAGACACTTTCAGCAGTTTTTTGCTTCGTCTGGTGCGTTGTCGTAAACAATAACGTGTACAAACTATTCACGAATAAAACACCTAGGACCTGTAAGCTCGGGCCACTCTCGCTGAGTGGATAGCCTTGTTCTAGCCATAACAATTCACGCCTTTCGGATCCCTTGCCAGAGAACTTCATTCCAAGCTTTATTTACGAGCTTTGTGTCCGAGCTTTAATTCAATGCGATCATAGGCCTCACGAGCCGAAAGCCATAAAGCTCTGTCAGCCGCATTGGTTTTTGCCTCATTTCATGTCAGTGCCAAGTACACTATATGTAAAGTTCCCGACGGCTTTCTAAGATAGTATGGGCCCAGACGCTTGATTTAAAGGCAGTTATAATCAATGCTCTTGTTTGTCAACCATAATACATATCTCAGTCAGGTCCACTTTCATCTCTTGACCGGTTGCAGTACGGAATGCGTTGTCCTCTCTCTCATTTCGTCATTGCTACCATCATACTCTCAGTAGACATATACGCAGACATCAGTTCGAAACCCATTAAACGGTTGTATTGGTTCTTGGCAAAATTCCAAGATTCACAGCCACAAATGTGAATTATACAGGCGCTTTAGACTACACTTTGTTTTAATCGAAGTGAAGCTGGTATTCCCAAATTTCACAACCTTAGACTGAGGTCTATTTGACATCTAACTGATGCGCCTATAATCACGCGAAGGCTTTCAGCTACTCTCTAACAAGTAGCAGAAACGGGTCCCCATCTAGTTTTCCAAAAACAGGACAGGGCAGGGAGGGTTTCAGCAAGTCCCAAATATTGCGCATAATGTTATAAAACGCTTATCATGGTTAAAAGTGAGCTCTATCTGTAGACCTCCATTCTTAGTTATATGAACCCCATGATATCTGAAACTCTTTACCCTCTTAATGATCTGACAAGCGTTATTAAGTACATGATTTTTATCTCACCAGATACCGTGGCACAGCAACGGGATAATTTTAGGTTAATTTGAATGGCCATTTTTTCGCGATAAGTCATATTTAATAGAAAAACCTGTCTTATCATTGCTAAGCGGTATAACTCAGTGGTTAAAACGTTTGCTTGGAAAGCTCGTCAATTCAATCCCCGACGGAGATAAAAAAAAAAAAAAAAAATCTGAATAAATACCCCGTTTGGTGTAAATTGGTCCCCTTACCTTGGCGTGGCGGCATTTCATGAATGCCATATGCTCCAGTTAGGCGAGCCGATATGGCATGATGATGATACGCAAACTTGGGACCGAGTTTTTTATCCAAATGTTTTGACCAAGCTTTCAGTTCGAGATTTCGGTCCGAACTTTTTGACCGAACTTTCGGCTCGCGCTTACATAGGTGAAAGCCTGCGTCGCTACACATTTTTTGTCTGCCTAATTGAAAATTCATATTCCGTATCATAATGCAAAACATTACGCGAAAATTGTATAAGCTTTTTATTTTTACGCGTACGAAATAAAAGCAGTGTCAAGCGGCGCGCGGTTTTTTTTTTTTAAAGTACCGACATTTAATTTTTCTGTAAAAGTAAACCCGTTTTGTTACAAAAACATTAAGCATATTTATTGTATAAAAATATCGTTCTGTTTTTTGCCAAGTTTATAAAAAGAACGTGCACAAATTAAAGCTTTTCTACTTTTTGTCTTGCCGTTTACTTAAATCTTCTTCTTCTTTGTGTCAGCGACGTCAAATTAGTTTTTACAAGTATCTGGCAACATCGATAGCTCGTATGTTGCCCAGGATTAAGTCCTGAGATGTGCAGCTTGTTGGTCACATGGAGCAGGATCTTAGGCGTGAAGTGGTCTGCAGGTTTCCACAGTCACACAATAGTGACACTCCCTGCCGAAGCATTCCCCACCGCTCGAGATTGTCCTTTGTTCTACTAACTCCTGTTTTTAATCTGTTCATGGATTTCCAGGTCTGCCAGTCAATGATCTTGCCGGTTGAAAGGCCTCCCTTTGGAGTAATGAAATCTTCTGATGCGACTTGTTGCCAGAGCTGGAGCTTTTCATTTTCAGGGCTGGATGTGAGAGTTTGTGTGAATCTCAAAATGCTGCTTTGCGACTTCAGTCTGTTCAGTTTGCTTAAATACTAGTTTGTTGTAAGGCTTTATTTTTATTTTTTATATTTATTTAGTTTACAAAACGTATGTTACAAATTGACTGGTTAGCGTCTCACTAAGAGATCTACTTTAAATGTTACACACATAGATATTTCCTACTTTCCCTAATATGGATCACACTGATTACTGTACATAGTAAAGTACATATGGTCACTATTCATGTCCTTTTTTTGTATACACTGGCATCCTCCTCTCTTAGTTTGTTATTGAATTGCGTGGTGACAGGATGAGGAGCAGATAAACAACACAAAGACTTTTTCAGAAGCACATAACTTTACAAACTTCTGGCGCGGACCTAGTCACAGCATTCAACAGGACAAGCGAACCACAATATGAAATCGCCGCTGTCAGCACACAACTGACTGGGGACCGGGCGCCGCGGCCGGCGACACCCTGCGCCGCAAGTGGCGGTCTATATAACTAGTCTTCCTAACGGCATTACAAAATAACAACACATGCGTATCCGATGAGCGAACGAAAATAAGAGACGAAAGATTGTACATCGAGGTTTTCAGTACCAGTCAGGAAGGGCTATATCATGCTAATGTCAACACATACAGTTGAATAAGGACAGATGGTGATAATGATTTTGTTATTTCATCTGTAGAGTCTATTTCGGTGAAAATCATCCCGTGAAGACCACCCATTCATAGTGAATTCTTCTAATAATTTGATGATCCGTGAATGACGGGCGGTAGTCTTTGACGTTCGCGGATCAACACTCCACATGCAGCGCTTAGTCATATGTGACATATTAAGCATAAAAATATCAAAAGATGTGATTTCTGCATCACTTACACCAGCTGTCGATATTTTCCTAAATTTGTTTTTACGTAAAAAAAATGTATTTATACTTCTGATAAAGAATCAAAAATGCATGCTGAGTTTATTAATATTCCATAACATCATTTACTGTACACATATTGTATTTTCACCTGTTGGGAATTCTCATGAAAGAAAAACACTTAATTTTTATTCAGGCAAAGTTTGTTTCATGAAATTCATGCTTCAGTTTCAGCTCACCTTGACCCCCGAGTTAATGATGCCAGCACATTTAATACCACGTTTATTTAAATTTCTCATTTATATTTCAACCCGAGTTATTACAAGTTTAATGTAAGGCGGCTGGGAAAATGGAAATACGAGTACAAAAAGAGTATTGGAAATGACCATATGTTGTTTATTATGTTTTACGTTGAACAACGACAACAGAACATTGTTCAAAACGTTTATTCTGATAATTGTTGATAATACATCCAAGTCTTTAAAATATTAATAGTTAAATTTTATTAGGAAAAACTTTGTATTAGCTCCAATTTATCAAGTTTCGTTCCTTTTACACGTTTGTTTTACACGGAAGCTTGAATAAAACGTAGCTGTTGTTTATGCTTTCCTGCGGCATCCGCATATGTCCCAGTCAGGTCCACCTTCGTCTATTAACCGACTGTAGTATAGAAATTTTATACGCTCTCACCCTCGTCATTCCTCATAAATTCAAACCATTATACTCCCAGTATTATATGCAGACATCTATTTTTAAAACCCATTTTACGGCTGCCATGCCTTTTGGTGAGATTCCGAGATTTGCAGCCGTGAAGAATGATGGAGAAGATACAGACGCTGTATAGACGACATTTTTTTTGATGTTGTAAATCTCCGAGTCCCAAATACTACGCATATTGTTAAAAGTCGCTCCAACGTATGAATATAGTCACTCTGAATTGCCGCCGATTGGTTCTGTCAGTTGCCAGTTTCGATGCCTTATCTCTTGACATCTACACCTGTCGGTTCACCTGAACACATACTTATGTTTCTCGACAAGCTGCAGGGCATTTGAACCTGGAAACTTGATATGGTGATATGTATATTAGATAAGTATTGGTGGCATATTTTGAGTATTTTTTTGTAATCTTAAAAGCGATTGGATAATTATTTATTTATTCATTTCACAGAACCGAAGTTCCTAGGTACAAATAATAAGAAACATTCATGTACAATACACACAAAAGATAATAAAAAATTAAATAACATAAAAGAAGAAGAAGATGACACGTGTCAATGATCACAAAGATTTATTAGAACCATACCATCGACAAAAGAGGAAAAGGATGTAAGAAAAGGATCGAAGTGTGCTGGTAGGCCATTTAGGAGCGCCATTGTACTAAATTGAGTGCTCGAAGCTCCACAAGCATCAACTGGGATCAAAAACAATGGATGGATACGAGTACGGGTGTACTTATCTGGAATATAGATGTTAAAACATTCAAGAATCCCAGGATTGTGAATTGCACCGCGATGAAGAAAGAATGAATGTTTGAGATGATGTTGAATGTTAATTATCTAGACGTTCTCTATGTCTGCACTATTGGGTATTAATAGGCAGCTCTACTCAACCAACGATCTGTGGTAGGTAACAATCGATAGCAATTTCATGTTTTGATCAGCGTGTAATGTTGTATAACTTATATTTGTATTACATACTAAAGTGATACGATGTATTTGTATGCATTGTGTTATTTCTGTTGAATTTTTTAAGATAATAACCAAATTAATGTTTGAATTCGAATACATTTAAACAGCAATATAACTTTGAAATAAAGGTCAATATGCATATTATTTTACTTACATAATATAAACAGTAAACTCCATATTTTCATAACTATCTGTATCAACGTAATTTAAGTTATGTTATGTCACCGAGGGGAACCATTTTTAAAAAAAAATATATATAAATTTATATAAACAATATGAGGCGCTAGAAAAAAATGCTCATGGCCGCCGCAAGGTCGAACGCCAGTACTGCTGCATATTTAACATGCAAGTATATTGAAAAGAAGATACAAACCTGATACTGAATATTTCTTATTTGTAAGAAAAAGTAAAAAGAAAATTTCTGCAACACTTTAAAACGCACCCACAACCAAGTAAATACTGAAAATGAAAGACTTCTGAGCAAACGTTTCTTCCTTGCAGCGTACGTCGCAGTGTATTTGCATACAGCATGGCCATTTCAGGCTTTCAATAAAAGAATTCGCATCCAGACCGTCATTTGAATAATAAATGCCTCCACCAGCAACTGGGAAAACCAGGAGGTATTGTTTTAACCAGTGGTTCTTAAACGCTGTGATATCAACTCGATATAGCCCTTGCGGGGGTGGTGCTGAAAAACCTCGGTATAAAGACACGCATACATAAAAGGTATTAGTATTACTCATATAAGATATAATCTTGCGTCGCCATTTCGTTTATTTGACAGGTACTGTCATTGCAAGCGCTATCGGTTCCATAAATGAGCGCAGTATTAATTTCGGCGCTGCACCCTTACACCTACCGACAATGTCAGTTGGAGTCTGTCCGGAGCGAGAATAACACAGCATTTACTGTCCTAGATAGACGACCGAAATTTATCAACCTTTTGTTAAAAATAAATTATGTCCATATGTATGTACAATGTGCTTCTCGAAAAAATATTTGCGTTGCTATTCTGCTCCTTGTCCCTCCACCACGAATCTAAAATTAAGAAGACATATTCGGTACTGCGTCACTATCTTGTTTATTTGACAGGTTTCGCTGGTGTGTTATCAATTCTGTTAATGGCCGCAGTATTAATTTTGGCGCTGCGCTGTCACACCTGCCAGAAAAGTTAGTCTGAGTCTCCTCGGGGTGTAAACTACATCTACGTTTGTCAATCTTTTGTCTTAAATAAATTGCAATGTGCTTCTCAAAAAAGTTGTGTGTATTTCACATATGTTCTTCATCCCTTGAACATGCGTCCAAATGACTATCCCGGTGACGTAGAGTCGTCAGTTTCTTTGCAGGATGTTACAGGTACTCTGCAAAGAAGAACTTTGTGTAATATGAAAAATTATTGATGATGAATCGTAAAATATTTAATCATGAATAGAAACATGTTCATAGTAATTGCAATGTTGCAGCATATATAATTGTGAGGTGTGCATCTGAAAAATTCCTGAAGCTGCACACCTCAGGAATTTTTATTTTATGTCGAAACAGGTATGATACAGGCGCTATATACTTGACATATTGTTTTGATCGTAACAGCCTCCTTTCTTTAAAAGGTAGTTATTTAGTCGCGTGTTGGCAGGATGAGGAGCAGATTAACAACCCAAAAACTTTTTCCGAAGTACATTGACATATATTTTCGATAAAAATTTGGTTTCGCCGATCGATCGTAACATGACGTTACTTTCGCCTCGATCGATCGGGACTTAGCAATGCGATCTCGTCACCATCGGCACATGATGGAGCACGCTCTTGATGGGCTGTGCACAGCGCCGCAAGAGGCAATCTACAAAACTAGTCCAAAATGCCAATATGGTGACACATATATGTACGACAAGCGAACAGAAATAAGAGACGAAAAATTATATATGGAGATTTTCGGTACCAGTCAGTAAGGGCTATATCATGCTGATGTCAACCGATATTACGCGTCCCAGATATTGCGCGTAGAATTATAAAACGGCCCAGTACTTCTAAGGTGGAAAGTGATCTCTATCTGCAGGCAACAAATAAAATTATTTGAGTTTTATGTAAGAATTTATAATATACACGAGTTTTGAAACTAAACAGACATAGTATCTTTATTTCTCTTACTAGTCAAGAATTTTATCAGTAAAGAGTACGAAAGCATATTATATTTAATAATTAAAAATAAATACAGTGGAACCTCTCATAACGAGTAATTCCCATAAAGAGCAAAAAATGTGAAAAGAATTGCTCCCTTAACAAGTGACATTTCGCATAACGAGTAACGCAGAAATGGGAAGTCACATAAGCTATGACGCACTTGTGATCCAGGTCTTTTGCGTCATTGCTTCAGTCTGTGTTTAGCACTCGTACCCTTAGCATGTTAGTGTTGCATGTGAACACACATTTTTCTTGACTTGTGTGCAGACATTATTTGTATTTTTTTTTTGAGAGTTTAGAGGTGTCACAGTTTCACCAAATTTTAAAACGTATGTCTCTAGACAGCTTTCTAGTAAAAAATAATGAAATCTTTGTCATAAATTAATAAATAATAAGCTAGTTTTTATTTAAAAAATGGTTTATCCAGATTGTTACGATCTTTAACAATTTATAAGGATGTAATTTTATTTAAATAAGCGTTAAAAATATGTTTAGCATGGAAGGCATTGTCGTATTTTACATTGATTTATATGGGAAAATAAGTTTCGCTTAACGAGTGTTTCAAATAACGAGCAAGATTCTGGAACGAATTATGCTCGTTATGAGAGGTTCCACTGTACATTTATGTTATGGACTTTAGAAAATATTTTCGATGAAAGTGTATTATTAATCAAAACATAATTTTTCTTATTTTTCAGTCCTTTCAATAATTCTGTTTCACGAGTACTGAAGTGAAATTAAATATCATTGCCCTTCAAAAGGCCAAGATTAATAAACGCCTTATTTTTCTATCCGGCGATAAAGTATTTCCATTTCCGTTGTTCGTAAAATTTTCCCTTCTCCATGACGATAAGAGAAAAAAACTCATTACCATATCGAGTAACTTTTGCGCCTTGCTACCTTCAGATCGTATTTCAAAATATCGTCAATAAATACATCAAAGAGGTCTTCAACATAGTTTCTGGTTAAATTTGGGAGAACGTTATGTTTTATCGGCTGAGTAAATTGATGAAATTTATCAAATTTCTGGGAAAATTTAAACTTTTGCTTTTATTGATAAATTTTCAGAGACTCGTTTCATAAAAGTTAACCTCTGAGCTGTAATTATTATCAATATTATACACCAGTATATGCATTAAATTTATTTTGTAAATAAATATTATAAAAAAGTGAAAAAACAGTTCTCAGTGCTTCATGATTCTGTTACAAAAATTACAGTATATTCATTAAATTTATTTTTAAATAAATATTATATGAACTGGCTAGATTTTTAAAAATTAGTTTTAAGTTAGATTGGTCAAATTAAAGCAATGTTGCATGATTGGTTAAATTTCCAGGTAATAATGAGTGGTTGGTATAGAGAAAAGTGGAGGATAGTTATATTTATTATAATATATATTTATATCAGCTTGATATAGCTCTCTTAAGCCGAAGCCGAAAAGCCTTGAAAAACGATATTTTGTCATTTATTTTTGTTCGCTGTGTTCGAATGTTGGTTTTAATTATATATAAAATTACACGGCGTTTGCAAACGCCATTTTATTTGTTATGACAGTTGCTCCATTTCATGTTGGTTCAACTGTCATCTTTAATTTGGTTTTTTGCCGTGGTTATCTTGGCGGCCCTGCATGTCACAATGTTTCGGCAGTCTTCAGTTAGTCCTCGCTCGACTGGCCTGCGAAAACGCCATATAAAGGTCGGACAAGAAAATCAAGTTTGTAATAAAAAAAATAATGTGAATTTTGTGCTTCAAAAACATGTTAATTTTGTTGTTAATCTGCTCCTGAATCCTTCCTCCACGCGGCCACGTGACGAACCCGCAGCTCGTCGTCTTTTTTAAGACGGGGATTTCAATATTATTTATCCTTTAAATGATTGGTTGGATGACTTTTAAGAAAGAAAAAAGTTCTTTTATTTTCGTATAAAACCAAGGTAAGAAAAAATAATTCAGCAAACTGTACTATTTGAAAAATATACATTTTTATGAAGCGTATTTTTTCACAGAATAAACGAATTAATGTCAGTTCTTAATAATTTGACTGTGACAGCTTGAATCAATAAATTCAACAACATATAAATCAACTAGGATATAAACAATACATTGTTTTAAGCTCTACTAGATTACAGACGGATTTTGACAGTCGACTAAGCGAAATATTATTTTTTGCCAATCGGCAATGGTACAAATATTTTCGATTAAATAAACGCAGCAATGATACATTTTGATTTATTTCGGCTTTGTCTATTTGGGAATGAAAATATTGCTGATGCAATTATGGGTTGCTAGTACTGAAAAATGTTTTTTAATAGTTTTATGTGATAAAGGGATTCTCTTATAACAATAAATGTAGAATAATGCCGAATATAGGTTGATAGAAAAATTACAATCCAAAATTTTAGTTTGATAATCATTTAGTATAAAACATTTGTGTAGTGTGAATACAGGAAGAACAAGTCCTTTTGAATTTCTTCTAAGCCATATTAATAAAGTTATATGTGATGATATCATCTTGATAAAGCTCTTTTAGGCTAATGCCAAAAAAGCCTCAAAAACAATCTTTTGTCTCCTATTTTTGTTCGCTCGCCTGAAATGCACATCTAATAATATTAGTTTTAGTTTTATAAAATTACATGGCGTTTGCATACGTCATTTTACTTATTATAACAATTGCTTCATTTCATGTTGGTGCAACTATCATCTTCAATTTGTTTTTTACCGTGATTATCTTGGCAGCGCTGGATGTCACAGTGTTCCGTCAGTCGTCAGTAAACCTCTCATCCAGCCGGCGAAATCTCATGTACCAGTTGGACGAGGAAATCAAGTCTTTGTTCAAAATAAATGGGAATTGTGCTTCAAAAACAAGTTCTTTGTGTTGTTGACGGGGGATGTCAGTGACCATTTTAAGTTTGCAAGTAAATTAGAGTCTTAAAAGTGTTTGCAATATTTTTTTATGCTCATAATTAGTGCTCATTAATTAAAATACATATTGCCTGCTTGACTTTACGCTCTGCTTTTGAAGATTAACATGTTCGTCAGAAAGGCTGGTTTTTTCTTCAAAAATTTTCATACGACGGTTATTTCTATGTTGTAAATTTCGGGCTGAACCGCCTCTTAAAGCTTTATATTTCTTGGTATAAGATGCCAATATACCCCAATGGATTAATTGATATAAGAGTACTATCATTTCCTTTAGATTTTTTTTTTTTCCCTGCAACATATACGAAAATATGTGGAATAAAAAGGGCACCTAAGTTTTTGGAGGTATTTAATTCAATTAATGGGCAGTAGTAATTAAATATGCCGGCGGTCATAGCTCAATGGTAAAGCGTTTGCTTTGCAAACCAAAGATCGTGGGTTCGATCCCCGACGGAGATTAAAATAAAAAGGATTTTTAATCGATTTATGAGCTCTAAAATACCTCCGGTTGGTGTGAATTTGATCCATCACCCGTAAAATGACAGTTTTAGCCTATCAATTAAAATTGGTGCTAGACGAAAGTCGTCCCGTGATGACCACCCATTCATAGTAGATTCCTGTAATAATAAAGGATGATGCGTGAATCTCGGGCTGTAGTCTATGGCGTTGGCGGATCAACACTCCACATGCAGCGTTTAGCCATATACACCATGGTAAGCGTCATAGAATTCCACAGATGAAACTTCAAAAATTACTATCACCATCTGTCGGTATTCTCCTGTATGTGCTTACATAAAAAAAACAAACGGTCTGTAATAAATACTTTAAAAGGATACATTATTAAAAAAAAAATAATAATTCGGCAGTAGAAAAATAATCTCTTGGCTGGAAATAGTTTAATGAATAGTAATTAATAATAGGTTGAGTTGTGTAATTTTTCTTTTTATGTGTTAATTATTCATTAATTTCACATTATATTTTACCAATTTTGTGAATATAGGCAATATATATACAGGCAAAAAACGAGTATGACCTGCTATTAGAAAATGATAACCAATCGTTTCAGTTTCGATTTTCATCCACGATATTGAATGCAAAAAAAACAGTTATTCGCGGTGATAGAATCAGGACGGGCTCCTTGCGGCGCGCTGTGACTGCGGTGGAGACCCCCACTGGGGCCCCCTTAAACGACTCTGATTTGTATTTATTTGTTTCGGGGCAGGCGTTTCGAGGCTGTTTGTTCGAATTGTTCCGCGGGTTCGAATTGTCGGGCAGTCAACCTACCGTGATGAATGAATGTTTTGCCTCGATACTGTTTTTCGATGCTTTTTGCATACATTTTATTACAAGTTTCTCAAATAGAAACACTTCAGTTTTAGTATTCTTATTTTTTTATGTAAACACATGCAGGAGAATACCGTCAGATGGTGATAATAATTCTGAAGTCTTATCTATGGAGTTCTATGACGCTTACCATGATGCATATGGCTAAGCGCTGCATGTTGAGTGTTGATCCGCCAACGTCATTTTCTCAATCTCAACTCAGTCAGACTACAGCCCAAGATTCACGGATAATAACACACGAATTTACTATAAATGGGTAGTCTTCATGTGACAACTTTCGTCTACCAGCAATTTTAATGAATAGGATATGACTGGTATTGTACGGGTGAGGGATCAAATTCACACCAACCGAGGGTATTTAAGAGCTCAGAAATCGATTGAAAATCTTTTTTTTTAATCTCCGTCGGGGGCTGAACCCACGGCCTGTGGCTTCCAAAGCAAACGCTTTGGTCATTGAGCTATCCATCTATCTAGTTATTGCTATTGTTGCAATTTCGTGTATCTGATAGTGACAGCATCCAGAGCAGTAACCCGGAGGCTTGAAGAAATTAATGCCATAGTATAAGACACGTATTGTAACCTTTTCATTACGCCTCGGTGGAATACAAATTATACTGGCAATTATTAAACTAGTATTTGAAGCATAAATGTACTTACCTGGTGAATTTTCATATATCACATTGGTTCTTGTATCCTTTAGCTATCAGATGACGCATAAAAAACTATTCTCAGAAAGTAGCAAAATGATATATTACAGCTACCGATGTCAACTGTAGGGGAATCTTACACGGCATTTATCAGGTACCGTTGCAGACAGGTTAAAAACTGATACACATAAAAATTCATAGCAATTATCATCTCAAATGGCATATTTATCACCAAATTAGAGAAAACATAATGACAGACATAAAATTCAATGAAATGATTCATAAACATTGATTTTATTACGTACTAGAAAGAAAGTTCAACATGACCGAATATTCCTCGTTGTGTACAGAAACGAACATAATGTGCAAAGTTCTTGGTTTAAATCACCACATCATCATCATCATTAGGCTGTGATCCATCTACTGTTGAACGTAGGCGTCCCGTATGAATCTCAGTCCTCGATCAGCCGCGTCAAGGCTACTACCACAATTTTTCTAATGTCATCAGTCCATCATTCAAGGGGTCGACAAACGCTCTGTTTACCAGTTCTTGCACGCCATGAATTCTTACGCATGCCGTTATTTTTTTCTAATTTATTGACAGTAAAATTACGACTATCATATTTGATGGTGTTAACTACATGCATATATGTACAAATATATACTAAGTCTATTATGGTTTTCATCACCATCAATTGTTATAAAGATGTCGCTGAAATATTTCCTGAAAAATCAGTGCCAAATTGAAGCGTATTTTCAACAGTATACAAGTAAGTAAGACTTTTGCGTGGTCAGGTGGGTGACCGTCCGATAGAAGGTCTATATCCTATACTCTATACAAGTAAACTAAGTTTTTAGTTAGTTAAGGGGCATTCTGGTCTTTCAATACAACATGTGATCTGGCGTGATAGGGTGCCGGTAGTCGTGGACGTGTTTGGCGGACGGATTCGCCAGTCGTCTAAAGCCTCGTCCGCCTGGCTAATAATATTATATTTCTCGGTCAAACTCCGACGGGATTTTGTACGCGGGCTTTGCGCTAGTAAATACGAGTATTCGGTGTACAGCGTAGGGTAGCCAAAAACACAAAAATGAAAGCAGCCTATCGGTTTTAACGTAAATAATTATTCAAAGTATGTATATTTTTATTATTATTCTATCAGTCTTCATTTATTCACAAGCTTAATAATGTTTAATAATAATGTTTAAAAATATTTCAAGTACGCAGTTACTTTGTAGTTTGTCATATTGAAGCAAGGGTTATTTTAAATTATTATGAACATTTTAGAAGATACTCTTTCCCGTTTGTCAATATTAAACATTTCTATATCTCGAATGAGAAACATTTATGTTTTTATATATTTTTAAAGCATTTACTTAGAGATCCATTTCAATATTAAATAAAAATAAAAATTCTCCCACAATTAATGCGTCATCAGTTTCTATTAACTAACAGGTTGAACCGCTACTTAAGGCAAAATGGTCAAGGCGTTGGAAGGGTCCGGCTTATCATCCGATTTCCTTAATAAGTCCGATTAATAAATCACGCAAATATATGCCTCGAATACTACATCTTACCTCTTATTTAAGCACTTGGACTTCTGCTCTAGAGGTTGTCGGTATCCTTATATATTCCCAAGTGGACAGGTATAGATATGATCTTGAACGAGGAATAGACAGTGGCAGCTGACACAACTAATTTGCGGCAATTTGTGGTGACCATATGTTTCAGATATGTAACGGATATGGTCTTCTTCGTAGTATCAATCCGGTGACTTGGTTTGCAGCAACAGAATCTTGCATCTCGATCTCCATTCCTCTCGGTACAGCATACAAAGTATGCTTATACACATTGAGAACTAATGAAGTCTTCTTTGATATTTAAACTACGGTATTAAAGCAAGTGATTGAACAGTGCTCAGCGTAATCCATGTTTATGTAAGTTGCGCAATGTTTGTCTATATGATTAACATTTCTTTTTCAGTCAAAACACATTCAGAAAACAGTTTCACATTTAATTATATGCATTTATTTGTTAATAACTAGAACAATCCACTCATAATTGTTAAAAAAGACTGTTTAACCAAATCGCCTCGGATGTTGATATATTTCACGTAAGGGAGGCCCAATCCAGGCATGAACTTCACCAATTTCTCTGGAGGAATAATTTGTTGGCGTCGTTTGGTTTGATGAGCATTGGGACCTTCTGTTTCTTGTCTTTATTCCTTTGTTCTTATTACTTAATCATAAGTACCTATATTTGTATATATTGTATTTTTTTTTAATTTTATTATAAATTATTATTGTACTTCAGAAACGAACTAAATTGCTCAAATTTGTAATGGTTCTGTAAGAGAAAAAAAATATGAATTATTTGAATAATTAGTAATTAAATACACACATATACATCAAATTTTATAGGCATCAATTCATTCAGAAAAAATATCGGCAGACGCGGGATTCGAACCACGAGCCTTGCAACTTTTGCTCTATTCTACACACCGCGCAGTCCACACGACAATTTTCTGCCTGAGCAGATACGCGAAAGTTGATGTATTTATACAATGGTTACCATCGTATAACGATAGATGTCTCTGTAATATATATTTATAGTATGTATATTATTATTTCTTTTATTCAATCAGTTCATCATTAATTAAGAAGCTTTTTTATATTATTAGCTACCTACATTCTATTTATATATTATTACAGTCTATCTATTTTTATATTACGCAAAATTTAATAATCGCTGAAATGTTTTTATTAAAGAATAAGGCCTTAAACCGGTTTGTATTTTCATCACATTGGAAACCCTACAAGTCTGTATGACGGCGGTAAACTAAGGGTATTACAGAGTTACTAGTTTAGTTTGTGTATTATATTTGATTCAAAATGTGTCTTCACGCTAGAGTTGTAATTCGTGGCTTCCGAACTGTTTGGCTACTTTGCTATGGAAACCAGTCTCTGTGACTACTCTGTCAAAATCAAACAAATGTATGGTTATATTTCATTTAATACATGCAAATTGATATAAACTGGCATCCCCATTTATTAAAGGAACGACTCCAACGCGTGGTTGAGGGATGTGGAGCATAAGAACATAAAGAACTTTTCAAGAAGCACATTGTATTGTACACACATATATTTATTTAGGTTGAAAAACTTAGGTTGGCTGTCCGGGACAGACAATGCCGTGTCGTTAACGTCCCGGGCAGACTCCGACATACTTTAGCGGCAGGTGTGACAGCGCAGCGCCGAAATTATTACAGATATGGAAGAAATTTTATTTAAATACGATAAACTTTATTACTTCAAAAAGCAATTACAAAAAAGAAACATAAAATCATATAAAAACAATAGATAAATCTCCCCGAAAAGAAGGCTTTTTTAGAGTCCCCTTCAAACAACGAGAGAATGAAAAAAATAATGGTACCATAAAGATAATATTATTTCTCTCGGCCGTCATGGTTTAATTTTCCAACATCCAATGGTCTGGAAAAGTTGCTGAATCACTCGAAATTCTCAAAGAAAAATCTTTGCCTTCCGCCAACCGCAGTGGCCTTTACTTTCCCGAACAGGGAATGTCGATTTTCTACTGTTCTTATTTTCTGCACCGCAATTTTTAGTGGCGCTCGCTATTTCAACCGATATTTTTTTCGTATTCGAAACTTGACCAGATTCTCGTTTGCGGAGCAACTAAATGCTTTAATGATACACCGTAACGCTGTGTTAATTAGCATTGTATAAGTGGTGTAATTGGTCTATTGTTATAGAGATAGTGTTCACGATTACACGCTTCAGTACAAGTATCAAGTTATTTAAAAAAAAACACGATTTACACTCTTAGTCTTGCACATAAAAATAATAAATTATATATTAACGATTTAATATTGTTTGCAATTTAAAAAATTTAACAAATTGAAAATGGTAGCTTTCTGATCATTTATTCTTAAGTGATTTTACACCTCACTGACCTTAATAGCTTCATTATGAGCAATGATATTTAATCCAAATAGTAAATTAACTTTTTCTTATTTTTTCATCATCATCAGCCTGTGACCGTCCACTGTTGAACATAGGCCTCCCGCAAGAGTCTCCATTCTCTTCCATCTTCCGCCCTTCGCATCCAGGCCACTCCTGCTATTCTTCTAATGTCGTCAGTTCACCTTGCAGTATAAGATACTTATAATTCAATAATTAATTTATTATTTGCAAAATTCGCTTACGTTATTAGATATAAAAGGATTTCATAGCATGTTTTAATATGGATCACTTACATGTTAAATAAATCACATTTTAGAATTGTTAGATGGTACAAGCCTTGTTTTAAGACTATCAAAACAAAACGAGAAAAACTATGTCCTAACTCTGTTTATGATTTTATTTTATAAATTATGTAAAGTACGAGTTAACAATCAAATTCCCAAAAAAGTTTAAATTTTAAGGATTCATTTAAAAGACTCAAAAAAAGGCCCGAAGTCTAGACGCAACTTTTCACATTCCAGCCGTACAATAATTACTATTAACAAGCGAGGAATGGAAGATTACATTCAGTTATGAATAATAAGTATAATCTTTTCGTGACTGGGCGTAAGTAAATTTACAACTTTAAGACTTGGTAATTGCTAATCCTTATCGAATTATTCAAGCAAAGTTATTTTACATAGGGTTTTTTAGGCTGAAAAACAATCTACGCAAATAAATAATATGTTTTTCTTATTTAAACAATGTGACCTTTCAGTGTTTTGTTACTTTAAGAGGCTTTGTGAAAATTGTAGACAAATAAATATTCTAATTAAAATACAAATTCTATACAGTGATTTGAAATTTTATTAAATTTAACAATTATTTGTTTAAAATTATATTTATTTTTTTCAGTTGTGTTCAATTGTTTCCGAAAGTTTGTTTGTTAAATATTTACTTATTTACGTTAACGTTGCTCAACAGCGGTTAGGACTGAGAGTGTTTCTCTTGAATCACTCTCCCTCTCCATAGAATAACGTCAAATGTATTTCATGAATGCATGTCGTATGTTTAAGAATATTTCTCTATTCTTTATTTCAAATAAATAAGAGTAAAGTCAAATGATGGGGGGTTTTCCCATTTAACATTTTGATATCAATATTTGAAGCATTCAATTTTTAAGTCATCCACAATTTTTATCGGAGGACGTCATGATTTTTCAGGTTGCCATTATCGAATCAATTAAACAAGGTCGACTAACTATAGCTCTCCAACATATCTGAAATATGTCTTACCCCAATAAATATAGAGATAAATATCCTATAACCTTTTATTTACATTTGATATGGCATCCCACCAAGAATTATCGATCGAAATTGGCTACAAATATTAAGTATAATAATAAAATCTCTGCAAGCAACTTACCGAAACATTTGTTTATAGCATCTTGATGTACGGTTGTGAGACATGGTGCTGATCTGAAAGTGATAAAAAAAGACTAGGCTTTGAGATGTGGTCATACAGAAGAATTCTCGGAATTTCCTGAAGAGACCACGTCACGAACAATGAGGTCCTCAGCATAATCAAGAAAGATAATCACCTAGTAAGGAACCATCTCAGAGAGGCGAGCTCGATGGACCTGTCACATCATGCGCCACGATGGTCTTCTTCACGACATTGTGGAAGGGGTGGTTGAGGGTAGAAACTATAGAGGGCGGCCTTGACGGGAGTATTTGCAGCAAGTGTTTGAGGACATGAGTTGTAGCTCTTATGCTAAGCTGAAGAGGATAATGAATATATTTTTTATATTGGCCTTTTAGTATTAAAATATATTTGGAAAAAAATATGAACTAAAAGTGTTCAGTTTAAGTAAAAAATAATGCCTTTATTTAACTTGATGTTATAATTTTCTTATTTTATTTGTGTTACGTATAAAAATCATCAATTCAGAAGCAATAAATAATTGAAGCTGCTGTAAATTACAGCCAAACAGCCTGAAAAAAGTTTTCATTCTGGATTTTAACCTTTTAAAAGTGGACTTGGGAGTTAAACGGTTTTCTACCATTTGTTTACTTGCCAGATGATTTAGAAGGGTTTTTCTGCCGTCTCATCTCCAGCTAGTTTATTTAAGCTCCGGACCATTCGGGACACAAACTTGTTTTTTTCTCTCTTTCTCTGGCTGAAAAAAATAAATGCATATTCTTCTGAAAAATAATTATTTTCATGCCATATTTTTTGTGTTTCCATTTGCGGGATGGCAATAAAAGAAACGGATTAACGTTATGTATTCTAAAATAATGTAATGTAAGAAAAACAAGGCAGGTTAAAAACAATATTTCCGATTTCATTTGAATTTTATTTACTAAATCATATTTAAGTACGCGTTATGAGTTATTGTGGTAATACGAGAAATTTGCTTATAAAGGCTCCACCCATTATCCCCTTTACAACATTTAATTACTCTCGTGTGAATATTTTCTTTATCAGTAAATATTCATTTTCACGTCAGTACATTTGTGCACATTACAACTGAAGCTCTCATAGATCGCGAAACCGCAGCCTTCCATCAAGTTAAACAGTGTGATCCATGTCTAAACATGGTATGAAATTCATTTTTATTCAATTATTTAAAATATAATTTTCTTATTAACAAGCGTCTTATATTTGCTTTGCGGGAATCAGTTTCGAAAAGATGGATTTATTAAAATTGCAACTTTCTTTCATGGTCAATTATTATATTCTTCATCTCCGATTTTTATATGTTTATCTTGTGTTTTCTGAAGGTGTGACTAAAATGATAATTATGATTTTAATTTACAAATAATTTATACTTATTTCCTAATCCTTTTCATATTTTTACAATTGTAGTGTATTCATAGGATTCATAAGTCCGTTCTAGTTGAAACATAATATTGAAACAATTTTACTTTATTGTGTGCTAACGATTGACAATTCAAGTATATTTTCAGTAAATATTTTATTTTATTACAAATCATGCATAATAAAATTATTAAAAAGGCTTATAATTTAATAATTATTTAAAAAGTAATAAATATTTCATGCAAAGTAAATGACAAATATTAAATTTTAAATAAAGAGCAGTTAATGAAGTAACCGAGCGCTTATTTTTTGTATTTCAGTGTAGACGTAACAACATCATGTTTTTCAGATGCAAAGTAGTTAAAAGGCCAGCATTGGTTAAATAAATGAACGTGGTATACAAAGTTAATGGCTTGAATCCCGAGACTGCCGTTTATTTTTCTATTTTGATGAAAGGTGTCTAATTTCTGTTTCTAATTTTTTTGTTTGTAACATTCTCATATAACTAATTATTGGAAGAAAAATATCGTAACCTAAAAAATTAAGAAAGACGACTTGAACATTAAGAATTTTGAAATTGAATTCGAAAGATAAAATTTATTTTAAACACTGCAAGTCAATTTGATATTATCTAAAAAACGCTTAAGCAATCATTTTATGAGGGAAAAAAATAGTTTCGCATTTCAAACTGATATGCGAAAGTTAATCTGAAAAAATTTAGTTATGACACCTTTTTACTTTGGAGCGCATGACTCATGGCCAAAATCTTTCAGGCTCAGACGGGCTTTAATTTTATTCTTTCAGTGAGAGGGGCTTCTTTCAGCCGCTGAAAGATCCGCTAATTTACATAGTAAATGATAAGTCATCGCCCGTTTCAGCTTTCATTATTCAAAGAATTTATGATCCCCGAAAGCGGTTCGTACCTCGTGAAAACCAGAGATTTTCAGTATCCCAACGTATACTGAAACTCTCTCTCAATTTCTCTCTCACTCTCTTTTGAGGTTGGATTTTATTCATAACTCAGCTAAATGACTTTGGTATAGTGTTTAAAATATGTTTAGTTGGTTTCATTGCATTCAAATTTAAATAAATTTTGGCAGCACTTGCTTTCTGTTACTGTTTGCCTCAATTTTATAATAAAATGAAAATAACATCAAGAAACCATGAAACGACTTCTAATCTTTGAAACGCATAAAAAAAAGGCCACTTATTTTTAAAATTCCCCGCCACAAATTCCTCGACAATGTGGCTTTAAATGCCCCTTAATGTGACTCCAATTCACCAGAATTGTCATTTGAATGCGTGGTGGATGAAGAGCAAGTCACAAAGCAAATAATTTGTCGAGAAGCACATTATCATCTTTTTTCTGTTTAAAGACTGACAAAATTTGGTCTTCTGCCCGGGATACAAAAAATAATATCTACGTGACGGCCCGGGTAGAAAGTCACTCAGATCGCGCAATAACATTCGCAGCGCCCGAAGACCATATATCGGCCACATTGTGAACTATCCAATCTTAAATGATAGGTAACGGCTGTCAAAATTGAAAAACATATAGCTCTTGTAAGCACCGCATCAAGTATGGACAAAAATAAGAGACAAAAGATAGTATATCGTAGCTTTTCGGTATCAGCCTACAAGGGCAATATCGAGTTGATATCAATATAAAATATTATATATATAAATATATATATTTAATTTTTAAATTAACTTTTCTGTATAACATTTACTTTGACATGGCAATGATTGTTATTTTTTAAAAATTGAAACCATTTAAGAGTGTTAATAATTGTTTTTAATTAAATTGACTAATATTAATTAACTAAAAAAAAATAAGTTCACGACAATTCTTCTATTTAAGACATGTCTACAATATGCCATTGTGACCTTTCCAACTTAACCAAGTTACAAATTGTTTATTTGAAATTTAGAACTATCTCAGACGAGATTCATAACTTTAATGAATAATTACTATATTTAGGCAACTTTTAAATATCGCAACTACGGCATGTAAAAGCTGGGGCTTAAAATTTTGAAGCCAAGTTAATTATGCAGTAAAACGCGGGAGGTTTCGATTTTTTTTCTTTTGTTCAAACATTTATCATTGAACAAGAAATTTAACGTTAAGTCCAACAGAAAACTTTGCTCATAATATGATGTTTAACTTTTGGAAATTCGGGAACAAAACCGTGTCAGACAGAATTATGTTTTATTATATCTACGGCTTTGGCGATGTATCAAACAACACTCTTGAGAAAATATTTGTGTTATAAAACAGAACCAGAATCGACAAAGATATCAAATTTAACAATAATTGAGCTTTAGGAGAGAAGTAAGAGCATGCGGGACCAATTATTAAGTTATTCTTCTTTTATCTTCTTCTTCGTCTTTGTCTTCTTCTTCTTTTTCATCGTGTCAGCGACGTCAAATTGTTTTCGCCTAACATCTGACAACATTGATGGCCCGTCTGCTGCTCAGAATTATGTCTTGGTGTGCAGCTAGTCATAGCTGGGTACATTTAGTGTAGTTAGGGTAGTTTCCATATCTTTACAGTCACACAGCAGTGATTCTCCCTGACAAAGCGTTCCCCACAACTCGACTTCATCATTTGTTCTATGGAATCTGGGTTTTATTCTGTTCAGGGATTTTTAGGTCCACCAGTTAAGGTTCTTGTCAGTAGTGAGGCTTTCTTTTAAGGTTATAAAATCTTCTGATGCGATTTGCTGCCACAGCTGGAGTCTCTCAGTTTCAGGCCGGATACGATTATTAAGTTTAAATATTTTTTTCCATTATGACTATTGTTGTAAATCTAAGCGTTACAAATTTACATAATCGGTCTCAGAAGTAGTTACTAATGCAATTATTGTGTTTTCATCAATTTCAACTGGCCTATCATAACATGATGTATTTTGAAAATCAGTTTTATGGTTTTTTATTTCATACATATATCTAGACACTTTGATCTGAAATGTTAGTCGATATTACTAACGAAAGGCGTTTTTCGTTGAGTATGGTTTAATTTTGAAACGTTTTCTTAATAAATCGAAGGTAATAAACGAAAAGGTTTCCGTGTTCACCATCCATTCATAGTGAGTTTCTGTAATACATAGATTATGCGTGAATATCGGGATATTTTTTAAACGTAAGCGCATCAGAATTCCACATGCAGCGCTTAGCCATAGATTTATAACATGGTAAGCATCATAGAACTCACAGATAAGTTTTCAGAATCACTATCAGCATCTGTCAAAATTCTCGTTTATGTGTCTACGTAAAAAAATATTCAATGTTAATTCCTATAAAAATGTATGTATACGTAAAAAAGCAGAACTGTAGTTTATTATGATGGCTTATGAATAATCCTACAAAATTTAAGCTATAAAAATATAGGAAAATGGTATGAAGCTTTTCTTCACCGTCTGTCGTTTGTTTTCCTGTATCTGTTAACATTAATAAAAACTGTTAATAAAAGTTTTGATCCATGTTCAATTTTGCTTATCATCAGCGATCTAAGAAGAACCGCGATTACAGTATGTTATTGTTTGCTTCCATTGCGTAAAACATTTAGTTTGATCCGTCAAGTAATACCAACAACTCACATGTTTTCTGCAAGATATGGTAAACATGTCTTATCGTA